>CM038002.1:11814678-12298610 GCA_021234005.1 Nephelium lappaceum
TTGGATGCATAGCGAAATGATTAAACAAACTATAAAAGAGTAATAGAAGAGAGAAAAACGTGCATAATGATTTCTGCGTCACAAACCTAGTAAGGTAAAAACCACAGGATTAGACGTCTTTTGCAGTAATTTCTCGCTTAGAAATCTTATCTCTCTCCACTTAATAGTCCTAATTTCGTCATTCACAAACTTGAATGATAACTTTGTCTATCGTCGAAATTGACTGGACCTCTAAATCTGCCTCTTTGGCTCATGAGTAGGCAAAACGAACTTTCTTCACTCCTTGACGCTCTATGAAAGTAAGGCCATAAGGCCATAAGACGATCAAACAATCAAACTTTATGCATACATACAAATGATTAATACAAATAAAGTAATATGCTTGATCAAAACACACTATGAGAATCTAGATACAATTTAAGCACTAACACGAATTATCTAGATTCTAAAATGAAACTAAATCGCTCTCAAAGCTCTCGATAGTAGATTATCTCTATGGAATTAGTACATGAATGATATGAGAGACCACTATTTTATACTGCAAGATTTAGAGTTAAAACCAACTTAGAAAACTTCTTTACTTAAGATTTTCGTATTCAACTAAGTCTAGACTTTAAATTAAAAAAGGAATGCAAAATAGGAAATCCTATGAAAATTCAATTTCTAACCTAAAATTTGACATTATTACCCTTCCCTATTTGTGTTTTGGTCATATGAAAAATCTCCAGAGAAACGGAGAGTGAAAACACACAAAACAAAGCCCAAGCCCAAAGACGAACGAAATCCATGCATGGGGCGTCAAGACTGTTGAAGAGTCTGCCTAGCGGTGGTGACCGCTAGCATTAGTGCTTGAGCTGGCAGCAAGCTACCAATGACTGTTGACCCTCACCACTTGAGTAGTGAGGCTAGAGGCCTCCCGCCGAGGGTTTCAACCTCACAAGACTTATGGTTTTGTCCGTATCTCTCTCATCCGACCTTCGTTTGATTCACAGTTTTTTCTTATGGTTAGCTCTAGGACTAAGTTTTTTATGTTTGATGAAGAACTCATCTCCAAAGAAATAATTTATATCATAACAGAAATACCCTTTTTCTCAGACCTTCAGAATTGAACTTTTATGAATGCGTTCTAATGGGTTCAAAATTATACACAGCTACTAAGACATGATACACTATAAGAATGAACATTTATGCACCTTAAACATTCATGTCAAGTATGAGCGTACTCCTCCAAACATTCATTGAGCCTTGCTAACCTCCTTGAAATCATTGTCTTGCTCTTCAATTTTCATTGCTAGCATCATGCATCCATCCTAAGTTTTAACCCTAAAGAAGCAAATGATGTATATAACATGCACTTTGTCTCTAAATGAGTTAATTACGAACATCATGAAACTTATAAAACTCGTTATTTTAAGACTGATTGAAAGATCATTTCCATTAGATAGTCGCATTCATGATTGCATGTCATGATTGGGTCCAATTAGGATTGGATTCAGACCATCACAATGTTGAAATTGAAATAAAAAACAAAAAAATCATATTCTTCTTGAAAAATAATTATAATATTCTTGTTTAAAAAAATAGTTGATGATATTTTTCTTTGATTAAAAATTATTAAAATCTTGTTTAAAAAAACTGATTGATGATATTATTAGTTAAAAAAATAAAAATCAATTATGAGACTCTTGTTTACAAATAATTAAAAAAAAATTGTAACATGATTTCATAATTTTAAATTATTATATGGTTATTTAGAATCTATTAACATCAACATAAATAATAAATAAAATATGTGTACACAATTAATTTAATTACAATAATACATAACAACGTAAATAAAAATATTTTAAAATATTATTAATTTTTTATTTTACAATAACACAAATATATCCGATATTTCATAGATATATCATGAAAATTTATAGGATATTTTATAAAATTATATTACAAATTTCACCTATATGAATATTTTATGGATATAGCCCGGATATTCCTCTTAAGCATAAAAGTTACACGAAATACATTGAACTCTGGCCATACTGATTCTAGCATTTCAAGTCCATCCATTCATGCAAATTCAATTAACCTTCTTTTTTGTTAATAGAAAATACTGATTAGACAGCACATTCGGACATTCAATAATGAAAAATTTCTTGAGATGGGGGAGAATAATTTTAACATATATAATCCTTTGAAGCTTTGAATCCCAATAATTTAATGAACTATTGCCTTTATAATATTTGTTGAACATCTTCAATGATTTGGTTAACCAACCCATTTATGTTTTCATTAATATAATCATCTCGACACTTTGTTAGTGAAATCACATGTACAGAAACCCTCTCAAAAGTCAAAGCCTTATATATCTATTTCCTTATATATAAAATTCAATAAACCGATCTTAAGGTTTCTCCCGATTGACAGTCTTGCTTCCTTCGCTATGAGAAAGAGACTCAGCTTGCCAGATCAGATATGAGATGAGATGACATATTACAGCTACATAAGGACATTCTTGTCACGTGAAAGAAATTAGAGATAGCTTGTTTTTTTCACTTAAAACTTAATAATACTGAATTACATCTATTAAGTTATTTTTGTTTGTTTTTTTAAGTGATCAAATCATTTAAAATTATCTAAATATAACTGAAAAAATTAAGTAAAAATTTTTAAATTTTCACTTAATTACAAATCATTTAATGACATTTAAAATTTTTATTTAAAATTTATCATTTCCAAAATAACAAAATTTCAAATTTATCCTAATTTTATATTACTCATTTTTTTTCCCTTTCTTGATACTTACAAAAAATATATTTGAAAAGAAAAGTCTAAATACATCTCATCTCAAATTATCTTTGAATTGACTAATATATGTTAATGTACAATTTAAACATTCATTTACTAGTTGTTTTTTTTTTAAAAATATATTATTATATTTAAATATATAAATATGCTTAATACTACTATATTTTTTTAATTATATTTTAATTATAAATAAAATATTATTAGTATATACATAAAAAATGTTTTATAATTTATTAAATTATTTATTTTTAGATGTTTTTATTAAATTAATTAAAATTATGTAATAACAAATAGTTAAAATGGTATAGATATCAAATTACTAGTTTTCAGACTAATTTTAACTTTAAAAAATAAATAAGTTTACAATATATTTCTAGATAAGGAAAAAAAAAAACAAATTATTCAGATTTCAGGTTTTAGTTACTATTCAATTTTCAGTCTTTAGCAGCACTATTCAGTCTTCATATAAAAAAACAAACGACCTCTTAGTAGGGCTAGATTTGAGTTTTCATATTGTTTGGATGGCTTCCGTGGCATGATGTGGGGGCGACAAGTGGCTAATAACATTGAATTAAAGATCACTACAAGTGGAAAATAGATAAACAGAGAGAGGTAAGTAGCAAGAAAAGATAGGCCATATCTTAAGGGAATGGTAATTTGCACATGCAATACAAACGGCCCAACGCAACTACAAAATTATCAACCTTTTTAACGTAACCTTATGAACAAAGATAAATTATATCTGTTTTTCTTTGGTTTGCTTGCCTATACTAAAAGAGAATTCAAGTCACTTGAAACAGAAGTAACATTAGGTGTAACCCTTTGGATGCTAATTTAAAAAAAAAAAAAGAAAAAGAAAAAAAGAAACAGAATGTCACTCATGTATGTAACCCCTTAAATTAATTTTTTTAGCTATCAAATGGAGCACTCTTTTTAAACTTGTTAGCTAGTTAATTTAGTTAGATTATTATTTTTTCTTGCATCCAAACCCCTAAAAAGTAAATTAAACCCCCTAAAGTCACCTGATTGGAGATTTGATATCAAAATTACTTAGATAAACAATTATAAGAAAATTTATGAACTGAAGTAATTATCATCCACAATTTGCAGTCCTTATCTGTAAATATATTTTTTCTTAACATCTATCTACACTTAAAATACACATTAGAAAAATCTATCAACGCCGTAATTGGCTCATCGATAGTCGAGGGTCATGTGCCCTAAAATTCCATCATTCGCCTAGGAAACCGGCCTATAGAATCCTCTATATATACGTACTCACACAACAAACCTTTGACATAAACTCAACACATTCTCTGTATCACAATTTCTTCTTCATAAATCACCCAAAAAAAAAATATATATATATATATATAGCAACTCAAAGCTAGCAACACAATCACAGCAATCAATTTCTTCACTCAGGGAAAAAAAAAAGAAAAAGAGAGAGAGAGAGAGAGAGAGAGAGAGAGAGAGAGAATGGAGTACAGTCATTGTAAAGGAGGAAAAGTTTCAGTTCTTGAAGGAGAGGAGGTGTTCTTCAACAAACTTCTTTCAAGAAACTCCTCTGTTGGATTCTCTTCACGTATTCTTTACTACCGGACCGCGGAAGGAGTGCCATTTAAATGGGAAATGCAGCCAGGAATACCCAAAGAACCACCAAAGGAAGACATTCTACCGCCACTCAGCCCGCCACCAGCGGTGATCAGCTTAGGGTTACCCAAGCCATGCATCAACGTTGAAGAACCAAAGGCTTCCATGAGATCAAAGCTCATGCTTTGGAAACACAACAAGAAACATGGATCAGATATTAATAATCAAAAGGTCCAAAAGGGGATCCAAGGGAATAGATCATCATCATGATGTTAATGCCTTCGGCTCTCAAGAAGATAAGTTTGTCAACTTTGAGTTCTATAGCTCCGATGGTGAAGAATATTTTATGGGGTCACCGAGTAATTCAAGCTCTTCATCTTCCTCGTCGTTTTCTTTCTCTAATGTTCATTCTTCACGGTCATCAAGACTGCAAAGTCCGGCGAGGGATTCAATGGTTCATGGAGATTTTCATGGTTGTGGCCCTTGGAATTTCACTTCTGTTCTTGTTCGAGTTGGGAGAAAAGTTTGATAATTATATATAAAAATGTTTAATGTATTATAGGGTGGAATTTTATTCAATTCTTTTCTCTCTCTCTGTTATGCCGTGTTTTTAGTACAACCCTAGGTATCAAAATATAAATGAAATCTAAAATACAGTAGGAGCTGTAATTTTTATTTGTTTGTGGCTGAATTAACATGAAGTTTAATGCGTCAATTTAGATACCCGTTCATTCTTTACTCTACTTTCTACTCTACCATATTGATGATAATATTATTGTTATAGAAAAACCCAAAAGTTGTTATTGATAGGTAACCTTAGAGCATCTTCGATGTTCTCATAAATTGTGTTTTAAAAACTATACATATCATATTATTAATGTCAAGGGATTGAGTTTCTATATAGTATAAATATCATTTAATAATAGATAATCAAATTAAAAATTATTCTCTAATGTCCCAATGTATTTCTATTTAATGTTTCCATGTTTTTTCCATTTAATGCTTTTATTTTTATTTTTAATTAAATTTAAAAAATTAGAATTAAATAGATATTGACATTTTAAGATGACTATCTAACAGATTCTTTAAAAAGTAGATGATTATGTTGATAATGTTTATTTTTTTCTGACCACTTGAGCTTGACATTGATAAATGATAATTGTATAGTAGAAGTTTATTTTTAACTTAATGTTTATTTATCCTATATGGTATGTAATTTTTTCATAATCTATGAGAACATTGGTGATACACTTACCTAACTAGTAAAGTAGTGTTTGTTATAAATTATAAGTCAAATACAAACGTTAAAGTGAGAAGGGACACACTTAAGCACATAGCGATGGTTGCGCATCAAATTTGCACAGGTTTAGTAAAATTTATATCTGAATAATAAATGATCTGTGAAATTTGCCCCAGATTCAGGCTAAATTCGCATCCACATGCAAACTCATGAAATATAAACCCTCTATTTTTATTATTGTACGGGTTCCCAGGAATAGTCTCTAAGTATTGATTAGAGACCCTAAGTGAGTTATGGAAAGACTTTAGGTCATAGAGAACCCATAGGGATTGATTTAAACTCAATTGGAGATTAAATGAGAAGTTAAAATAGTAAATGAAATTGAATAACTTTTAAGGTAAAAATGGACTAAATTGAAGATAGAATTTAATAATTGTGGTTGTAGTAAGATTAAGCTAAAAGCTAAGGGAGGAGAATGAAATTTTCTTAGGGCGTAAGTGGAATTATTGAGATTTGTGGGAAGGAAAATAGAAGCCAAAATATTGTTTGTTGACTTTTTAAAAAACAAACAAAGTCAGTCACTAGTTTCGCGAAGAAGGAAGAAGAAAGAAGAAAGAAGAAAGAAAGAAAAAGAGAAAAGAAAGAAAGAAGAAGAAGAGAAGAAGGAGAAGTCATCGCCGATGCCGACCAGCCTTGCTGCCGTGCTAGCCAACCGCCGAGCTCAAGCTAAACCGAAGCCAAAGTTGCTGCGAACCAGCATTGCAACCGAGCTGAAACCGCCTACGAACCAGACCAGATCGACGCAGAAGAAGACAGCGACGAGCCGACCGTTCGATCACCTGTAGAACTCGCGCCCTAACCCGACCGATTCGCACCATTTCCAGCTGCACCCGAGCTCATTTTTGGCTCAAAACCCGCCATCCAACCCCGACTCGAATACAGTTGAAATCGAACCAGAAAAGAGGTGGTCGACCGGAGAAGAAGAAAGGAAGTTTGACCAGAAGAGGAAAGCCGCGTGGAGGAGAAGAAAGAGGAAGGAAAAATCAGTCCAAACCCAGCTAAGATTTGTCACCAAAATTAATTCAAAACCACCCCAAAGCGAAGTTAACGCGAAGAGGAATTAGGGGTGAGTTATTTAAGTTTGAAAATGATGATTTCGTTGGTGTCTAAGTTGATTCGAAATGGGTTTCGTTGTGATTTGTTTGTTGGTTGTTTTTGAGTGAAAACGAGGTGAAAAATAAGTGGATTTAAGCATATTGGGAGTTTAGAAAACCAAAGAGTTAGAGAGAAACCAAAACGTGCGCTAATCTAGTTTAAAAGGGTAATTTTGTAAATTAGTCCATACGGCTTCCGTTGAGAGTTCGGATGACCCTAATGAGTTTAATTAGGCGTATTGGGATTAATAAAAGTCGAAGATTAAATTAAGGAACCAAAAATGGAGAGTTACACCTAAAAAGGGTCACTTAAGGGCGATTATGTAATTTTTATTATTTCGAGTTTTCAATAGTTGACGTGAAAGCAAATTTAGGTATATATATGTTGTGTAGGTGACGAATCAGCCGGTGGAGCTAGGGAAGAGCGTTAGAGCGTAGTTTTAGAGCCTTCCGGATAGTCATTCGGAAGTGATAGCGAAAGGTGAGTGTCAAACTGATTTTTAATGTGTTTTGTGTTATTTGATATATGAATGAATGTTTTATGCATATTTGGATATTTTGATTAAAGCGAAATATGATTTAAATGATAAATGACACGGTAACAGATAATATGATTTTGTGTTTTTATTAAACCAATGATTTCTTGTTTTGAATGATATATATGAAAAAGATTGTAATTTTATAAAAAGATGAAAATAAAGTCTATGGCTTACCCAGATAGTATCATATTATTACTGATCTGGGTTGAGTACCCGAAGCGTGCATTGGTAGTGTTAGTAGTGTCAGTATGTTACTAACTATACTAACCGCAGGAGATACCTGCAAGATGTCATGTCAGTCAAATGTCTGAGAGATTAGCCCAATGCACGTGAAAGATATATTATTAGCTAGCTTACTCGAGCGAGATAGAGTTCCGCTCTGTAGCGATGTAGGATTCCGCTACATGAACTGGACAAAGCGATGTAGGATTCCGCTACATGAACTGGACAAAGCGATGTAGGATTCCGCTCTATACTAGAGTGCCATGAGGCACGGGTCACTATAGGTTGACGAGAGCCGAATTGGTTGGCTGGACACCTTCAAGCGGAGTCGGACCATTTCCGGTTTTATAAAAGAAAATGGTTTTAGAATAAAAACCCCGCAACCATAGGAGATCCCTTTATGAAATTGAAAACCGTGCTAAAATGTGCTTTATAATAATAATGCATGAAACTTGATTTTAAATAAATGAATTTGAAAATATTTTAGGGAGGTTTTTATAAAAAATGTAATTTCAAATGATATTATATGACACTCACTGGGCTTTTAAAGCTCACTCAATATTTTCTGTATTTTTTAAATAAACCTCCCCAAGCACAGGTACCATAGCTGCGAACTACCCCAAGATATTACCAGACAGCCGCGGCGACAATGCTGATGTGATTTCCTATCCCTCATTTTGGTTTAATATTAAGAGATGTATATATTTTGTTATATCCATGTGGTTTTGTAAATATTATTTTATGGATTTAAATTATGTTTTTGAAGTAAATTGATGCATGACATATGATTTTATTGATAATCAATTCATAAATTGAAACATGAAATTGTGGTTGTGGTTGTGTTGGAAAATGAGAGCTTGAGGCTCCGTAGTTTGGGGAAATTGCTTTTGTGATTTTTAGAAGTGTTAAATTTTATAATTTACAGGGTGGCAAAGTCTGAAAAACAGATTGGATGCTGCCCAAATTTTTATAAAATATTTTGTAAAAGTTTAAAATAAAAATTAAAAATTTCCTCGTGTTTCCGCTGTTTTTGAAAAGGTTCAGAAAGAATATGGCTTAGCTCTACGAGAGATCCTTTAGTTGAGCGAAAGGGCTAGCTGGAGGGTCACCGTAAGGTGCCAGCAGATCGCCTAGGGAAAGGGGTCTGTCATGAAAGCTTTTGAACTTGTTTAAAAATCGATTTATAGTAAAATAATATGTTAAAATAGGCAAAAAAAAAAAAAAAAACTGTTTTCAAATCCAAATAATTACACCAATAAAGTTTAAATTACAACATTATAATTCTAAAGCAAATAAAGTCAAGTCCACTACAAATTTAGGGTTCCAATGGACAACTCCAATTATTTGAAAAACAAAAACTTCCAATTCCAATTAAACACAAACTAAATATATAAAGCACGAAAAAATCTAAACCAAATAATAACATAAAGCATGAATGGTTCCAACTTTCTAAGATAAATCATCCATTCAATGGTACTTTATATATATATATATATATATTTGTGCACGAACCGTTGACTAATCATAAATAGCTATTAACAAAGTCAAAGACATTGAAAGTAAGTGAATCTAACTATTAACAATTGAAACATTAAATTTAAAACATTAAATTTATTATAGAGCAAATTACCTGAAGCTTCCTGATGTTTGATTTTTTACACACCGAAACAACATTTAGTTTTTGTTACAACGACCTCCTCACAGTTAATGATTTGACTTTTTTATTGTTAATTTTAACTCTAAAGGAGTAATATAGTCATTTATATTTATTTATTTATTTTTCCTTAAAAATTATACCATTTAATGGGTTATTTGGATCTCTATTTAAAATAATTTAAAATTTTAAAAATTATGAATTAAATTTCAAATTTAAAAATAATTTAAAAAGCAAATAATTTAAATATATAAATAATTTTGTCAAATGAATTTGAGTTATCTATCTTAAAGATGGATGATCAAAATCAATTTTGAAAAATTAGAAAAAAATAAAAATAAAAATGGCAATGGTGTCCAGATTGGATCTCCACCATCTATCTTTTAATATAGATAATGGAACTCTAATTTGGGTCTACATTGACATCTTCAACCTCAATTGATGATTCATCAATAACAACCATCAACAACAACCTTTGTTCTTTGTTCTGGTACCCATCAACCCTTATCAATAACACCCAAATCGATTTAATTGTAAAACCCAAATTTTTGTCAATTCAAATCCCTAAAATCGCAAACCTCTAATGGTAGTCACTGTTGTTGCCACCACCACTACCACCACCTCGTCTTGTAGAGTCATGAAGTTGTACTCCTCCTCGCTCGTCGCATTCTCCTGTTGCAGTTGTCGTTCAGTTCAACAACGAAAACTTAATGAGGAGCCTAGTTTTCAATCAGTGAAATGGATAGCATGATAGATTTTTACTCATCCAGGTCGCAGTCGATTAATTCTCCATGTTGAGAACCAAACAAAAATTTGTTTAGTTCAGAACTTGTCAATTTTGGCTCCCATTTTATGAATGTTCGGTTCTCCATGTTGAGAACCAATCAAAAATCAGTTCGATTCGGTTCCTATCGGAATCAAACCGAGCATGCTTTTGTCCATCCATAATTTGTTGAATGTGTGAAGAGGAAAATAGTAATGACCAATATATTGGTAAGCTAAAGTTAGGGCATATTTAAAATTTTAAAAGGTTTTAGAGTTAATTTATAGTTAATAAAACTAATGAGGTTGAATTATAATAGTCACTAATATGATACTGATTTGTAATTTATGAAACTATTGAGGCCAAATTAAGAATCCCAAAAGAAACGAGACCAAGTTCTAATTATCTAGACTATTGAGCTTAAGTGTAATTTACCAAGCTATTGGATATGATGAACACAATCGTTCAAAATTAAAATACACATCAAATATGTCATGAATTTTATAGTTTTGAGACATGAGTTTTGATTAAAAAAAAAATTATCATAGCCGTAGTGGGTCTTAATTATGACACAATTTCAAAGATCCTAAAGCTTATATTATTAATCATGATAACCCGTGAAAGTTTCCACACTAAATTATTAAGGGTGAATTCTAAAAAACTGCACAACTTTTGCCTAAAAAAAAAAAAGAAAAATACACCCTAATTTTTCAAAAATACTCGTTTTCCACCCTATCATTACACTTTCTATTTGAAAAAGTGGTTGCTATTAGTGGGTTAAGAGTAAGATGGTAAATGAAGCCTTTAATTAAACATGAGTCAATAAAAAAATAAAAATAAAAAATATATATAACAAATAAAATTAAATTAAGATTAAAAATTTAAATAAAAAATTTTAATTTTAAATGTGAACAAATATTAAATAAAAATTAAAAATTTAAATAAAAAATTTAATTCATCAATCTCCTACAAAATCAACCAAACATCATCAATCTCCCATAAAAATCATCATTAATCTCTCACAAAATCAAGCCAACATCATCAATCTCCCACAAACATCATCACTGAAAACTAAAAATAAAATAAAATAAATTCTGTTCTTCATACCGGTGTGAAGAATAATAATGTTCTTCAACAAACATCAAAACCACCCAATTTTTTTCTTAAAAAAAATTACAAACTCATCATCAATAATCTAGGTTTGTGGAACCCAGATTTCATCTAGATTTTCGTTCCACGAACCCAAATGGAACAAGAAGAAGAGGAATAAAAAAAAAAAAAGGCCTTCGATCCTATTCTATTGTTTACTAGCTCGACACCTTGAAAAGGCCTCCTCCTTTGTTTGTTGCATTCAAACCCAGATTAGAGGGTTGTTGGTTAAAGATGAAGTTAGGATTGAGTGAGAAGAGAGGGTGAGAAAAGCGAAAAAGTGAAAAGAGAAAGAGAGTGAAAGAGATTGAATAATTTTTTTAATTAATTTTTTTTTTAATTTTTTTTCCAATTAATCTCCACCGTCCATCTTAAGATGGACGGTGGAGATTAATTAAGATGGATGGTGGAGATTTGGTGAACAATTTTTATTTTTTATTTTTTATTTGATTTTTTAATTTTTTTCCAAATTAATCTCCACCATCCATCTTAAGGTCGACGGTGGAGATCTAATGAGCAAATTATTTATTTATTTTTTAATTTTTTTCAAATTAACCTCCACGATGAAGATCTGATGAACACATTTTTTTATTTAATTTATTTAATTTTAATTAAATTTAAACCGGGGGCAAAGAAGTTATTTAGCGATCGGAGTTAAGTTTCAAATGGAAAGTATAATGGTAGGGTGGAAAACAGGTATTTTCGAAAGGTTGGACAATATTTTTTTTTAGCCAAAAGTTGGGCGGTTTTTTTAGAATTTACCCAATTATTAATTATGTGAGAATAAAAGAGTTTTATTCAATCTAAAGTTACATTAAAATTTATTGTATCAAAAAAAGAGTTACATTAAATTTAAAAAAATTAAAAAGTTTAGGATGCATTGAATTAGGTCTATAAAGTTAAAGTTTAATCAATCCAAATTTATGAGGATTACATTGAAAAAAAAAAATCCAAAGTCTAATAAAAAAGTCATTAACTTTACAAAAATTGCTTAATTGATGAAATTTGATGGATTTAAAAGTAGGATTTACAAATGAAAAATCAATAATAAATCTTGCTCCACTTTGATAAATTTTATACATAATTCCGTTAAAATTTATATTGAATTTGAAAAACATCTATCAAACTCCAATAAATCTAGATTGAATTCATATTACAATTCTATTAAATCTGTAGTACTAATTAATGAGCAATTTTTTTTGTTAATTTTTTGATAATTTAGTGGCATATTAACATAAAAAAATAGTGGAGGGTTAAGATTGTTTCAGTTTTTTTCTCTCATATATCACTCAAATTTAAAGTTTTCTCATAAAAAGATTAGTATAAACAAAAGATTGACAGAGAATCCCTACTCAATAATTAATGACTACCTAAATATTGCATCATACTAGTCAAAAATTAATGCATACATTACATAAAAGTATTAAAATGACGTATCACCAGAATGTGAAAATGGTTATATATCTAATATATTTTCTCAATTAGGAAGTATATATCAAAGAAATTGATATTATTAATTGCTTCCTATATAAGTGGATATGATTTTCGATTTAGTTACCTAATTACAAAACATTTAACTGCTATATATATAATGGTCTTTTCTCACTTGATGCAATTGATTCACAAAGGAAAAACAAAAATGCATAAAAAAAGAGAGAAGAAAGAAAACCCAGTTTCTGTGCTTCATGGTGATAAAAAATTCATGAGCAAAATTCTTTCAAGAAACTCTTCCGTGGGGCAGTCTAGGCGTATATCTATTTATCAATCAGGCTCTGGTCAAGTTCCTTTCCAATGGGAAATGAAACCCGGATTGCCTCTACATCCATCACAAGGAGATATCAATATCTCACAGTTTCATGCAGTGGAGGAGGAAGAGAGTACTGCTAAGCCAATCCAGCCGCCGCCACCACCCGTGCAAAGAAGCGGCCACTGGAGGCTGAGCCTCGACCGCATGAAGCAAGGAATCGTAATTAGCCTACCTAATAAATCACGCGTTTGGAGGAAGATGGCATGGAATAAGAAGGGGAGTAAAAAGAAGGAGGTTCATGGGAGTGGGGGCAGTGTGACTGATCATGACGCTTTTGATCATTCGCTAGGGTCGGATGCCGATTTTAGGGCATCGGTTACTACTAAATCATCATTCTCATCATCATCATCGCCACCACCATCATCACCACCACCACCATCATCATCATCATCCCTGGTCCTGGCTGCATCGCTCTAATGGTAATTTGCAGTCTTCAAAATTTAAAGCCATTGCTCGGAAGTTTGTAAAGCGTTTAGCTACTAAACCTTTGTTATTACGTGCATGAAATCGCCCCTTTTTATGTTGAAAAACGGATATTATTTTTCATTTAAGATGGTTATTCAGATTCTTTATTTTATATGTATTTCATTACATAACATTATGATTAAAATAATTGTAATTTTAATTAAAGGTGTTGTAGATATGTTTTTGATCCGTTGAAAACGGGTAATATCATGGTGTGTTTACTAGTTGGATTCCATGTGGATCTTATCACAAAATCAATGGAGTTCCATTTCTTGATTCCCCTCCCAATAAAACTTGATTCGTTTGATTTTCATTCTTTAATAGTAAATGCTCCTTAAATATAAATGGTTAAGTAGGCAAAAACAATAAATGTGAAGGAGCTTTCCCTCTTAACTTGAGTATTGTTTTGTGAAAGTAGATCACTAGACGTTGGTGTGACCCAATTGTTGGCTGATTTGAGTAGTAAACATATTTGGTTGAACTTTTTCTATGAATTTAAACCTTTAGAGAGTGTATTCAATTTAGATTTTAATTAAGTTTGATGAGTTTTTTTTTTTTTTAATGATAGATTTGAATGGAATTCACAAATTTTATAGATTGTATATTGATTTTGTTTAAATTCTTTAAAAACCAAAAAAAAAAAAAAAAAAAAACCAATGAAATTTTGAGACATTTTGATAAGATTTGTTATGATTTTTTTTTCTATAAAAATCACTTTAAATTCCATCCAAATTCATTACTTAAATAAAATTTATGATGTCAATGATTTTTTTAATACACCCAAATTTAATTGGATTACATACAAATATGAATTAGATACACCTAAATTTTATTGAATTCCATACAAATATGATTTTAATGGATTTCATGTAAATCTGTATTGAATACATCAAAACTTTTAAAATCCTTTAAATTCTAATGAAATCTTAAATTGAATATATCCTCCTTAGATTATTTATTATTATTATTTTTTTTATATATGGTATCAAATATTATATTTGATAAAAAGATCTTTTTTTTTTTTTTCCTTTCACTATAGTCTTGTAGATTAATTTATTTATTTTTACAAATTCTTTTTGGTTTTTGATTTGTTACAACAAATATTCATTTTTACATAAATTAGCATTTAATTAATTCTCCCGTAATAGGCTTGTGAATGATTTTTTTTTTTTTTTCATTACTTTAAGTTGAAAAGGAAGTCTCTCTGTCTCATTTTCTTTTTGGATGCAAAAATGGTCATATCCAAATTAGAATTCTGTGTCATATTTTTCTGGGTTCTTTAGATTTATAGTACTACTTCACTCTGTGTTGTAAGAGTAGTATACCACCTAACAGTTTTTGACTTCATTAGCACTTGAAATGGGTTGGACAATTATATCCAAGAAAAAATTGTGTTTGTACCAACAAATCTCTCTCCTTTCTAGATTTGAAAACTTAAAAAACTATAAGAGAGAAAAGAAAAATTTGAAAACCAAGTAGAAGAAAAGGGAGAATAAATATGGAACAAGGTTTAACAAGAAGAAGGAAAGAGAGAATAAATTAGTGACAAGAAAGCCACAAGAAAACTCCAATAAAAAAGAGTAAATTTTGCAAATTAAAACTTGAAAACATTGGTGTGGATTAATTTTGTAAATTAATAGTTTATTGACCAAATGACAGGAAGCATTGGTGTTGATGTCGGTATCATTTTCTACCATTTTGGTTTTTTTTACATGTTTATCTAAGTAATCCAAACCAATAATTGTCAGTTTCTTCTCTTTGGAAATGAAGGTCACTGGCTGTTGGAGGTTTTTAATCAGTATGTTTTTCAGCTCTTTCTGATCATTAAACACAACCAGAAAATTATTTTGAAATTCTCTAAAGTAGGTTATAAGAAAATATGTACTATATAAAAAAGGGTTATTTATTGGTCTGAAAAAAAAATTAGTCTTATTAATTTCATGTGTTTTTCAAAAGAATATGTAATTACTGTTTTTCTGTTACTTCTCTGAGTGGACCATGGGTGCCTGTTTTCTTACTGTCTTAATTCATTGAGTAGACATGTAATAATAGGCACACAATAGCAATTGGGCCATTGAAATCAAAATACCTACCCCATTTGGAATCTAATTCCAAAACACAAAAAATAAAAACGTATTAAAAACAATTGAGGAGTTCCAAAAAAGAAATCACTAAAGTCAAATTAATTTATACTACTTTGCTTTTAACATATTTTATCGGTAACATTTCATGCAACTAGGCTCATTACAATAATAAATGCAAGTGCATCTGAAACATAGTAGACTTAAAAAAAAAAAGAGAAAATGATAAGAACTTACAATGATATATATATTTATCAAAAGGGATGAAGGAATAAGTAAACTAGGCAACTCTATTAGCAAACGAACCAAAAGAGAGGAAAAATGATATGTGCTCCGTACTTTTTGTAGTAATCACCAGTTTCTGCACCATTAAATGTAAAAAAATTAAGTAAACCAAACCACCAGTTTCTGCACCATTGAATATAAAAAAAATTAAGTAAACCAAACCACCAGTTTCTGCACCATTGAATATAAAAAAAAATTAAGTAAACCAAACCACCAGTTTCTGCACCATTGAATATAAAAAAAAATTAAGTAAACCAAACAAGAGTAAGTAATTATATTACTACCAATGATGAGAGTAAGTAATTATATTACTACCAATGATGAGAAGACTAACCGTGACGGATAATGAAGAAGCATACATTATG
This sequence comes from Nephelium lappaceum, assembly GCA_021234005.1. Lineage (NCBI taxonomy): Eukaryota > Viridiplantae > Streptophyta > Magnoliopsida > Sapindales > Sapindaceae > Nephelium > Nephelium lappaceum. Next base: position 11,830,801 of record CM038002.1, read on the forward strand.
ATGTTGAACCCAATACAAATGATGCCAACAATCATGGAGCTTTTCTCGGTATTGTGGAGTAGGGATAGGACCAAAATGAGAATGAGGGTGATGAATATGTGTTCAACAAGCAAAATCAGATAGATCTGAAGCCTCTTCTTCTTGTTTGAGTAGGACAAGAAGGTGCTAACACTATAAGAAATTTTGTCTCTAGCAATGTTTAAAAGACAACGTGTATAAGGTCTTTATCGTCATAGATCACCAATGGCAACGTGCAAGTAATGCATATTGTAAAAGAGGTTTATGACAACATGCAAAATCGTGCAAAAACATATGGTAACATGCAAAATCATACATGTTGCTAAACCTTGCAAATACATGTTTTTATGAATAACAATATGCATTATTATTGGTAAATAAAGTGTTTTAGACACTTATTTACATAAAACATTTATTTGCGCGGTTTTAACAATGTGCATGATTTTGCATATTGTCATATGGTTTTGCATAGTTTTGCACGTTGTTGTGAATCCTCTTCACAACATGTATTCTTTGCATATTATCATAGGTGACTTATAACAACATAAATCTTATACACGTCATCTTTTGGACATAGCCGTAAATAAAATTTCTTGTAGTGCAGCTTTTGAACACTACAGTTTGGCATTCCAAATTTGGCATATCGTATGCTTTTCATTTAATTTACTTATCTATGCAACTCCAAAGTACATTATATTAATATTGTAGCCCTGCATGAGTAGTAGAAGTCAATATTGATTTTGTTTGTTGGATGGAAGATCAAAAGGAAAAGAGCTTTAACACTGGTGTTGAAGTTAACACTAACATGAAGAACCACAATCGACAAAGGAAGAGAGGGAGGCCAAATAAGGATGAATCCACTAACATCAAGACTACTACTGCAGAGAAATCTTTGGGTCATTGAACAAACAAGGCATTAGTGGACCAAGAAGTTACTTCTTGCTATAAGGAGGAAGTTGAGGCTGATACAATGGCCATTAAGGTGACAAAATGCCCGCAAAGACGTAAGGGCACACCAGGGAGGGCTACGATTTAAGCTACATAGTTTCATTCTCTTCCTACTTCTATGCATGCAGTCTTTTAATTTATTTGTGCTTTGTTTGATGCGGTGAAAGTCATTATAGTATAAGAAAGTCTTTTTCTTTTTATATTTATAAAAAAGTTTATAAGAATTGATAAACGAGTGATTTGTGTTATGCATGAGAAAACAAAATATGTAATCTGTAAACTTCTTCCATTAATTCATTGATTGCTTTTATATTGCTTTTATACGTGTTTTAGTTCTTCTGAATTTAATTAAGTGCATTTTTACTCACAAGTGAATTAGTGTGATGGTTCCATTCCCTTTTGCCCACTTTCTCCTAGAGCATTAGCAGAGTTCCAGCACCATTATCCATAAAAAGTAAATAACTACACTCTAACCCATATGTTTGTGGCAAATTTCTAATATATTCCCTCCAGTTTGAGGGTAGTTTTCCCACTTAGTGTAAGTTACTCTTTTTCACTTAGTAGGGAGTAGAAAGAAAATAAGTATTGAGATTCGGACTGTACCATAAAGTCCATATTAAAGTGGTCACAGTAGTTGTAAATGTATTAGTATTAGTAAAAAAAAAAAAAAAAAATTGCAGCTATAATTTTGTATGTTAACAACTCAAAGTTTATGATATTCTTATTTACATTTATTAAGTTGTTTTAGCTTGGATTTATTCATGAGAGCAAAATAGGTATGCACACTGAAAAAAATTTCTAGGTTCATCTTTTTGTTGCTACTATAGTGCTATTCTATATTCTCCCATTGCTTCTCTATGGATGGTTTTCTATTAGTCGTAGCAACTTGTAGTTGAAGCCTTAATTTTTTATTTTTTATTATTTTTTTAATTTTTATTTTAATTTCTATTTTTGATCAAGAAAAAGTATTTTTTTTTTCAATGCATGACAGCATTCAAATGTCTCAATATATTTTATACATAAATATTTAAACTAGTTTGTAACATAATTTTTAAGATCCTCTTAACAAGTACCTAACCAACAATGAATCTGATAATTATACTTGACACTAATAAATATCCAAATTATTATTCCTAATTTTGTCATAAATAGTTGTGCTCATTTACTTGTATTAAAACAATTTATAATTGGATCTTGCTTCCTGCAAATCAGGATTAATGCAAAATGCAAGTTCCAGTGGTGTCAATATACTTCTAGGATCAGTGGTGGATCCAGAAATTTATGTGAGGGGAGACACTTCTATATAATAATTTTAACATAAAAAAACTAAGTTATATGAAATTTTCTTTATAATGTTTGCTTCGATTACAAAAAAGACTGTTATATGGAATAAAAATAGTTAAAATATGCAACCATTAGGGGATATGTAGTTTTACTATTTACAATATTATAAACAAAATTTCTTAAAATAATATTTTTAATACAAATATAAAAGCAAAAACATACCAATTATGAGTTGATTGTGCACTAGCTAGCTCCCTTTTTCTTTGAGACAAAAGTTCAAATTTCATATTATTAAAAAATAAATAAATAAAAATTTAATTTAAGGATATGTCTCCTTTATAATGGGAGTTGTTATTCAAATTGTAAATAAATGTATATAATCATTATTAAAGTTACTAATTAAACTGCATTTGTAGTCTTTTATCTAATAAATGTATTGTAATAAAGTAAAGTAAAATAAAAATGAGAGATGAGAAAAAGTTACATGTTTTGATAGGAAAAATGATTGAACCACGGTGGATAGAAAACAGAAACTTTTAGTATGTGCGCGGATCGAACTGTGGTGGCAACAAGAGAGGAACGCACGCCTCAACCGTCGGCACCATTCTGTGCTTGCTGAGTGCTATATCATTATATTATATTATATATATATTATAATATAATGACTAAATATAATAAACTTAGTTAATTATTCAAAAATTTCAGAGGGAAAACATGTAATGGTGGATCTGGCCCTGTTTGGGATTATATATAGCTCACCATACAGTGGTGTCAATATACTTCTGGGATAATTTCGTGACTTATCATCAACCAACCAGCCAACCCTCTCTGCTTCTGTAGAATAATAAAAAGAGTGATGTATATTTGGAAAACAATTTTTTTATCCAGCTTTTCAGTCTTGACTAATACGAAGATAATAGAAAATTATTAGATTTAGCTGGTGTTTCAACTCTGTATCTAAGAAGTTTAAAACATATATAAATACTTCATTTTCGTGACATTGTTAATAGATACGAGACATCTAAACCGATATAATTGATTATATGGAATTATATGTAAAAAATAAAAAAATGTTTTTCCTTTTTTTTTTTTTTCAAACGAATATTTTAATCACTTCGAACCTATTTTGATCCTGCAAAATATATCGTCTGCATGAAATGTTGCCAAGTGAAAAATTTTCATGAATACAAAACATGAATTTCTTTTAATTGGATTAAAAAGGAATTTCCATTATTTTAGGTGGTTAATTTCCACAATCTCCACAAAGGAAAGAGAACAAAACTGTTGGCGGGACCTCTCACACATTAAGCGCTAATAAAATTTAAAAATAAATCGATTAAAAAAAAAAAAAGAAAGACAAACAAACATATACATGTATATTGGCGAAGAAGATTGAAGTCAATTATCAGGCAGAAGAAAAATGTATTCAGGGGAATTCGACGGAGCCGCTGCGTTCGCCGGCGGTGGATTCATGCCCTCTCAAGCCACCGCACCCCCGCCTCCCTCCTTCGCTTCCTCCAAAGTAACTCTCTCTCTCTCTCTCTCTCTTCTTGCTCTCTTCAGTTTCAAATTCTTCTAGGGTTTTACAAACTGATTTATTTTTTTTGCAGAATCGAAATGTGCGGACCTTGCTTCCAATGACAGTGAAGCAGATAAACGATGTCTCAAGTAACGACGAGTCAGGTGTTTCCGGTGATGGTGTTGATAGCAACACTGTAGGTTTGAAGATGTCTACTTGATTTTGCACTTTTTTTTTTTTTATTTGGTGTGATTTTTGAGTTCAATTTTTATTATAGGTTACAATAGTGGGGTTGGTGTGTGATGTACAAGATAAAGAGCCTCAATTTGTCTTCCTGATTGATGATGGCACTGCACAGATTGAATGCACTAGATGGGCTCATGAACGCATGGAGTTCAATGAAATCAATCATATTGCGTATGCCCCTGTATTGCCCTTTGAATCTTAACAGTGATCACTTTATGACGGTTTTCGAAATTGCTAAGCTGTTCTTTGGGTTACTTGGAATTGACAAGTAATATTTGTTAGAGCTGAAAATTTGAATGGTTGTTGTTAGGTTCATATTTTTGTGCTGATTTTATTTGATTCTATGCAACCAAGCGGAGCTTGGGGCCTTGAACGTGCAAAGGGACAAGAGTAATGGGTAATGGTGCACTATAGGGGTGCCTTAGTTCTAATTTATTTGTTTAATGTTTTTCTTAGGCGTGGAATGTATGTTCGTGTTTACGGACACTTGAAATCCCTTCAGGCAAAAAGGAGCTTAAATGTCTACTCCATGAGGTATGCATTCAACTATTCCACTGATTCGTTAATGTTTGATCAGCCATTTTCTGTTTGACTATACAAATGACTTATCCCATTTTTAGTGGTTTCTATGCCTTTGTTCTCTGCCTTAAGCCAGATGAAACAGCTTTACATGATATGATTGAGTTCTTTGACGTTCATGGTTATGTATCATTCTTATTTCTTTGACACTAGTTTTTGTGCTCTTCAAGTTCATGGTTGCTTCTCTTGCAAGCCTTGATTTTTCAAGTTTTTGATGATCAATTTAAATTTCGACCTTGCTCCTTTTGGGAACTGATTATAAAAATTTGCTTTGGTAATGATAAAACATGAGACTACTCCTATTTTTTAAATTTATCATTACGTTGAAAGAGGTGGGTAAGTATTGTAGAGTCTACAAAACTTACCCACCTCTCCCAGCATGATGATAAAAGATAAAATAATATAGGGGTAGTCTCGAGTTTAATCATTACATTGCGATATCCTTTGATTTGTTATTTAGGAAAAACACTAACTAGTTATTGTAGTTTGTGGAGGATTTAATCTCAAACCAGTAATTACTTATTATAGTTTCTGGGGACCTTCATCTGTAGCCTGGGGTACAATTAATCGCCAGACATTACCCTCAAACTTGATGGCACCTGCTTCCTAACCATTGTGTTGACGAATTAATTTATTTTGTTCCTGGCGTTGCTCCATATGGCACTGGGAAAGGAGCTTAGAAGTGACTGAGATCAGTTAGGCTCTAGTTATACTAATCCTTCTCAATAATTAATCTTACAATCATGCTAAATGATTCCAAGCTGGGCATTCTCACTCTAGTTTTGTTCTGTATGAGCAGTATTTAACCTTGACTCATTTGGCTCAGTTTTTTTTAATGCTTAGTCAATTCACAAGAATTAGTCAAGTTGCATGTTCTCATACTCATAATATATACGTGATGGATCTATTTTATAGAAGTTATTTCTCATGTGAATTTGGATAAGGAAAGTATAAGCTGGATGTCAAATTGTTTTTAGAATCTTTTCAAGATAGATTTCATTTCTTGAAAGTTCAAGCCAATATATCATTTGCTGTGTTAATATTGCACCGACAAACTAGTTTCTTCAGTATATTTATCATCCCATAGCTAGTTTCATTTGAAAATTGATTAAAGCTGTGTATCTTGAGAGTGATGGGACTGGCATATGATGATTTATTGGTCTTTGTTTAATAAATTTAGTGTCATGATAGCCTTTGCTACAGTTCTACCTTAGAGTTTTACTTTGACCATGATTGGGTTTTCAGGCCTGTGACTGACTTTAACGAGATTACAAGCCACTTCATTGAGTGTATATATGTCCACATGTACAACACCAAGTTACGGGTATTAATCTCAGTGGTTCTTTGTTTGTATCACATGATATTATACTAGATATGAGTGTGAACATTTATATACATTTCAGAATGCAGATTGAGTTGTTTTTCTGATGTACTTTAAAATTTATTCTGCTTAACTATAGGAAAGTCTCTGTATCCAGCCACAGATGACAAACTCTACTATTAATACCTCTGTAAAGGACTACCAACCTATCTCCTCTAATCAAGTAAAGAATCTGACTTGCTGAATATGATTGCTCAAAGTTCTCTAACGATTTGTTCGTAAATGTCTTTAACTTTTATCATTTATCAATCCTCTGACCAGTAGAGCTTTGATGGAGCGATGAGCATTGATCAGATAGTCTTGAATTTTTTGCAGAGACCTGAGTGTCTGTAAGTTATTTTGACATTCTCTAATTTTGAAAAATCTTATTGAACAGTATATTATTATGTATGTAAACGTCTCTTGTTCGTTAGTGTAGTACAGACTTGTTAGATTAGCGTATTGTGGTTTAGGTATTTGTGTATTTTTAAATTGTTTGGTTGATTTTATTTCTGCTAGCTCCTTTTTCATCCTTACGTGTTCAAGTGTTTATAGTGCTTGTTTCATTTCTTGTCTGTCAGTGAGTCTACTACTATTGGCAAGCTAATTTCTTTTCCCCTTTCAGTGCTATTAACAATGGGGTACATCGCAATGATATTGCTCGACAACTAAATCTTACTATGGATAAGCTCATGTCTGTCTCTCTAGATCTCACTTGTTCACTTTCCCTACCTGGTGCTTTAGAATGAAACATCTTACCCTCAGTTGTGTTAATCTTTTGCCTTTGACAGGGAAGTTCTAGAATGTCTCAGTGAAAATAGTTTGGTATACACTGTCGACGAGGTTCACTTTAAGTCAGTTGTCAATGCGTGATGGTGCAAAAGGAAACTATATCATGCTGGAACATCTTCTTTCTCCCTCACTGAGTAAGTGTTCTACGTATTTATTATCTAAAGAGTAAAGCCATATAGAAAATGTGGCCAAGATGTTCTCTGGTGTATTTTCATAAGCTAGATAGCCATGTTTTGATCACTTGCATTACGACTTAATTTATCCGATAAAAGAATTCTCAATACTGAATTGGTGATGTAATCTTCATCTGTTCATCTCTTGTCAATGATAAGTTATGAGGATACAGTGTATTAGGGATAAACCGAATATGCATGAGAAAATTGAAAATTTTGCCAAGCTACACTGCCTACACTTACATATCAATATAAAAAAGAATTAAAGATATTAAAGATACAAACGTGAAAGCCTCTCAATTTATTATTCTACTGCATGAGATAGTGTAGAGACTATATAGCTATAGGCTAGAAATGAATGGAATTTTAAGCAACAAGTTAATTGTAATATCTAAGAATCAATTACCATTAGGTGTTATTAGGCTCGCAATAAACTCAACCAAACTTCGGTGACAAATTGATGATTCTTCAAAGCAACGACTTGCTAACAAGGAATGAAGTTTTCACTGGGGTGAAAGGGATCAAAGAGAGCTTGTTCGTTTTTGTCATTGCATGGGACCACGTTAGGAGCACAGACTCTGGTTCCATTTCCGGCCATGTCTGTGCAACAAGAACTTCTTGTGTTGGTAATGCCTGCATGAGAAACACTTCGAAAAAGATTTGCATTATGCTGAATGACACAGTAATGTCAAAAAGGACATGATTTTATTAAAAAAGAACATTAGTTTTAGGCTGTAAAACAGTAACTTTATGCTGAATCAAGGTTTTTTTTTTTTTTTTTGAGGAACTTTAGATGCATCAAGTTTTGATTGGGAAGATTTTCAGTATACTTAACATATAAAGCTGGTGATATTAAGGAAAGTGATGGCAGGAAATTATTACTATTATTTCCGCTCTCAGCTACGGAATCTTCAAGCGCATACAGAGCTGTTACATCGAATTTGTAGTTTGAAATTCTTGTTTAACGATATTAGGGATATAGGTTAATTTGTCTTAAACAATGCTTACTAAACAACTTAAGAATTTGGTTCTCAACAACAAATAAATAAATAAACGGAAGAATCTGTAAAAACACTTTTCGAAGTGTATGATTTAAAAATCTTTAATTATAAATGTTAATATTACCTAATTAATAGTTTTTTCTTTAATCAAAGTAATAGAATTAATTTTAACTTTTTCATATCTAACAAATGACAATTATGTAATTTTTAATTTTTCCATCATAAAAATTTGTTCTTCACCGAGAAATTTATCTTGGTGTGTATTTGAAGAATATACAATAAAATGCGTCCAACAGTTAATAACTGGAAACTTTTTCTTATTAGAGTGTCTATGCAGAGCAGAACAAATATATATATATGTATATATATATATACAATTTTATTATTGTGGTAGGGTCATTTAAAAATAATTAGTTATAATATATAGTCTTAAAATAAAAATTTCATGATTTTTTATAAAAATTATATATATACATATGAACTCTATAATAATGAAAAAAAAATATCTTCATTAGACGTTAGGAATCATAGAACCCATAAAAGAAAGGATTCGTGGCCTCATTTTTATATTTAATTTATACACAAATTATCTATTTAACATAAATTTGAGGAATTATAGTTTTATCATCACTAACTTGTGATAAAAGGTCGATCCATTATGTTTCAGAGAAGAATAGAAGGTCGATCCATCAGACGGTATAAAAGACTTCACCGGACCCATAAAAGGCATTGTTGAGATGAAAGGAGACACAAAAAATGCTAAATACAAAGAATGTAGATACCGATAAATAAAGAAAGAAGAAATGCAGACAATGACAATAATAGTATCTATCCACTCTGCCCAAAAAACAAAAAAATACAATAAAATAATAATTAAAGGTCATGTGACAAAGCGACGATCATCAAGCAATAATAATAAAATAAAGACGGAATTACAATTTAGCTACCCAGACGAAACTCTAATTCAAGCGGAGCAATTGTTTTGATATTATTGCAATTTACCCCCCTCCCGTTATCAACTTTCAGTTACCGTGAACTGATTCAGGGGTAAAGTCGTCATTTCGATAGGCAGTGGTCTGTTAAATGAATTTAAAAAAATAATAAAAAAATTAAATGAATTTTAAAAAAAATAAAATTCTCAGATGTACCACCACAACCATACCAAAAACAAAGATCGAACTGGCGACGGAGAAGAAGAAGAAGAGCTGTTCCGGTCACCTGAATCGTCGCCGATCAGCTCATCCAGCCGCAACCTCACCAAGATCGAGCTGAAATGAAGACGCCAAGCTGTGCAGAAACGAGCAAGAACCAGTCCTCCACGCACGCGAGCTGACGATGACGGCGACGGAGCTGTCAACGCTGACCGAGAAGCCGTCACGACCAGTCGCAGGCCACCTGAACCCGACCTCAAGTCCAGCTCGTCCAGCCGCACCTCGCACGCGTAAAACCGAGCAGAAACAAAGATGAACCAGACGCGATCGAGAAGGAGAGGGTTGGCGCCGCCTTCACAAACGGTGTCCAGGTGATCTATCTCTCTCCTCCTACTTCTCCTTCTCTCCCCGCTCTCCTCGCCTCTCCAACTCTGTCATCGCGAGGAAGGCCCCGATTTCTGGGTCTCTGTTGCACGATGGAAACACAGAAATCTGGGTCTCTCTCGCGGGTTCGTTCGAAGATGATAGGTGTTTGATGGTGATGATGATGATGATGATGTTCGAAGATGATGATGAAGATGATCTGATGGTGATGACGATGATGATGTTCGAAGAAGATGATGATGATGATCTGATGGTGATGATGATGTTCGAAGATGATGATGATGATGATCTGATGGTGATGATGTTCGAAGATGATGATGATGTTTAATGATATCTGATGGTGATGATGATGATGATGTTTGAAGATGATGATGATGATCTGATGGTGATGATGATGATTTGATGTTCGAAGATGATGATGATGATGATCTGATGGTGATGATGTTCGAAGATGATGATGAAGATGATCTGATGGTGATGATGATGATGATGTTTGATGATGAAGCAGATCCCCGATCCAATATCTCGCGCCACATTTATGTTTTTTTTTAGCTTTTTCAATTTTTTATTCGGTTAATTACGTCAACTTCAACAATCAAGGATATTTTCGTCTTTTTACTTTTTTTCACTGTTCACAGACAATTTTAACGGAAAATTGATAACGGGAGGTAGGTAAATTGTAATAATATCCAAACATGTGCTCCGCTTGAATTAGAGTTTCGTCTGGGTAGCTAAATTGTAATTCCGTCTAAAATAAATGGAGCGAACGTGAGTAATCCATGATTCGTTCCACAGTTTGACCAACTGAAACCCATTTATTAACTTCTTTTTACAATAATTTCTTTTAAAGATTACAGTAACCATATTAAGATATATCAAGATTAATTATTATTAATATAATTCAGATATTTATTATATAATTAGATAATAACTGATAACTATTTTTATAATAAAAATATAAAATTCATAAAATACATTTAAAGAGATTTTGAATTTTCACATTTAAGATAGATTAGGATATATACGATCAATTATATGAGAAGGGGGTGTATCTCATAAGTTTTATATTTTTAAAATTAATTCTATAATGATTTTTTATTTAAGTAATTAGCATTAGTTGGCTTTTACTGTGAAGAGAATCAAAGCCAAATCCAAACACATTCCCGCCGAACTCTCTGCCAATCCCCTTTTTGCTTCTTTTTGGACCTTCTATTCTATTCTATTATTTGGACTTGCTTTGGTACAGCCTTTTCTCAATTTTTGAATTCCATGCCGACAGGCTGTGTTTTTATTTTCATTTTCTTTTTTAATTTTTCATGAAATCTCCACTTTTATTGTTTGAGAAAATGTCACCTACTTTCTTGATTTTCAATTAGGTGCATTTTATTTATTTTTGTGATAGGATCCGAGCTCCTATCCTATATATTTATCAGTATATATCGAAAATTTAATATTTTCTTTATGTTATAAAAATAAATTTTCAATTTGACAAATATATAAGTATTGATGCTTATATATATATACATATATGGAAATAGATTAGAGTGGTTTTGAATTGTATTTGTTAGCAAATCCAAGTAAGAATTATTAAGTTATAAGAGAGACAAATGATAAATTCTAAACTATGTTTATGAAATCCAAAAGAAATTATCTAAGAAATTTAAAATTTTCATATCTACCCTAAAATGTTAACTCAAAAATGTGCATACCATAGGCTAAGCTCAAAAACAGAAGGAAGGACGGAACAAAACTTTGTTGTCAAGAAGTCAAATTTTTAATTTTTGTAATTAAAGAGGCCAAAGTTTTCAGAAATGATTACAATGTGGTAATTCTTATCAATATATTAGCTTGCTTTGAAGAAGAATATTTATGGTGCATCAAGTTGAGTCGCAGGCATAGCCACATCTTCACTTTTCCCACACTCGAGATTTTGGATATAACTCATGTGTTAAAGAATGGTTATATAATTATTTTTGTAATATAATTTGTATGCAGACATCATTATTAAAGAAGTGATTATATAATGTAACCCTTATCTCGAATCTAATTATATTCAGAATTCCAAACACTGAGAAGAGTTGAGCCATTGCTAGCGTTCATCTCTTAGTAGCAATGGTTAATTACTTACCTTAAACCTAAAGGTCAATGATTTAAACCTACTCTTATCCTGTAAAACATAAGGTATGGATTGTAAATCCGTTCTTAATAGAAATTATCTCTCTCCCGGTTGTGAGAGTAACCATCTGAACCGTGCTATCAGTGATCCATCTCAACAGATTCCAACAATCCTTTTACCCATAAAGTGTTTATATATATATATATATGTGTGTGTGTGTGATAAAAAAAAAAAAAAAAAAAAAAGGATGTAACTGTAAATACAAGGAAAGTTATAAAGATAAATTAAAATTTTATTGTAACTTTGGAAGCGGATACCTTTGATTGGAGTTAAAGAATTAGAGATGGTGTCCGTAAAATGAGGTGGTAATGAGGGTTTTGCTTGGTCTGGCAGTAGATTGGTGAGTGGGGGTGGTTGAGTTAATAGCAGGAGACAGATGGAAAGACAAAAGACAGAGTCGCCTTCTTCTCTTGCGGTAAAACTTGGACATGTGGGCGGACGCTCCGGAGTGGAGTGGGAGTTGCCCATTTTGTGGAGTTCCTTTACATCTTCTATTAATATTGCCAGTCTTACCATAAGTCCATAGCCTTTTTTTTTCATTGAATATTGAATTCATTACCAAATCCAGATAAGTCATCTTACTATTTTGAAAAAAAAAAAACTTAAATACAAATTATCTATCTAAGGAATAGTCTAAAACAAGGAAGGTTAACTTTTTGATTTATTAACAATCAACCTCACATTGTTACACTAAACCATTAATGTTAATAACGATCATTATTTAATATGTGCAGAAACTAAAAGATCCTTGAGGTTTAAAGAAATGACTGGATTAGCACATTGGACATTGTAAACGAATAAAAAAATTTATCAATTGCAAGAATTTATGTGACAGAAAATATCAAATTCAAATATATATTAGACCTTGTAACAATCATAACTAGACCATGTCACCAAATTTTTGTTTTATTTTTTTTAAATATATTTATTTATTTATTAAATGAGGAAATATTTGTTTTCAATATAACACATTAATAATATAAATTATGTTTCTAAATTAGAAATAATGAAATTAAAATGAATGATTGTAGAATCAAATTCGATATATCTATAATTTTTATTTCAGATCAATTACTGATAATCACTATATTTTATTTTGGATCAAATTCTTTTTAAATTTATGAATAATTTTTTAAACACTAACAAATTCTTTTGTTTTTTTGTTTATAAAATCATAAACATTTTTTTTTTCAAAGTTGGGGTTTCACACAACATGACAAAATCAGGACTCAACAATTACAAGTGAGGGAGAATGTAATTTCACTAAACTTAATGATTTTATAAATAAATGGGAGATTTAGGATCCTAAGTGTGTAAAATTTCATCCACGTTTTATTTTATTTGTAAGACTCTTAAAAGCAATTACAACATTTTCTTTATGTAACATGTGGATTTGAATCTTGGAAATGACATAGTGAATTGAATTTCTAAAATTAACATTATAATTATCATTATCTCAAAATTAACATTATAATTAACATTATAATTTATTAATTGTCAACGGATTTCGGGATAAGACCTTAAAAATTATTTACAACTCTCACATCATTCTCATATATATTCCCGCTACTGATTATTTTTTTTCTTTTATAGGATCTAATCTGTCAATCCAATCATTTTCTTTAAATCTCAATCATCTTTTGGTCTTTATACATATTTGACAATTATTGTCATTGATATTAAGGGTTTAGTGTAATAGTGTGGGGGTTGATTGTTAATTAATTAAAAAGTTAGCTCAGTTTGTTTTAGGTCATACCTCATATAGATAATTTGTAATTAAGTCATTTTGAAAAATTTTAATTGTCACACATCTATCCATAACTTAGTCGGTTAGTCCACTTCTCTTTCATATCTATTATTTAGATTCAAGTTTCACCATGTGCATAGATATAACATAATAAAGAGTTATTTTCTCTTTATTATATAAATAAATTTCTTCTGATGTTACTAAAATAGATTTTTTTGGCATCTTGACAAATCCCAACAAACTGTAATTATTATTATAAATTGATTTTCAATTATATTGTAATTATATTTTAAAAAAAAAAGAATTATTGAACAAATTTCGTTTTCATTTTTATGTTTTGGGAAAATGACAATTTTTTAACAATGTATTGAAAACACATCAAATCATCCCTAAAGTTTCTAAAACATATTAAAATAGTCGCTTCCGTTAGTTTACCGCGAGTCAAACCAAACATTGAATATAATGGATAGGGGTAATTTGGATATTTCTAAATTCAATTTATCATGCTGACACATGTATGAACAGAATTTATTTGATGAAAAAAAAAAAAATCTAGGCAAGAAAATTGCCGAAAAATATTTGATCATCATCTCGTGGAATTAATAAAAACAAACCAAAATGGTTTACGATTTGTTGGAATGGAGAAAAGTCTAACAAAATTTGACAAAATTTGTAGATGGTTTTAAATTTCGAAAGTTTGACAGTTGTTTCTTTAACTGGACGAAAATAGTTGTTAAATTTTAATACTAATATTTTTGTTCAAAATTAAGAATGCCAGTGAATAGATCCTAACCTTTAATTTTATTTTACCTAATTTTATTACAAATAATATTTTAAGGATTATGCTCATTAGGTCTCCACCCAAGTAAACGTACAGCTTTCAATTTTATTTAATCAACTTTATGTCAGACTGTCAGTGCCTGCAAAACGAAATTAGTTATTCTAATCATGTAGGGCAAACTTTAGATTTTATACAACTCTTTGTCTAATAATGGCAATGGTAACTTGTCAAAATTTTCACTAAAAGATGCTGTACAGGAAGGAGTTAACGATATTGTGTAAATTATAAAATAAAATGATCATATAAAATATGTTGGTTAATGATTATCATTTAAATAATCTAATACTATTTGATTTTCAATAAGAGAAAAATAATAAAAAGCCTGGAAACTATACTTTATTTTTCAATTTTCCTTTCAGAATTTCATAATATCTACATATAAATCAAAATATTTCTCTATTAGTATCTGATAGTCTCATGTGTTTTTGTTCAAAACTTTTTGTATATGGACAAAAGGCCTTAATTACTAAACTAATTACAACTTGTAACATGGGAACTGTACTTATTTATTTGGTCAGTCAATTATTTAAGTAAATCAAGTTAATTTTACTTCAATAGTTAATGTATCTTATAGTATTTTTTATTTCTTTTATGAAAGTTAATATTTAAAGAGTAAGAGGTTTACTTCAATATGTATTGAGATCAAATGTTATATATGTGTGACCCTTAATATCGACTCCTATAAAGAGGAAACAAAACTTCAAACACAAACTTTTAGAATGTACCTGGTAAGACTTGAACTCAACAATTAAGGTTGATAGAGGTGCACAACTATCTAAGTTAGTAGGTATGTGCATCTTATAGCTATTTCTGAAATGCAAAAATATGTTTGTAATTTTTCTTTTGGATGGTTCTAATATTTTTATTTTTACTAATTTATATTTGTTACTTTTCATGTGTTTAGATATGAAAAGTGTAGAGTGGTAGGGAGCTTTACAACACAAAGAGTACTAATAATATGGCATCCAATTTGTTGCTTATACCAAATATACTCCTTATAAATTTGTTATATATATTAATGAAATAAAGCATTTCCAAGATTTCTCTTTCATATTTTATATGAAACTACATTAAACATTTATATACTAAATTAAACTGAAATTAATTATGTTCACATTTGACTTATAATGCAATCCTAGCAATTTTCCGTTCAAAGAGATCTTCTATGCATTATCAAAATCTTCCTATCTGATGAAGTTTATTTCCATTTTTCAGAGGTTCATCCAAATAAGGATATATGATTGTTTTCTGCCAATTAGTAAGAAATTTCATGTTTTCAAGTCTTAGAGCAATTAAACTCGTTAGGTGTTCCTACTAGTGTGGTATTTTGCTGACCTATCATGATACGATGGGCTTCGCATTGCTTCATTCTTCATCTGGGCCTTTAGGCTTGTTAGCCTATCATGCCCTCATTGAGTTTCTAGTTTCATTGTTATTTTTAGGTATAATAATTTGAAAAAAAAAAAAACATTTGCAAAAAGGTATGAATTATTTATTTAAAAGAGCACCAATCAAACATGGGATTTTCTCGAATGATCAGAACCAACAACTCGTTATGTATTGATACATTTTGCTAGTTTGAACAAAATTATCACTCTTCCTAACATATGAAACTAAAGGGTCATTTATTTTTTCCACTTAACATTTAATAGTGCTGAATTAAACCTATTAAGTTGTTTTCGTTTATTTTTTTAAATAGGTCAAATAACTTAAAACTACTAAAAAACAACTGAAAAAATTAAGTAAAAATTTTTAGCTTTTCACTTAATTACAAATTACTTAATAATATTTAAAAGTTTTTATTCCAAATCTATCATTTCCAAAATAACATAATTTCAAATTTATCTTAATTTTATATTATTCAAATTTTCTTTTCTTTTTTTCCTTGATACTTACAAGAAAATATATTTGAAAAGAAAGCCTAAATACATCCTATCTCAAATTATCTTGGAATTAAACTAATATATTTTAATTTACAATTTAAACATCCATTTTCTAGTTGTTTTCTTAAATACATTAATCTATTTAAATATATAAATATGGATAACATTACTATATTTTTTTAATCATATTTTAATTATGAATAAAATATTATTAATATGCACATAAAATTATTAAATTACATAATTTATTAAATTATTTATTTAATAATTATTTATTAAATTATTAAAATTATTTATTTTCAGATTTTATTTAGAATTTATTAAATTATTTATTTTCAGATGTTTGTATTAAATTAATTAAAATCACATAACAACAAATAGTTAAAAGAGTATAAATGTCAAATTATTAATTTTCAGACAATTTTAACTTTAAAATAATAAACAAATTTACAATATATTCAGAAGTGAGAAAAAAGAAAACAAACATATTATTCAGATTTTAGGTTTTGGTCACTATTTAGTTTTCAGTTTTCAGCAGCACTGTTCAGTCTTCAGATAAAAAAATAAACGACCTTTAAGTCAAGATAATTCTAAATATAAATTACCATGATAAAAGATCAATACACATCTAGAATTAATTTTTAACTTTCATGACTTACCAGGGACATGTAACTTCATTTTGAAGTCACCAGAGACATGTAACTTCATTTTGAAGTCACCTTTGCTCTTTTTATCGCCACTGTTATTCTTCTTATGGTTATAAATCCTGTCGTGCTTATCGCTTCCTTTTCGTCATCAACTTTACGTTTTGTGTTTTCGTCTTTTAAATTTTCAAGTAGATTTTTTTTTTTTTTTCCTTCTTTTCTGAATGTTTTGCTTTTGCAGGAAAGAAAGAGCAGGATTCATTGTGTTTTACTGTTTTATTAGGTAAGGGCGTTTTATTAATCTGAAGATTCATTGTTAAAACTATAAAATTTATTGTGTTACCGATAGTCTTAAAATAACAATACAAGCATGGCGTCTCCTAATTTTTACTCGAGAGACATCGACTCCTCTAACAGTTGGACACCAAATAAATTATATGTTGTACTATCTTATAAGTTATTTTGTACAGCAACAATTTATAGGTAGACATAAGTTATAAGTTTTATTTTATCCAATCAATTTTTTTAATATTATCTGTAATGCAACAATATAAATTTGAAATATTATCCATTTAAATATGAGTAATACTGGCTTTTCAAATTTTTTACCCAAATACATGTTTAAATGACATGACATGTGAATGATCAACATCATATTAATTATCATATTATTTCATAATTTATAAGATATCAATCGATAACTTATATGTTACATTATTTAATCATAATTTTAAATAAAAAATTTGAGAACTCTAACATTACTCTTTTAAATATATATTCTTTAATTATTAACTTAACAATATATTTTTGAAGCAACAATAAAGATGTTTGTGCCAAATTTGTAATAGTTCCCTCAATTGAAAAGTTTTATTAGGTTAGAAATATGATAAATAATAATTTCTTTGTTTAACGGATATTAATAAGAAATTCATTTTATCGTGGTCCAGTCCTATATAATCTTATTATATAAGTGCCTCAATTTTCATATCGTCATATGAACAATCCCGGATAAGATCATCGTATCAAATACGAAATGGATCGCAGCTGTAGATTTACCACAAACAAAGTATCCAGCTTTGCTTGC
The DNA here is from genome assembly GCA_021234005.1 of Nephelium lappaceum. Taxonomy (NCBI): domain Eukaryota; kingdom Viridiplantae; phylum Streptophyta; class Magnoliopsida; order Sapindales; family Sapindaceae; genus Nephelium; species Nephelium lappaceum. The sequence continues at coordinate 11,848,631 of CM038002.1, forward strand.
TTTTTACGGACTCTTTAGATTACTAATCTCAAACTACATCCTCTTGTATATAACACTTACATACTTAATTTGAGACTACATGAGTAATCATGAATGTTATATAATATTCGTATGAAGCAAACATTTCATAAATACACATTAATTTTGAATAAAATAAATTTTATTTATTTATTATTTATTTAAACATTTACAAAATACAAGCTATTAGGGCACAAACTCTAATATATCTATCAATTAATGAAGAGTCGTCATCTGTTGCACTCACTCAATCATATACCATGACACAGGCTCTCACTTTGAATATATTCTCTCAAATAAAAGAAGATAAGAATGGATAATCTTAATCCAAACTTAAGCAAGCTAGCCTACACCTCCTGCTCTCTTTTTGAGACCTTTTCATTTAATTATTCATTAAGATTAGACAAGAGATAAATAAATAAATGAAAGAAATTCAGCCATCAGCATATCACATCTGAACTCAATCCGCCATGAATACCATTGGCCGATTTTATTTGCTGGTAAACAGATGCTCTATATGACCATGACCATGACAATATCCCTAAAAACAAAATCTGATTTACGTGCAGAAGTAACATGGCATCTTTGGGGATGAGCGTGACACGACGAGTGTATCCTCACATTATTATTAATTTGAATCCACACGTGTCCTCTATGTGTCATGCAACCATGTGAATGCCATTAGCAATTTAACTTACTTCAGATCTAATCCCTTCTTAGAATTGACACAAAGAGATGGTCCACTGTGTCGGCCCTATTCCAGAGCTTCGCACAAACCACATATATACATTGCACGAAAATTTCACACATCATAATACATGAATATACATATAAATAAATGGTAGGAGTATATACGGAGCGTTTTTACTCATTAATACTCAGAATTAGTCAGCACACACTTCGTCTCCATGCTTCCATTTTATTCCTTGGATTCTATTACATATATTATAAGAATCTATAGTAAGAAATTATATATATATATATATAATGCTGCCACCCCACTAGCATATATATATATAATATTTGTGCAAATTTAAATAATTTCTCCGTTAAATTTATTGAGTTTTAATAAATATTTTTTATATAAATACTAAAAAAATAAAATATACGCAAAGAATAGTTTTTAAAAAAGTAGGATGTAAGAATAAAATTTTAAAAATTTCTTATGTTTCCCTTGGTTTTACAATTTAATTATATTAATTTCTTAACTATTAGTTACTTTGATTATATTAATATTCATATTGGATATAATGTTGATTTAGTGTTCAACTGATTTGTGCACTCGTGTAAAGTGTGGGGAGACTTTTTATTCTTCGGATCCAATTTGTGCTTGGACCTCTAGGCTCTTGATTTCGGAAGGGAACATTGTGGGATGAGGTGCACGCCCTTTGCGAGAAGGTTAATCTAAAAGCGTTGAGAACACTAGGGCCAAGTAAATCCAAGTGGAGTGGCAGTCACTTCTATCCCTATCTTTGATATCAAGGTCACATGTATGTGCTCAAAAACCTTTCACTTTATGTAAGTAATTTTCTTACCATTATGTAATAAGACCATTTCCATCTTTTGAAAATACTTATTCAAACCATATTTAAAATTACATCTCGATTGATATTGACCGATGTAATGTAAAGAAATGAGAAAAGGTTCACATGGGACAATGCAATGCAGTTTAGTGTGAATCAAAATCCAGTGAAACCTAATTTACCACGTATCAAGTCAAAAGTGAGAAGCGCCCGAGAGGTGCGAGTTGTCTTTTTGTATGTGACAGTCAAACTAAGCAGATAAAAAGACAAAATAAATTACGCACGTCGAATGCTGGGACCAATTTTAATGATTTCTTTTTTCTTTTTTCTTTTTAATTTTTTGGGGCCAAAAAAAAAAAAAAAACCCAAATGAAAACTCCACTCTCCACCGTGTCCCCTCTCTTCCCTTCAATCTCTTTTGCTTCTTCCCCACAAACATACAATTTTATCATTATACATATCGAAAAGACAGGTTTCTTACTTTAAATATTTTTTTTAGTTACTTAAATTAAAATAAACTTCTATTGAATTCGATTTAAAGTGAAATTGTTCATGATATAACATAATTTTGGTGATTAACTAATTGTTTATGTTTAACAAATTGAAGGGTTTCGCTGTCTTATGACTGTAACACTCATTGTTCTACGCATGTTACATCATTGTTTCAAAAAAAAAAAAAAAACACATGTTACATCATATATAAATTGTGTTTTTAATTTCGTTTATTTATTATTACTATTCACAAGTAGGTTTGGTTAGTATACTAATTATCAGCAACTATACAGGATAATTACGAGAGTTTATCCACTTTAGATATTTTAATTATTTATTTTTGAGAACTCCTTATCTTAATTTAATGGATTTTAGTTACTTCTGTAATATCATTGACACTTTAATACATATCTAAATTGAATATATTTCATAAAAATCACTTTTAAAGCCATCTAAATCCATCATTCACATAAAATTTGTGAAGTCAGTGGATTTCTTCAATACATCTAGATCTTATTGGATTTCATACCTATCTAAATTGAATACACTGGATTTCATATACATCCTAAATTGAATACATCTAGATTTTAATGGATTTCATATAAATATGAATTGAATATACTTTGATTTCAATGAAATCTATTCAAATCTGGATTGAATATACTCAAACATTTAAAATGATTTAAATTCCAATGAATTTTGACCGAATACATTTCCTAGATTTAAATCGTTCCACTAGAAATGGTATTAAATACCTCAAAAAAAATGGCATTTAATATATATATATATATAAATTTAAATCAATGACAATACTTTTAAATTTAACAATTTTGTGTGACCTTAAATGAAAATAGGGAAAATATATAACAACAATATAGCATTAATGTCATAACAAACCAGCTAAATTGGTAATGTTCTTTTATTATTAGAAGAATATTTTATATTCAAAATATCAGTCAGTTAAAGGTAAAAGTGAATTTGATTTTCATTTACTATATTAATATAATTTCAAAAAAATAAAATGTTGTAGCACAATTTATAAGATTTGAATACCATTTATTACGAATTTAATGAAGTACTTGTGACAATTTTCATGATATTTATAAAGCTCAATAAATTTAGAATTTCTTTTGTCATCTCCACCTCAAGGAAGATTAATACATTTTTTACAACTTTGCACCCGATCTAAACTAAAACAAATTACATGCACCACCTAATTGAATATATTATTAAATTAAAAAGAAATAAAAAATCAAGAAATCTCAACAGGAAAAAGCAAAGTAATTTTAATAGAAATATATTTCAACGAAAAGGAGAAAATGGTATGATACACCCACATTATTTAGTATTTAGTATTTACGATTATAAACAGAGACAGGCCCATGACTCATGAGACATCGATGTCGCGAATACTAACATATTACATTTACATACACATTATAAATGTCTCTCTCAGTCTCAGGCTAATAGCTTCAATGTCTAGTTATTGAATCTTGACCAAGCCACCCTCAAGAGGGAGGGAGAAGAAAGCAAGTGGAAGCTTTTTAGAGGCAGACTGGGCGGTGCTTTTCACAGCCCCTCTCTCTATCTCTGTGTGTCTCTCTCTCTCTATATATATATATTTAAATATCTCTATATATATTTTAATAATATTATAATATGGGAGAGAACCCATTATTTAATTTGCTGAGAAGAGAAGAGCGAAAGCAGCCTCGATGCTCTTGTGTGTGTGACCCTAAACACTTCTCTTTCTCTCTCTCCGGTGTCTTCACATCCATTCATCTACCTCTATATCTGTGCTTCAGTTTCACCTTCACTTGAAACGAAAACCACCCACTTCTCTCTCTCTTTCTTGTTTCATTTCCCCACTATTTCCAAAGACACAACAAACAATGAATATGAACATCATCAACAACAACATGGATTCTTCTTGGCTTGGTTTCTCTCTTTCCAATACTCCTATCAACTTGCCACCCTCTACTTCTGACTCCTCTCACCTCTGCCTTTTTGAAGCTTTCACTAACACCACCACCAACGCCACCGCCACCGCCACTTCTGGTCTTTATTTGATTCTTTTTTGTTTCTTCTGGGGTTTTGAAAACAGTGTACACAATTCTTTAGACATATATATTTATATTCTACGTGTTGTTGTTTACAGGTAATGTTGTCGATCATGCACCGAGAGATCAAGAAGGTGCAACAACCACCATAAATGGTGCAACAACCCTCTCTATATTCACCGGAAGTCCGAAACTGGAGGACTTCCTAGGCGGTTCTTGCACCAGTACTGGACCCCATGCACAGTCCCAACTGGGTCAGTTCTCTAGCGGGACACCCGTGACTGCCTCTACAGACACTGAGCTTTATGATTCCGAGCTCAAAACCATAGCCGCCAGCTTCCTTCGCGGTTTCGCCACCGAACCAACAGACAGCCAAAAGCAACCGCCGCCACAAACTCAGCTGATTCCATCCGACTCTACACCCAAGAAAGCCATTGATACCTTTGGCCAACGCACCTCCATCTACCGCGGTGTTACTCGGTAATCAAGTCAAATCAATCAATACCCATTTGATAAAATCATCAAAATAACAGTAATAAAACTTATGTATTAACGGGTTGTCGTTTTCATTGTGTTGATTTTTTAGACATAGATGGACTGGTAGATATGAAGCTCATTTGTGGGATAATAGCTGCAGAAGAGAAGGTCAAAGCAGAAAAGGAAGACAAGGTAAATTTTCTTTTTTTCTTTTTAATTTCTTCTCAGATAATTTTTTCTTAGGGTTTTGTCTAACGTGCGCCTTGGATGCGTATGATGAAAATTGGGTCCAGTGAGATCCGGTGTGCGTGCGTGTGTGAGCATGGTCGGTCTCCCAAGCAATGATGGTCAGAGAGTGTGAGTGTGTGTGATCGGAATAAATGGGATGATGGGAGTCTCTGTCTATTCTATAGAATGTTAAAAATAATAATATTTGGGTGCATATCCCAAGAGCATGAGTCATCAAACCAAAGTCTTCGGTCTTGTCTGGTTTGCAACACCTACAGCCTATGTGGGTGCGATAGATTTTGGTCTGTTGTTTATTCTGTGGTACGCATTTATACATTTATAATGCATATATTGTTGAATGAATTATATTTATTTTTTTGAAAGATTCTTACGTGCCTTTTGTTGCTTCTTTATGTGGCATGTACATGACGAATGATTGCTGCCATGGACGCATTATTATCATCATTGTTATTTTCAGTTTATTTGGGTGAGTAAGTTCTCTCTCAGTTCTTCATTCCACTTTTGAGTTAACTACTTGGTACTTAAATAATTAAGATATCATTTTGTTTTCACTGTATCAAAAATATTCTTCTTTCCATCAATGAATCACCAAGTCCAACTCATCAAACTCAGAATATACTTCAGATTTCACTGTACATTTTTTTGGTCATGAGTGTAACTAAACATTATTTACTTGTAATGTGTCTGAGAATCATTTTTTTTTTTTAATTTGTGTTCAGGTGGTTATGATAAAGAAGAGAAAGCAGCAAGAGCTTACGATCTTGCAGCTCTCAAATACTGGGGTCCGACCACTACTACAAACTTTCCGGTAAGTCATAAATATTTAAAAAAAAAAAATTGTTTCAATGTTTTAATGTAATTTTTTTTTTATTAATTATTTATATGATTTTCTTGAAGGTTTCTACCTATGAAAGGGAACTCGGAAGATATGAAGAACATGACTAGGCAAGAGTTTGTTGCTTCTCTTAGGAGGTAGCTATATATAAAGACTATCCATTTTAAGCATTTATTTTAACTTTTAGCTTTTGGGTTCTTGAAATTTGTAGTCGCTGTGTAGTCATTGTTCATGCCTTGATTTTGTAGGAAAAGTAGTGGTTTCTCTCGAGGAGCTTCAATTTACAGAGGAGTGACCAGGTTAGCTATCCTTGACTAGTTTATATTCTTTATATTTATATATGATATCATGTTCTAAAAATGTGATATTGTTTTGTTAACTTAATTGTTGTTCAGGCACCATCAACATGGTCGTTGGCAAGCAAGAATAGGAAGAGTTGCAGGCAACAAGGATCTCTACCTTGGCACTTTCAGTGAGTTCATTATTATATGTCTTCTCTTATGTGTCCAAGAATATTATGAGTTGCTTTTTTTGGTAACTTATAACTATATGGGTCCACCTGTAAATATATAATCCTTAATTGCCTTTTGTCCTCATTTGTGTGATTAATACAGTGAATGTTTTATGATCTGATTAATGTAGGCACCCAAGAGGAAGCAGCTGAGGCCTATGACATTGCTGCCATCAAATTCAGGGGCCTGAATGCAGTGACCAATTTCGATATGAGTCGCTACGATGTTAAAAGCATTGCCAACAGTAATCTTCCCATAGGAGGAGTAACCGGCAAGTCCAAAAACTCCTCGGAATCAGCTTCCGATAGCAAAAGCATGGACGGAAGCCGATCAGATGACCGAGATATTTCCTCAGCGCCTTCTGTCACTGTGCCCTTTGTGTCGCATCCCACATCCTCTACCCTAAGCTTTACATTGCCCATCAAACAAGATCCATCAGATTACTGGTCCAATATTCTTGGATACCAAAACAACGCTACTACTATTGCTGCTGCTACTATAAGCAATGGCAAGAGCAACTTTGGTGTCGCACCAACTTTATTTCAGTCATGCACAAATGTGTCTACTTTTCAAAGCCCCACAACTTTCAATGTGGACTTCTCTGCAAATTCCTCAATCAATGAGAGCGGCAGCAATGGGCTATACAATGGTGGATATGCTCAGCAACAGACTAGTGTTAGTAGTAGTACAAGTTCAATCCCATTTGCCACGCCCATTGCCTTGAATAGTAATGGTAGCAATTACGAGAGTTCAACTGGTTACAATGGTAGCTGGATTTCACCGTCTTTGCATGGTTTCCAGTCTTCCAAGTCCAATCTCCCAGTGTTTCAGACACCAATTTTTGGCATGGAATGAGCTCACAACAGTAGTGGGGGGGTGGTGGTGATCAGGACTCCAAAGATGATGAGAATCTGTGCAATGTTTCAAAGGCTTTTGGGTCAACTTTTTTACTTAAAATAGATTAAAGAAGTGCTCTGACTGACAAGAATTTGACAGGAGCTGACTGTACTAACTCAAGTTCTTTGTTATGGATCTCTAGTTCTTTTTCTTTTGCTTTTTCTCTGTTTTAACTGACAATCATCATTTCACATATGGGTATAAAATGAAAAAAAAAACGTAAAACAAAAAAAAAAGAACAAAAAATGAAAGTTATCCTTATGTAATATTTACTTCTACCTCTGTGGCAGCAAATTATCAATCTTCCGTGTTATATGATTTGCTAATTTTCTATTTTTCCTTTTCACCTACTATTAGCAATGTTAGTGAGTGGAGAAGTGTTTATAGCCAGCACATAAGCCACCGGTTATCAAGAAATGAGAGACATCAACTTTGACTAAAATGTTTGATTAATTAACCATCCCAGCTTTGTTACAGCTGTAATACAAGAACAATAAGTTGAAAACTACTCACATGGACATGGTTGACGAAGAAACATCTTTTCGGGGATTTTACTCGGGGTACATAAATGACAAATCTTTTGTGGTTCAAATTATAATCGTCAGGAAACGGATTTGCAATCGTGGACGGTGCGTTCTTTGACTTGCTTAGCTTCTAAAAGTTGGTTTAAGATTTGACTACTTAAGCCAATTTTATGACTATTTTGTTATTTTTTTCAATCTTACATCACATCAAATATAATATTTTAGCTTAATATAACCTTCCTCACACAAACCTTCATGGGAGCTCCAAGTGAAATAATGTAGTAACACCCTCCCTCCTAGTTTCTGCTTGTTTACAGAAGTAATAGTAAGTTCGAGCTGTAATTTTCATATGGGTTAATAGATAATTTTTTCATTTTATGTGGATTATTTTTCTTGTTTTTAAGAGTTTAGTTTTGGGCTGTAATGTAAAATACCTAAATTAGAATGGCTCGACAATAATATTTGTAATATGTCAAAATAATAATAATAATAATAATAATAATAATAATAATAATAAAGCTCCATAAAATGTGTTTGTCAAAATTTCTCAAGTATTTTTGTAATAAAGTTCACAAATGTTGGAAATTAACCTTACAAGTTTCAAATTAAAAAGATGGCGGTATTATACGATGAAAAGTGAATTATTCGTGTTTTGAAAGCGAATTTCAACATAATGGCTGCAAGCTATGTGATATCTTTCTTTCTTCTGCTTCTTCTTCCTTCTTTGTTTTCCATCACATTCAAAACTATTTAATTAACTCTTATCACATAACAAATTGCCATGTACTGAAATTATATAACCTAAAATTTATTAATGAGACATAGAGATAAGGATCTCAAATATTTTAATCAAGTGTTGTGGTCTCTCTATGTAAAGAAACCTACTGATTTAGCCCCTTTCAAGACCGATTGGACGAGAAGAATCGGTTGAGGTTATTTGTCAGCCTTTCCCTAATGAATGTGCAACTAAAGTATCCCTACAATCCAAATATATGCAAGTTTTTAATTCAACATATCTCATGCACAAGAGTGGGGGATGGATGTTTGTCGAGTTGGGTTGAGTTGAAAATCATATGTCAACCTAATATAAATCGAATTGAAAATTTTTTAACCTAACCAAATCCACCCAACCTAATAATAGTCCAATTGAGTTGATCGGATTTTTCATTATTTGAAATATCGAAAAGTTACTAACGATTACAAATAACATTCCTAATATTATATTATTACGTATAAATTTAAATATTATAAATAACAATTACAAATAAAAATTCAATTCATAAAACAAGTATTAATAACAATAATTCATAAAATGATTATAAATAAAAATTTAACCCGTTAAATATCAACAAAAATAAACTAAGAATGCATGTAGCTATTTTTATCCTCATTCTTCTTAGCAAGTATTCTTACAAAGAGAATAAAAAATCTTGGATTTAAGTGAATTCAACTCATTAATACCAAATTAAAATCACACACTTGAATCGAGGCAAATATGAATTTGATGTCCCAACAAAAAAAGAAAAAAAAAAAAAGAGAAGAAAAGGCAGTCTAAACTCTTGATTAATAGGGCCAATGTCTGCCTTGACCAAAAAAGTGAAGAGAACAAAAAGTGGTTGATAACAAACTTTAGCATAACAAACTTTAACAAGATAGTAATGATATTAACACAGAATAGTACAAACAACAAAACCCAACCTTATTGTAATTGTTTTCCATTTCACCTTTGAATTTTTTTGATTTTATATAGCCAGTAAGATTGAATTCGAAAAATGGATGTCTTTTCTTGTCTCTTGTAATTCTCTTTGGATGATGCCTGTCCTTTGTACCTTTCGGCGCTCATTACAACCCTAACCCCCACCACCATGCCCTCTTCTTTGACCACTTCTTTGACTCTTTTTTTATAATCGCCAACTTCTGTTATCAATGTATGACAAACTATATATATTATCATATTAACGTATTAGGTCTATTCAAGAAAACCCTACAATGTGAATACATCACTAATTGTTATAATAATCCTGATGATTAAAATATGATACGAAGGATACGGGGCCTGTTTCCTTAAGGAATTTGGTCAGCTTATTGATCACTAATTAAGTTGAGTGAGATCACGTGGTCGATCAATGATTGGGTCATATTGTAATTAAGTGGGCACATTGTCTACTCATACAAGGATGATGCACAAATGGATAAGAGTACTGCCATATAATAAGCAACGTTCATTTTGTAATAAATACATGTCAAAACATTTAAATCCTTATCCAAACAAAAATATTCCGATTTCAACTAAATTCATCATATATTGTTAGATCAGAGAAAGTTATCGTAAATAACATTAAAATTATTACGAATTTTAAAACCAATGCCAAATTATGAAAATTAGTCTCTTTTTAACATAATCTCTTATTGGCAAGCTAATAGTTAGCTTGCACGCAAATTATCTGTTGGTTAAAATAATTTATTTCATAGTGTAATGACGGTTTTCAAAATTGACAATAATGTTAATGCTATAAAAAGAAGAAAAAGCCCTTCTTAGTTATTAGAAAAGTCAGATACGCACAAGTCCAAGTCTTAGAAAATCAGTACACGATTATGGTGAGAATTTCTGAGGAAGAGAGTTCATGACAAGCACCATGAAATTACAACAGAAGTTCAAAAACAGAAAGTTTTTTTGAAAGTGATGTTTCGGATAACTCCTCCTGAAGTAGCTTAAGATTTAAACATAATCTCTTTTGTATTATTCATACCAAAATCAGTGCGATGATGCCAAAATAGTTCTACAATAACAAGCTGTAGACTCTGACTGTACATGAGTGTGAATAGCGTTTGGAATTTGTTGGAATTAGACTCTTGTATAGTAGCTTTCAATAATGGAATGTGGCAGTTTTTGTCTCATGCTTTGATTTTTCCATCAAAATAACCAATAAAACTCAAGCTTATCGTCTCCATGTGAAGGCATTTATTGCCTCATGTGGATTCTAATATTACAATTCTTAAATATCTTAATTACTTTATGAATTTTGTATAATTAAATGCATGAAGCTAAAAAATAACCTCTTCTAAATATCATCTTAATGCGAAACAATCAATATGAAAAAAAAAAAGAAAAAAGAAAAGAAATTATACTTATCCCTTATTGCACATATAAATCAATTCATGCCAAATCTTAAATAATATGAATTTTTTATAGTGGATTTATGTTTTTTGTCACGTAAGATCCACGATAAAATTTACAGTATTTACAATACCTTCGCTGTTGTGAATTACAACATATTTTTTCAACGTCAAATACCATATTTTTTTTTACCATGAGTGTTGTTTCTTTTTCTTTTCCATCTATATGCTCTCCTCTCAAAAGAAAGTGCATTTTTCAACAACTGGTTACTATGCTTGTGTAAGCAAAGTCATAAAAAGTTATAAACTACACCATGACAATAAATGGTCTGAATAAATCATGACAACTACCTAGAGAGGTGTCGTCTTGACACTTGGTTTTATTATAGTCATATATATATATATATATATATATCAGAACTTATGTAATATATGCACTAACAAGATTTGATTGCCATAAATTAATGCAAGAATACCAAAAACATATTCGAAGCAAGGTGATAAGTAGGAACAACTAGCACATGCTAATACGCCATTATTTAAAAAGGCCAATTTTTTTTAAGAAAATATGCAACTAAGTGTTAGTCAAATGTAACACTGCAAAAAGATAATCATATGATCTGCTTTTCTTTTTTCTTTATCTATCTCCTTTAAAATTGTGGGGAACCCTCTCTTTTATCATTATAAATATACACATTTTTTCTAAGTTTAGTCTCAATCCTTAGTTGCCTTTTGTTCTTGCCTGTTTACAACACATGTCGGCCACCATCACCTCTACTTTATTGCTTTGACTAACATCCTTCTAAATCTCGGTTTCTTGACTACCAAAAACTACTCTTTTTTTTTTTGGTGTTTCTTTTATAATCATGAAAAGTTTAGGGTTTCTGCCTTGTTGAATGAGTACAAGAAATCGTGAATCCAGGACAAAAATATAATAAATAATTGATTGGTAATTTATGTATTACTTATCTGTAACTTTTAATTGGGTTCGTTTACAAAACCCTAGTGGTAATTATTATAATGATATGTGTTCATAGTTGTGATTATATTAATCATGTAGTTATGAGGGCGCACGTGCTGGTTGACTAGGGGTTTTTGCTGAGCGTGCGTGTTGATTGTTTGTGTTTGTATAATTTTTTTAGGGCTATTTTTTAAAAAAGCCCAACATTTGTACTAATACGAAAAAGCACCCATAGTTTTGTAATTAATCATTTTACACCCCATCATTAGTGTTTCCATTAATAAAGTGGACTCTATCATATGCAGCACATTAAAAGATATCTTTAGCCCTAGAAAGATCTCCACCATCCATATTAGAGATGGACGATGAAGATTAAATTTAATTAAAATAAAATTAAAAATTAAGAAACAAAATTAATAAAGAAATATCTATATTAATCATCTCTGAAATGAACAATAGAGATTAAAATAAATTTTGTAATTTATTAAATTATTAAATAAAAATATAAAAATATAAACTAGATTGGTCATCGATCTAGATCTGATTGGAACCAGATTATTGATTGATTTGGTTTCAAATTCAGATAGTATGATCTGAAATATTTCTTATCATTCAATCGATCTGGAACTCCAGATCATTTGACGATGTGGAGTGTTTCAGATTGTTTGATGATCTAGAGTTCCAGATCGGTCGAATCTCAATGCAAACCTCGAAGTCCATCGTCGTCCCTTAGAGCTCTTTCGTCTCTCTCGAGGTCCATTGTCGTCTCTCGTCAAACCTCCATCTCATCTCTCTCGACATTGAAGACGAACATCATCAAAATCCTTCATTGTCGGAGATGGAGGTTGGACCTCCATCTCTAGTGATGGACAATTAATGAAGATGAAGATGCAATCTATTTCCATCAATAGAGGTAGAGATCCAAATCTGCACCTCCTTTTTTTTTTTTTTTTACATTTACCATTTTTTTTTTAATTTAAAAAGATATCCACCATTCATCTATGTAGATGAACGATGACGTTTTAGATGGATTTTTTATTTGTTTTTTAGAATGATTTTAATTTTTAGTTTAATTTTATTTTTAAAATAATTTTATTTTATTTGCTAATATATAATCTTTTTACCCCGTCAACCACTAATGACAATCCTATTCCTCTAACTGTTCTGATGATTTAATTAAACAGGGGGGATGTAAAATTACTAATTACGAAACTATGGGGTGTCTTTTTACATTAATGACAAATGTTGGCAGGTCTTTAGAAATAGCCCTAAATTTTTATTCAATAATGTAATCGTACTTGTGTTTGATTTTTCCATAATAAGACAACCGTAATTAAGAATTAAAAAAAAAAACAAAGACAACCATAATTAATAGGTTATGGAATAAACCGTCAAAGGTTTGGTCAGGTTTGATAAAATATAAGTTGGGCCAACTTGGGCCAACTTGACACCAATAAATGCTAATACATTGCACGAGTCTATGTAATATATTTTTAATTATTAATGTATATATTTTTTTGATACAATGATTAATAAAAATTTAACATAACAAAAGGAGGGAAACTCTAACGTATAGTGGAAAATGTTAATATGTATTTTTAGGACATATGTTAAGGTTTAAAAAATGGAATTAAAAAAAATTATATTTTCTCTTTCGAGAAACAAAGAGTTATGTTTTGAGGCATTGAAATAATAAATATGAATTGTTTATTGAAATTCTGTTTTATTAACACTTGTCCACTGTCTATGTATCATATAGTAGAAGCTTCAAAGAAAGGAAGAATATGAAAACTTCAATATGTACATATACAAGAATGAAAATTATTTTAAATTTGACTAATAGAAATTCAGCATAATTTTTTATGGAATCAAAACATAAACAGAAGATATTATTTTGTAGCGGTTAATTTTACGAGTTGTATGATCAACAACGGTTTTATAATTTTATCTAGATTTTGTTTTCATATTTTTTCGATACTTATTTTGAAAAATATAAAACATAGCATAGAAATTGTAGAAAAAACCTAGTGAGAATGGAAAGAAACTCCAAGTAGCGAGTCATGGATTATGGGCTTGTTGGGAGGATCCTAAAATGGACGCAAACCTCATTCAGTTGCAAATCGATGGAGCCACTTTTGCTCTCACTATTCTTAATTGTTTGGGCCAACTTTGGAAACTCATATTGCTTCATATGCATGATATTTCTTTTAAAAATTATAGTTCAGAAAACACAACTTGTTCGAGGGTTGTTTTATATTAAAAGAGATGGGATAAATAACTAAAAATCTTTGGTAATATTGTTTGATTAAAAATATGAGACACTCCATTATAAAGAACTGGCGCTGTAATAACTTAAAAGATACTAATAATATCAGTCTATGTCCATTCACACTTCTTTTGATTCCCTGTTATATGTGCAATGCAGTCAGGAAATTCTTGAATACTACACCGTCTATGAAGGAAACTTGGGTATCATCATCATCATCATCGTCCAGTGACCCAGCGGCTGTGATAGTGCGGTCACTGTCGTGACTGCTGGATGACCGCTGGAGCGATGAGGCAATGGTCATTAACCACTGGGTGGATGCTTGCTGCTTTAGCGGCCACCCAGGGTTCCTCTACGTGCGAATGTTTTGTTCTCTTTCATTCGTGGTCCGTTTTTCTTGTTTACATTTTCCGTTATTTCAATATATTTTAGATATTCAAAACTTGATTAGAGAATGATAAAACTAAAATTTTAAATTTATTAAAATGTCTCATGCTTGGTACCGAGTTACTTTAGGACTTTTAGAATTTTCCGCATTTGATTAGAATTTCATGTATGAAAAAAATTATAAGTCTTAATAACTAATAGGTTTCAAGTTAGATGCAATTAAAACTTTTCTATTTTTTATTTCTAGTTGGTTTTATTTCCTAAAATAAATTTATTGAAGGAGCAAATCGCTCCTTTTGTGGAGTGACCGACTCCATCAGGGGAGTAGGTCGCTCCTCCCAATCCATGGGAGGAGCAGATCACTCCATCATTGAAGGAACACCATGCTCCTCCAAAGCAGATCAGAACAGATTGCTCCTCATGGAGCGATGTGCCATGCGGAGAGATCTGCTCCTCCTATCGTGGAGGGCACATCGTCAATGATAGAGGTCATCCCTCACTGGTCATCGTCGGTGATGGTTAATTTTTCTTTTTTTTTTTCATTTTTTTTGACGAACAATTTCTTTTTGAAAAAAGAAATTTGAAAAGGTTAAATGACTCTTTTATCCTTATAGTATTATGTTGTAACATAACTCAGGGGATGTTTGTACGATTACTCCTAATAACTTGCAATTTTTTAAAGTACTTTTTAGTGAGATGTATATACGCAGAGGGGTGTACATACAATTTTAGTGGGGTGGAAACATCAATACTCTTGAAGCAATAAGGTCACCCAAAGATGACCAACTAGAAGCACGATACCACTTTTTGGTTTTTGGTCTTGGGAAATATATTATTTTAGGCTTTCAAAATATTTTATCTAAATTAATATCTAAATAATATTATATATAAGTTGTCAGTACCATCTAAATTATAAGATAATGTAATAATTAATATAACAATAACAACTTATATACCACATCATTTAGGCATAAATTTGAATAAAATATTTAATAAGCATAACATTACACGTTATATAATTATGAAGTGACGTAGAATGTTATTACACAACCAAAAGAAGATATGCATTAACCAAAAAGTTTTTTTTTTTTTTTAATAATCAAATGAATAAAAGATGTTTAATTTTTCAAAATGAAGTATGGCTAAAAAATGAGCGTAAAAAGATTAAAAAATTAAATAAAAATAATTTATTTATAATATCATGAGTTTTAAACAATAACCTTCATTGAAAAAAAAATTAAAAATATAAAAGCATAATCTGAAAACATTTTCATAAATTTTTTAATACGGCACCTTCTTCTAAAAGGTGTGAAAAGATATTAAAAAATTAAAAAAAAAAGACAGATACTTTAAATGCAAAATGTGATTTTTATAAAAATTTCATAAATTTAATTTTCTTAAATGTAGAGGTGTCTCTGAAAAAAATGTATAAAAAGTTTTTTTTTTTTTTTTCCAAAAAAAGTCTATAAATAGAAAATCATTTAAGAAAAAAAAAATAGAAAAAAAGTAGACGATGTGATTTTTTGTTAGTAAATGAAGGAGGCATAAACAATGTTTGCCAGCCCAATTCAAGATTTCTAAGGATGGGCTGGTCCAAAACAAGTTCTCATCAGGCATGACATGAGGATCTATAGTGAGGTAATCCAAACCAATAGGACAACTCATAAAATAGCCTTTTTGTTTTGTAGCCACAACAGTCATGAATGTTAGATTTTGAATACAATGTATCATTAGATTGTGTTGTTACTAGGCATTCTAACTTATATATTTATTTATTCTCCCTGCTAAATACTATTTGAACTATTTGGTGATCTATATTCATAATATAGAAACATTGATTCTTACTGTGCGAAATTAAAACTCCCCGCACAAATTTATTAAATGCGTACGCATGATGGGAAATGTATAACCACTTGACCTACTAGACATTAATTTATTGAAGTAATTGAGATATTAATTTATTTAACTTGAATGTGGCTAGTGAGATGATATTAAACCGCTTTATTTATTTCTAGGGAGCTTCTTCTCTTATTTTAAAGAAAAAAAAATTATAAATATCTTCATATTGAAGGAATAAATTCATTTTTTTATAATATATATCTTATATCGAAGAATTTTGACACGAATATAAAATTAATGTAACGTTAAAAACAAAAGTATTAGCCCCAGCCACCGCATTCCCTCTCTTCCCACTTTATAACTAAATAGACCACGGTATTATTGGAAATGTGGCAACAATACAAAGCTACCAAACCTCTCTCTCTACATATATACATACATAGGGAGAGGTTCAAATTTATTAATTAATCGATAAATTGATAATTTATGAATTTCTAAAGTACATTTATGATTAAATGTATATACAAATAAGAAACTAAAGATTCAACTAATCTAATTAAGTAAATGTCATATTCAACTAAAAATACATTAAGTCAATAAAAAATCTAATTCCTTTGTACTAATACGTGGAAGACGTGGCATTAGAGAATTTAGGTGAATCCTTACATAGAGAAGGTGACATACAGACATTCATGAACTTGGGACAATAATAGATGTAAATTACATCTTAGATTATCCTGATCTAGTTAACTAAATGTCATATTCAATTACAAACACATTCAGTCAATAAAAAAATCTAATTCCATTGTACTGATATGTGGAAGACATGACATTAGAGAATTTCGATGAATTCTTACATAGAGAAGGTTACATTCATGAACTTGGGACAATAATGGATGTAAATTACATATTAGATTATCTTAGTGAAAGCATGACGTAAATTTAGAGGTTCTAAGTTTAAGACAAATTGTTGGTAACATCATTAAGAATCCTGCTGATGACGAAGCTGAGGATTATAAAACAGCTCTGGACCCTATTATGTACCAAGAAGCAGTTGAAACATCACCCAACACTTCATAATTTTTTGTTGCAATTTGAGAATTCAACTCCCAAATTTCTAGGTGCATTAAAACTACTATATTTAAATTTCAAGACAAATAGGCAACGATGAATCATATTTCAAGAGAATGTGATAGTAAATTATATTTGTAGTTCTAGTAAATTATTAATTTATGATATAAATGGTATTAATTCATGGAAATTATATATATAAGGGAAAAAAAAAACAGTTAAAAGTGTAAGTGCTTTTGTTTCTTGTATTTTATTATTATTGTTGTTTTGTTATAAAAGCCTTATCTTGTTGGTGATTGTATCATCAACCGCAAATGCTTGAGAATCAGCTATAATTACAACAGAGCAATTATTGTGTTCCCAGGATTATTCTAGTAACCTCCTTTTTAATTAGTTTTCAAAGCAAAAATGATGACATAAGCGTTTTTTAATCACAATTGAAAATTTATTTTCCTTAAAAGAATTAACATCCTTCTCTGTAAATAAAAAAATTTAAAAAAAAAACTGGAAAGTCTTGTGAGTTTCAATCAATTTATTCTATTATTTAACAAAAATCTCAAATTTAGTTTTTTGTGATAGGTTGATTGATACCCCACCTCATTTATCTGGATATCTTAATTTAAATCCTTGTCATTAGGTACAATGTCCCTCCTTTTTTAATTTTAATTATTTATCATAGGCCCTTTTATTCCAAAAAGATAGTTTTTTCTTTTCTTTTCTTTTCTTTTTTCCCACTCTCTCACTTCCATGTTCCATGCTCTTATTTACATAATTAAAGACATAACCCCACTTGGGTGGCACACCATAATAAATGAATATGATGCCTCTTCTCATTGCCAGCAAAAGATGAGACCCACAAAAATGATCAGTCATGTGATCCAAGTCCCAATATTATTTCATTTTCTAATTTATTAAAAACATATAATTTATGAATAGAATGAAAATAAATCTCTAAAGTATCTATCTGAATAAGAGATTCAATTTTAAAAAATCTAATTATAAAATTGTTAAAAGTTCCATCAATTAAACAAATCAATATGGAGCCTAAATTTGTAAATCATTTTATTTTATAGTTTATAATTCGAATCATTCACTAGTTATATATAATAAATACACTTCTAGAGTTGTGTTAGTAGCACTTGTTAAAGGAAAAGTTAATATCAATCATTAATTGTCAACATATCACAGTACTCAACTTAAAATTATTACCTTTCTCATCAATTAAAGTCAAGGAGTACATAAATACACATCACACAAATTAAATAACTAATTGTCATTACACTTTTAACATTTGTCACTAATTTTCAGTACTTGAGAATTGGTCTTCAACATATAAACAGTTAATGTTGGTTTTGTAGCAAGCTGTTCATGATTTTGTACTCCTAAAGCCGAGGCACATATATTTGATATATCAACCTTATCTTTATTGGGATTCCCGATGCTTGCATTATTGAAAAAAAAAAGGGGGCACATAATTCATAAATTAACATTACTAATCAAGAATAAGAGAACACTGTGACTACGTAATTAATTAATTGGGGTTTCGGGCAAGTGAGGATTAAAGTACTGTTGATGAATTTTTTAATGGGTAACTTGATAATGTGGTAAAGTATATCAAGGTTGAACCAAAATGACAAAAAGTGCAAAAGGTAAAACTGTTTAAGACTCCTAAAAAGAAGATTAGATGTGAAAGTATCCTGTTGTTTTTAGGTACGTTCATAAGAAAAATATGTATTTGTGTGCTTGTGATCACTAATTAACTTAGTTGATGATGATTAAAATTTCTTACTTTTATATAGAAATTTTAACTTCAAATCTTGCTTAGACCTAAAATTAAAAATCACCTTTACATACTTTTATAAGAAGCGTTTTTGTTTAAAAACACTAATAAAAGTACTTTTAAACAAACTACAACATAATTAGACCAAGTGCACAATCATATATGCAATGATAACCTAAAAATTATAGCAATAGCAGCAGTATTTATTGATACATGTGGGAGCAATAATCCCATATGCCCTCAGCTTGACCTTTGATTTAATTTGGGCTATAACATGATTAACTGAAATCCAATATTCAAAATTCCTTTCTCAATAAGCTTCAAAAATTTTGAATGCCCTTTTTTTTTTTTTTTTTTTAATGGAAAGACTTTTTAGGTTCTTTTTCTCAAAGGCTGACGTGGTTTACACCCAAAGAAATTTTGCTCTTCAGTTTCATCACTTTTTAGCGAAAAGCAAAATGGAGCAATCAAATCACCACTCTCACTTTCATGCTATCTATCTTTCTATCTGATTCTTTCCACACTCGAGAGTCTTGACTCTTCATAATTAAAATACAAATGATGATAATCAATTTGTGTCAATTATGTAAACTCTGCTTGTGCATTTTACAACCAATGCTTCCACTTGAAGCTAGGCACGTTGGACATATCTTTCCTATTTAGTTTCATGTATAGTGCTATTTAACTATAAAAAGGAATCTCCACATTGTTTGATGGAAATTGGAAAAGCCATGGCGAATATATATATATATTTTAAATATATTTGTCTTGTTATAATTTTGGAGTTGGAGCTGTTGGGTTATTACTGGGTGATCAGGTGGAGTTACGTGGGCACTCAAACTTGCAACTCTTTAGATACCAATCTTGTAATTGGAAAAAAAAAAGGTTTAAATCTCTCATTGTGTATTTGTCATCTAAATTATTTATTTGATTTGCATTAGGTATGTGAATTGTTTTTAATTACGTGATAAGGCCATTGATCTTGTTTACCAGAGAGCACGTTAATACTATTCTTTGGATTCTTGCGTGCTTTTGAGGGTAAATAAAATTTGTCCATTACTTTTTTTTCAAAGTTTCTTTCACATAGTTTTCTCGCGACATTAAATTTAATTTATATTTTCCGTTTTCCTACAGCCATGTTAAAACCCTTGCACCTACCAACTGCAAAATGGCACACATTTTAGACAAAGTTGGGCTTGGGTTACATTTTTAGGTAAAGGAAGAAAAACTTTTTAGAAAAGAGTGGAATATCATGTGGTGACTGGGAAGTCATGCAAGAGGAAGGACCACAAAGATGATAACATTGTTTTTGTTTGTTGGACAACCACAACAATTATAATATACCCAAATAAAATATCAATTGTGTCCACTCACACATTTTCAAGTGGCTGTGAAAGTGGGAATTTCATATATATATATATATATATATGAAATTCTGCACCCAATTTATTCTCTTCTAAAGCACAGCAACTGCCATGGAAAGATATCCTTTTCCTTAGCTAGAGAAATTATAGTGCTAAAATTTCTGCTCGGCAAGTGGAGCATTGAATTGGTAACCCAAGCTATGTACGTATATGGTTCAACTTTTACATTAATTATTATTTTTGACATATTTATGTTAATTAATTTTGTGGGTTATATATGTACATCATTACATGTTCTGTAGCCTTGTTGAATTAGTTATTTAGACTTCACTAGTATTTAGTTTCCCTATAGCATTACGGTTAGCATTATCTGTTATTGAGAAAGATTATTATAGCCTGGCGTACGTGTATAATACTTCTGACTATTTATATTATCCATTAAAAACTATTAAAAAAATTGAAAAATTACTAAAAAACAGTCCCAATAAATTTATAAATATATGTTTTGATATATATATATATATATATATATTTACAAATTTTCAGAAATATACTTACACCCATGGTTAGAAGTCTACCAAAAGTTGGTGAGATTAGACACTAAAATGCCACTCGAAAATCTGCTCTAATAACATCTGGAGACATCTACTCTTACAATAAGAAAAGAAAACTCTTCATACATAATAGTAAGTGTGTATAGTAAAACTTGAACCGTAATCATAAATATAAAAAGGAAGTACACTAACCATTTTGTTAGGTGTATGTACCAATCGTTGCTAATTTTATAAATTAAGTTGATAATAATGTAAACTATAAGAATGATCATGAAAATATTCCTTTATTAGTTGTCTATAAAAGTCGTTGGTTTTGATTGACCTTATAGGTGTTTTGATTGACCTTATAGGTGTTTTGGTTGCAAATCTAATATCACCAAAGCAAACTAGGTTTGCAACCAAAACACTTGTAAGATTATTGGTTCAAATCCCGTAAATGCTATCTTGCCCATTTGTGTTTCAAGGAAGACATGACACCCTATCTCCATCACACTTAGCCTGTCTCAAATCTCTGTCTCAAACATGTGGTTCAAGGAGGATAGGATAGCACCTAGCCTCTGCTATACCATTCTGGGGGCAAGGCTAAACATTACGTGGACAAATAGCCAACCAAGGTGATCAAGGGTCACTACATAAAACACTCTTCTTGAACAGTGGTGATCAACGGTCATTACAAATGTCCACACCAGGTTTTGGCCTTACCCTTGGAGAGGTGTGATGAAGGTTGGTTGTTCTTGAACCACAGATTTAAGATAGTGCAAAACAAAGTATAGAGCGGAGTACAGAGAAGAGTATGGTGGAGATATGACCTTCTTAAACCGTAAATAAATGGACAAGGTTTGCAACCAAAATATCTATACTCTGTCCTATACTATCTCAGACCTATGGTTCAAGGAATATCAACCGTCACCACACCCCTTCGAGGGTAATGCCAAATCCCATGTGGACAAATAGTCACGGTGATACTCAAGGGTTTGTGCAGAGGTTGGTTGTACTTGAACCACAAGTCTAAGACAGTGCAAAGCGGAGTATGATGAAGATATATCCTCTTTGAATCACAAATAAATGAACAAGATGATGTTCTCAGAATTTGTTATATATATATAAACCATGTAATATAATTTACGGGGCAATAAGGATACGTCGAAATTAAACTCAACATTGATAATAAGTGCTCTTGTTGAAATTTATCGAATTAAACTTCTCTCATATATTCGTAAAAAAGCATGGTGGAAACCACTATCGTTTGAAGTACTCCATCCACATGAATGAAAAGCTCATTTAACTTTTGCGGTCACAAGTGATTGAGCAGCCAAAGACTTTATTGGTGCCCATTAATTGAAGTAGTGAAATGATTTGATATAATCATATATATATATATAGAGAGAGAGAGAGAGAGAGAGAGAGAGAGAGATAGATAGATAGATATTGTTATATTGTAATCTAATATACATCCAGAAGGACCAGAACTGAATTGCCTGACATTTTTTGATCTTGGTGTTTATTTGGTATATCAGATTATCTGTAGCAGTTAGTAGTTGCCCATTAATGAGGTTTTTTTTTTTCATCACAAGTTAATCTTATCCAACTATGGTTGATTTATTAAGTTTTTAGTCAATATAATTTAATTTTTAATTAAATTGGCTTGAAGAAAAGAAACAATTTCATTACGAAGAAAAGCACCGTTTGCGTTTAAAACTTGAGAGAATTCCAACAACGAATTGGTAATTTGATCAAAATGAACTACCTTACTATTTTAAAATTATAAAAACATATTCGTGGTTAGCCAAAAATCTCTCTTGCAAAAAAAATGACAAGTGAATTATTATTGTCTTTTTTACAAAAATATAAAATTTATACTAACGGGAAATGAAAATAAAAGAAAATTAAGTTTCATTAAAAAGAAATTTAATTGCTTAAATGGGAGTGGATATTAATTAAGTTCTTTTTTTAGAACAAACTTAATTTGTGATTTGAGAAAATTAGGAAATGAAACTTAATTACTTAGGGGTTATATGTTTTTAGCACTTTTCATTTAATGGGTTTGAATTTTATTAAATTATTATTATTTTTTTAAGTGGTTTTACCCAACAATAATTGAAAAAAAAAAGTTATCTTGGTTTTCTAATTAATTGCAAATCACTTAAATATATTTAAAAGATTTTATTTCAAGTCTATTATTCCAAAATAACATATTTTCAAATTTATTCTAATTTTATACTACTCAATTTTCTTTTCTTTCTTTTTTTTTTTCTTCCCTTTATACTTACAAGAAATATATTTGACAAAGAAAAAGCCCAAATACATTTCATCCGGAATTGTCTTGGAATCAAACTATTTATTTTAATTTACAATTTAAACATTCATTTTTTTAGTTGAGTTCTTAAATATATTAATATACTTAAATATAAATATATATGATTAATGCTACTATATTTTTTAAGCATATCTTAATTATAAATAAAATATTATTAATATGTACATAAAAATATTTTAGAATTTATTCAATTATTTATTTTTAGTTGTTTGTATTCAATTCATTAAAATTATATAACAATAAATAGTAAAAAGATACAAATGTCAAATTATTAGATTTTAGATAATTTTAACTTTAAAAAACAAACAAATTTACAATATATTCAAACACAGGAAAAAACATATGTTCAGATTTCAATCATTATTGAGTCTTCAATAAATTCAAACATTGTTCAGTTTTCAGACAAAAAAACAAACGATCCTTTAGATGAGAGTGGATATTAATTTTTTTTAATATAAACTTAATTTATGATTTGTATACAAGGTTCATGTAATCTAATTCGCATTCGTTTTAGTAAACATTGTAACCACAAACTACAAATTTAGTTTCCATTCCCTAATTTAAAATCCCAATTTATAAATGTGCTCAAGTTTAATGAAATTTTAGCAAGAATATGAATGGATAGAAATATATATATATATAAAATAAGTTCTTCAAAATACAAATGAATTAAAGATAAATTCCTATTTAAATTATGAAAACGAACAAAATGATCAATCCATTCAAATTGAGTTTGATTGATGAAAACAAAACAATTGGATCTTATTTGTTGATAAGTTAGGCACCTATCTAAACACGAATAACTTCCACTTTTTCTTTTGTCTTTTACCTAAAAAAAATTGATAAATTCCTATTTGTTTGTTTGCGAGAGAGTTTGGAAGAGATGTGGCGAGAGTTGGAAATATTTGCCGCCCATTGCATCACACCAATTATTTGAGTGGTATTTTGGCATCAACATGGTCGAAGTTGATAAGCTTTAATACTTCTTTTTGTATCATGATTCAATTGCTTGCTCTACCTTCTTTCCTTCTTTCTATAATTATAAGTTTTAGACGCTTCTTTGTTTGTATGGTCTCATCTCAACTCCCAACAGTAGATCATTTCTTAAAACAGCTCCACGACACAGCCATTTGTATCCAATTACGATTTGCGTTCAAATTGTTTACATTTCATGGAAGTTTAAGATGATGGAAAATTTTACATTACAGCTTTACGCGTACATATTTTAATAGTACTCAGATGAATTATGTTATCGAGATCCATCAACTTTTTTTTTTTTTTTTGAAATAAACACACAAAACACACACACGACATTTACCACGACAAAGCCATATGTATCCAATTACAATTTACGATCAAATCGTTTACTTTTCAAGTGTGTATCCAATTACGATTTAAGATCGAATCATTTACATTTCAAGGAAGTTTACGATAATAAAAAATTGTATAATACTTTGCCCGTACATATTTTAATAGTACTCAGATGAATTATGTTATTAAGATCCAAACTTTAAGATAATAGAAAATTGAATAATACTTTACTCATACATATTTTAATAGCACTCGGCTGAATTAAAATAGAAACTAATAACAAGTTATGTTACATCTTACTTCATTTGGGAAGAAGATGAGTCATATAAAATCGAACACCTTTTGTTTCATTGAGGCAACTTTCAGATAAAAACACATTCTACATTACTTGAACCAGATGATCCATACTTAAGCTCGAAGGCAGAGTGAGAGGGTTGCATAGTGACCATGTCCTCCTTAAGTAACAAAAATAGGAAAAACAAATCTAAAAAACCTCTACAATGAAAAGTAATATCACTTAACCCCATTTTTTAATACAAAAAATAAGTGATTTCACATTAGTTTTATTTTCAGAGAGTATTTTGATAATATGCTCATAAAAATATTGGTGTGCTCCTATTAATTATTTAAAAATAATTGATCATATTTATTTTTATTAGTTTCAAGAAACCTAATTTATTTAGGTTTTAATTCTATATACTATAACGTATAGTTCACGCCGAATTGATGATTGTCTAATTAATTCTTTTATTTATTTTTATATTTATTTTTGAACTTTTGTATGTGAAAGTGATAAATTATAAACATTACAAAAAAATTTTGTCTATGACAATATTCAAAAGACAACATGCATAAGGTTTATATCGACGTAGGTCACGTATGACAACATAGAAATAATATATATTGTGGAAATGGTTTATGGCAAAATGCAACACCATACAAAACCATATGACTACACACTTGTCGCCCAAATGACATCTTCTCAAGAGCAAAAGTGTATGAGAATAACTGAGTCAAATAACTTTCAATACGTCAAGAGAAGCTGGCGCCATTGGTTTAAGCATCAGCTACCTCATGTCTTTGCCATGGTTCGACATCTAGAGAAGTAAAAAATAACAAGCTCCTCTACCTTTATGTGTGGGTTACATCTCCCCCCACCCTCCCTACCCCTGACTGCACCACCAGTGTTTTTATCCCGGTGGATTTTCGATAGTCCCTTGAACCAATGCTAATCCTCGAAAATAAATAAATAAATAATTACCTTTAATACATACTTGAATCTTTACTATCTTTTAATTATGGGTGGCTCAATTACTATTAAAAACAATTCTCCCTGCTCTCATTTACCATTCACGTCCACCTAAAAACTTAAAAAGAAAAACCTACCTACTCTTTACAACGATCTACAATGCCATGCATAGCAATAACCCTAATTAAATAATCACTTTAATTAATGTTCTCTCCAGTTAATTCATTTATATTTTATTTTGACACCGTCAAATCATAAAAAGAAAAAGCAACAGTAACTTAAACAAATTGTCATCGTCATTGCCTTCCACTTCCACTTCCACTCAAAAGTATATATATATATTCCAAATTTGCATGTATACGTGTAGTATTCATGTGACCGTGTGTATGTTCTACTTCCAGTCTTCCACTCATTCCCTTTCTACGTTTGCTACATATGGATGCATATTATATATATATATATATATTCATGAGCCATCCTACATTTGTATATACAATTTGCAAATGTAGAAATTGATGTGAACTATGATATTTTGTGATTCCTTATTTGTAAACTATAGTTTATGAACATTAATAATGTTAAAAAAATATTTTATTTTTTCAGTTCTGGATTTAAAACTTACACATTTTTAATGTTTTAATTTTTAATGTTTTTTTTTTAAAAAAAAAAAAAAACTCTATATTTAATAGTGACGACATTAGTTTCAATTTTGAATGAAATATTAGGATTTGTAATGGAGTAAGTCATTTGGTTGTAGAAAGTAACTTCGTATATCTCATTATATAGTTTTACCTATTTAAGTAATTTAGAGTAGGGGTATTTTAATAATAAAAATTATAATTAATTATATGGGCATGGAGGAAAATATTTTGGGTGGCAATAGAGTCACCATGGATTGTTTGAGGTATTACAGATCGAAAGAATAATAAAATACTTACATTTACCGTTTCCAGATTTATGCATTAATACATTAAAAAGAAAATTATAAACTTATAATTAAGTTTTTGAATGACTTATTTGTTGGAAAAATCGAAAAAGTTAAAATGTGTTTGGAATTACTTCTCAAATAGAGGTTTTGAGAGTGAATTTTTTATTAGTAGACCTTTTGTATGATAAAGGTTTTTGTAGAAAGCTTTATGTTGTCTGGTATGCAATTAAAAAAGATGCTTTTTAGACTAATACATTGTTT
Organism: Nephelium lappaceum; assembly: GCA_021234005.1. NCBI lineage: Eukaryota > Viridiplantae > Streptophyta > Magnoliopsida > Sapindales > Sapindaceae > Nephelium > Nephelium lappaceum. Next base: position 11,875,623 of record CM038002.1, read on the forward strand.
GGCATTATGTTCATAAAAGAGTTGTATAGGTAGCGAGATATATGGTTAAAAGTCTATTAAGACTTTTCAAGATTAAACATTATATGTGTAGTTCACAAATCTTTTCTTCAAAAATCTTCTCATATACACATAAAGACTTGAACCTTGATCATAAATTTATCGAGATTAAATAATACATTTATAGTTCAAAAATTTAATCTCATAAATAAACATGACGTGATTTGAATTGTTGTTATGAATATGAAAAAAAAAAAAAATTATAATGACCACTTGAACTATAAATTGATGAATGTTTATAAAAGGGTCTTGATAGCAATGAATTACAATAAAAGGAAATAAGTAAATCTTTTTAATGTGGAAGGATACAATGAAATGTTTGAAATATTATGATGACTAAAAGAAAAAGATTGAAAAGATTTTCTTAGAGGTCGTTCGTTTTTTGCACTTAACACTTAATGGTGCTGAAGTATGTCAATTAAGTGATTTTTATTTGTTTTTTTAAGTGGTCAAACCACTTAAAACCATCTAAAAATCATTGAAAATAAAAAACTATATTTTCTAACTTTTTATTGAATACCAAATCATTTGATGATTTTATAAATTTATTATTCCAATTTTATCCTCTTCAAAATAATATATTTTCAAGTTTGTCATAGTTTTACATTATACAAATTTCTTTTAATACTTTAACAAACATATTTTCAAATTTGTCATAATTTTACATTATACAGATTCATTTTGATAATATTCATTTTAATGTTATTTTTTTTAAAATGTATAACAATAGTAATTTAACTTAATACCATTTTGTTTATTTTTATTTAATTTACTTTACCACAATAATTTATTTATGTATGTTTAATTTAAAAGAATAATTTACTATAATAAATAATCATATTTTAATTATGAATACAAATATTATTAATATATACACAAAAGTATTTTAGTATTTGCTAAATAATTTATTATAATTGTTTATATTATATTAAATGAAGTTATATAACAACTAATAGTAAAATGATATAAATGTAAAATGACTAGTTTTAAGACAATTTTAATTTTAAAAAACAAATAAATTACCGTATATTTCAATATAGGAGGAAAAAAAAAAACAAACATGTCATTCAGATTTCAAATTTTAGTTACTATTCATTCTTTGACCTTCAGCAGTACTGTTCAATTTTCGGACAAAAAAATAAATGACCTCTTAGATTTGAGCTTTTTCCGTAATTGAAAAGAGGTTTTTTTTTTTTTTTTTGTTTTTTCGAAACTAATTGAAAAGAGTTTTTAATGAAATGAAAAATACGGTTCTTTAAATAGAAGTTAAATAACCAAAAACAATCACAATGGTTTTAGATATTAGAAGAGTTGTTTAGCTTAACACACCCTAATACTGTTTATAATCTATCATTTGAAATTAAAATGTAGATGAAAGCATAATAGTAGTATTATCTAACATAGAGTTGACTTGAACATGAAGGTCAAACCGACTACCGACTATATGGACCGTGGAATTGGGTTATTAAAATATGGATCGGTTAAAGTAGCGGTGCTAGGAATCGTGGTGGCAAAAATGTTAGTTTATGATTCCCAATCCATTCACACACACAACAGAAACAATATGCCTCCGATTTGCGTCCATCGTAGGGTCACCGCTAATTTTTAATTTGTCGGCGACCAATCACATTACCTTATCTCTTCCTTCAATAATCCAGTCTCTTTATATGTCAATTTCACAACTACTCATTTCTCATTCACCAACTATATCTCTGCACGTCGCCCCTTGATTCTGACTTTACTGTTGCAGCATGGACCCTTTTTTTTTTTTAAGTGGGCCCCTTAAATTTATATATATATATATATATATTAATTTTATCATAAATAATTACTAACTTTAGAAAGGTAAGACGAACCTAATTAAATTTATTCATTGTATTTTCTTCTCTAAAATAAATTATTTTTCCTATTTAATTCAAGTATAAGGAGATATTCTTCTCTAAAACAAATTCTTTTTCCTATTTAATTCAAGTATAATGGATAAATTTGATTGGTTTGTCTTAACTTTTTAAAATTTGAAAATACTGAATGATAAAATTATTATATATATATATAACACTTGTATTTATTTATTTTTTTTAAGAATTATTAGAGATGAAATTCTGTACTTTTCACCATGTAAAATAAAATCTTATTTTTGTTATGTTATTGAGTGAATTTGATTGATTTTAGAATATTACAAAATCAACTTTACCTCATAAAAATTAAATTTAATATGATTTATGAAAAAAAGTACAGATCCTATACCTTATCAAGTCTAATATTTTTTAATATCAAAGTTGTGAATGATATTTTACATTAATAATGCTAGACATTTTTTTTTTAAATATTTCACTTCCATTCCAACTAATAATTTTACAATTGAAGGTTTGATACATGCTAATGATAAGAATAATGATAAATTATTTTACTTACAAAATATATCACTTTAATAGTTATCATATCACATGCGTACATCCACTTTATGTAGTTCTGATTGTGCACGTCTCTAGTTAATTTAATAGTGAAAAGTCTAAATTTCATTAAATGTATTTTACAAATTTTGTATTTATAACTTTCTTCCTTAAAGTAGTTGTCTTTCTTCATAAAAGTAGATATTTGATTTATGCAAGTATTGATTGATCTCAATATATTTTCTTACCCATTTATTATCAACTTTTAACAAAAATTATCATATAATTATATAGGATATAAGTTAGGATAAAAAAACGTGGAAGGTTTAAGATGATTGATTTTAAATACTATTATTACAAATTTGTAGTGTAATAACAAGAGAAGATCCATAGGTCTGGCTTGTCTATGGGTGCTTGACATGTAAGTTTAACAACGCTGTAATTATGTTTAATTAAAAAAAAAAAACTCTGTAATTATATTTTTTACGTGTATATTAAATGAAATGTGAGCATCTTTTTAAGAGTTGAATATAAAGATGAACCATATTATATATATATATATATTAATATTACTAGGGTACATCATCTTCTTAGGAAGAGAATCTTAGAGCGACGACCAGGGGAGGGTATTTAAGTCATTTCGGTGGGGATGTCAGTCTTACGTTGCTTTCAGAATAAATTTATGTCATCAATCATAGTATTTTACAAAAGAAAAAGATAACGTAGTAATTATATATGGACTGATAAGTTTTTTTTTTTTTTTTTTTTTTTATTAAAATATTTAAAAAAGAAAATTATATATAAAATTGTGTACGTTAAATTATAGATTATGGCATGAAAGGACAATTAGGATTCAAAAGGAAGCAAAGAGACCTTTTCATGTCCCCAATAATGTTCACGAACTCTGAAATCCAAGTAAAAATTTATTTTAAAAATTTTGATATCAACTTTACTGATATGGGCACTTCAAAAAAAAAAAAAAAAAAAAAAGGCCTTTACTTATTATATGGGCGGAGGCTTGTTTACGTACATCTTTAATTTAATATATTGATAAATTTTGATTTATCAAATAACTTTTGAAGTTTATTTTATTTATATACTTTTCTTTTTGTTTTAAATTAGCACAGGTAAGTTAAAAGTTTACAGGACATATGAAGATTGATTACTATTTGCAAATTTAGATGTAGAATATCTATTATGTTAAATGGAAAACGTCTACCACCACTTGCATGGCCAAGTATATACTTTGATGATCAAGAGACCTAACTTTCATTTGCCTCGTTTGAGTATTTTTTCCTATCATGGGAAAAGATGCATATACTCCCACAACAATAGGATAAGACTTCTCATATATGTTTTTAAATATCTTGTTAGGTGGGTCTTAAACTCATAGCACTAAAAGAATGTATTCAATTTTAGAGTTTATTGAAGTTTGATAGGTTTTATTTATTATTTTTTTTAATGACAGATTTTGATGAAATTTATAGATTTTATAGATTCTATTTTGATTTTGTTTTAATTATTCAAGAAATCTAATGAAATCTCTAAGACAAAACAATAAGATTTGTTATATATTTTTTTTCTTTATAATGATCATTTTAAAATCTATCCAAATTCTTTACCTAATTAATAAAATCCATCAAGTTAATGACTTTTTAATACAACTAAATTTTATTAGATTCATATAAATCTGAATGAGATACACCTAGATTTTATGGATTCCATGAAATCATAATTGAATAAATGTAGATTTCAACGAAATCCATTCAAATTTTGATTGAATACATTCAACTTTTAAAAGGTTTAACATTCCAATAAATTATATACTGAATACACCCCAAAGATAGATATGAAGGTGCATGACTATCAAAACTAAGAAGGAATGTGCTAATTTTTGTCTATATATAGTTTATCTACTATGAAGAGTTTATTATTATTATTATTATTATTATGATCTTACATAGAATAAAATGCAGAAAAATTCATAGTCGAGGAGCAATATTTTTTAATTGACATAGGCGAAGCCAACTCCATCAATCAAAGAGAACAATTTGAAAGTTTATTAAAAATTTTAATAAAAAAATTATAAATGACCAAAACATTAAAATAAATTTTTTTTTTAAAAAACTTTATTAATTTTAAGATTATTGCCATAACGTGACTTCGTCCCTTTACAGGCTAATATATTAGATTAGCTACAGAAACGAAAAAGGGTCGACGACGAATGTATTTATATTTGTAGTGATGTAAAATTTTAAATCAAAATGGAAGAGAAAATATTCACAATAAAAAATATATTTGTAATTATCATATGTATGTAAACTAAGGTTATCGGTAGTAAAAGTTGAAGCAGAAGTATGTGGAGAGTGAGAAAATCTTCCGTGATATGCTAAGTTGGCGTGATATGTTAGTATTGGTGTGAACTTTCAATAATAACGTAATACATGACGTAACTTTTTAAATAAAGATTTTCTTATAAAAAAAAACTAATATTAATTTTTATTTATAAAAGTATATCACGTGTCATATTACTATTAAAATATTACATTAATATTAATATGTCACGTTAATCCAGCGCTCGATGGAATAATTAATGTATCGTTGAGTATTTGATTGAAACAAAAGCAAAGAAAAGCGTTGGCCAGCCAGTTAAAGAAGCGTCGTTACCCTCCAGCTCAGAAGCAGACATTTTCTGGTACGGCTGCAACTGCTATCTCATCTCTACCTGTTTCTTTGACTCTATGTAGCAAATCACGCGAAACCCTCTATCGCTTTTACTATTCATTTTCATTATTCTATGGTCTTCATTTTATCCAAACAGCCACCAGACAATTATGTATTTGATGCTGCTATCCTAAGTTGTAACAAAAAATTTCTGAGTTTCGTCATATACATATATATATATATATGTAATGTATGTCAACCCTGCTGCTTTCAGGGTCATATTAAGTCCGTCTCTAATAACGTAAAAAGTTTAAAGTAAAAACCATTAATCCATGCATGTTAGCATAATCAAAATATTCCAGCGGTCATGATATAAGATATGTCATATCAAGTCAAGGGTTAGCTAATGGAAAAAAATTCCCATCTTTGAAGCATGCAAGTGTTGCTTGTAAGAATCGATTCCTAAATTCATTCATTATTCTATGCACAAAAATGATAATTCCCTTTTTGTCCTAGAATTTTAAACTTTATCTTTTTGTTGCAAACTCTTTACGTTAATAGTTGTTGTTAATATTTCATGTGTAATTAAGCCAATGAACAATACCCATTTTTTATGGTCTATTATGCTTTGCATGAATCCACTTTTCTACTTACAGTAACACTATTTACATTTTTAAAAAGCAGAAACATAGAAGGAGAATTTCAAAACAAATTGAAAATTCAAATCTTATTCGTTAAATCCAACAGTGATCAGTTGATTTTGATATGATTTGAACGATGATAAAAATGAAATAGATTAATCTATTTTAATGAAGAAAATTGTTATTTTACTTTCATAGTACAAAATACTTCACACAATACAAAATTGATAACCGAATGATGGATTACATTCTAATTTGAATTGAAAATATGAAGCAAAGTCAATTAATTTAAATCCCAGAATTAAAATGAAAAAAGAAAAAGAAAAGTATTTGAAGGCAAGGCAAGAAAGGTTTAATAAAACAGGGGAGGAAGAGAGGGGATTTAAAGGTCCAAACAGATGACAGAATGATAAGGCAATGGTTGGCATGGGGAGCATTATCATTGTACAAATAAGTGAAAACTAACTTTAACCAATACAAATAAATAAATAAAATTATGTACTTCGTACATGTACTAACCTTCTTCTGACTTCTCAATTCTGACACTTTTGTGCATCTACTTATTTGGAATTGACTAGTACAGCCTCCTATTTTATCAATAACAATGCATGTTAACATGTTATCTGATGTTTGAAATCATACTTAGATGTGATTATATATAAACAAACTTCCTCACAATAAATATAAATAAAATTCTTCCCTATGCTAGTGTATAAACTCAATCATTGTATTAACATAACCATAGTTTAATCTTATTAAGGTGTCAATTTGAAGATATAGAAAAATGTGTTACTTTGTCTTTTAGCTTTAGGTATGACAAGTTGGGCTCAACGATACGAAAAAACGAATACCGATAATTTTTTTAGGTTGTAAACAAAAATGTCTCGTCATTTTGATTTCCAAAGTACAGTAAATTTAACATTAGTCACACCAGATTTTTTTTGGTAAGTGTGACACTAATCGGCTTAGAACTCTACTTAAACATAACAAGATAAATTCTGTTTTATTATATAAAATTAAAAAATAAGAAATTTATACACCCATCAATATTTCAAGTGATATATATATATATATATATTGCTTTCTGACACATTTTCAAATCTAATGACTATTGAGTTCAGTTTAAATGAGATTCTAAAAGCACAGTTTGAATAACTGCTCTCAATCCAGGTGACCGTTTTCAGATTTTAGGAGATGGTCATCCATATCTTTATGAATATCAACATAAATGGTGAAATTTGTTGGTACTTGAATCTGTTACTTGAAACAGTAAGATGGAGATGACTAAATACTAAACCATTCCACTTGTGAATGATTAATATAATTATCATAACATAAGTAGAGTTCTTTTTTGAAAAAAATAATAATTATAATTTTAGATTGTAGATACAACAATTAATAGCAGTAGTAGCAGTAAAGTAACGTGAAAGGGAGAGAGGTAGAGAGAGAGGGTAAAAAAAACGAAAATGACATGCAGCCGCTTTTGCCTCATCAATAGGTGTCGAGAGACTTGACTATTTATTTGGTGTCTCTCTTAAAAATCTCCCATTGAACAAGTCCTCCTCGAATCTCCTTTCACGACTGCTTCGGGTCCTCAAAAGAGAGCCCCAACAGCCAAGAGAGAGGACCCATATACCCCCATCAAATTTACCAATCCAACTCCACCTTTCTTTTTTTATATCTATATATACACACACACACACACAAACATAGAGGGAGTCATGTGTGTGTGCAAGCCTTGACAACAAGAACGAACTCATGGATTCTCTTATCGTGTCAGAATTTCAAGCCAACTTTTTTTGGTATTTGTTATTATTCCCTTCTCTTCCAATCTCTCTCTATTTTTTCTTCTGTTGCTTTCTATTTTTTATTTGATTTAATTTAATTTAATTTAATTTATTGGTTTTATGTGATGGGTTGTTATTAATATTAGCAAATCTTTCTCCTTTGCAGGTCTTGATGAATTGTTGGGGTTTTGCTGGTAATGTGGTAGGCTGAATTGTTGTTGTTGTTTTTCAACGACTATGTCTATGGATTCTTCTTCTTTTGAGGGTAGCCTTCTCTTTTCTTTTTTTTTTTTTCTCTTATTATTATTATTTTTTAATTATTTTTATTTGGCCTTTTGATTTTCTATGATTTCTATTTTTGAGGGCATTGAATGTTTTTTGGTTTAAGTTGGGGCTAAATCTTATAACTTTTTGATTGATTTGTAATATGAGTGACTGATTGTCTAATCTCTACAATGTTGTGTTAATGGTGATCTTGATTTGGCTGTTGATTACAGCTTCTGGGTTTTTCTGGGTATTAGCAAATTTTGTTTTTGTTTTGTTTTTTGTTTTTATTTTTTTGTGGTGGTGGTTGTTACATGTTGAGTTTGAGATCACCATTTATTTCATGTTCTTCAGCTTTTTAAGATTGGTTGGAAGAATAGTGTTTTGGTGGGTGACAGTGAGCTGAAATGAATTGACATCAAAATGCTAGTGATGTCTGTTTTTATTTTTATTTTTATTTTGCATATTTAATGACTACATTGTGTGTCGTTAAGTCAAAGAAGTGAGTTGTATATTATATGATGACTTGCTCATGTCCACGCTACTGTTTGAGAAAACACAAGTGGACATCCTTGAGGAAGGCCTGGAGGCATCACCATATCAGAGTAAAATGCAGTTGAGTTAATTCCACATTCTACCTAATCATATTGGGGCCTCCTGTAAAATTGAATATTAACTCTTGATGTTGGAAGGTTTTTGTTAGTGCTAGTCAACTGTCGGTTTTTTTTTTTTTTTTTTGTTTTTTTTTTTTTTGGTTTTTGATTTTGTTTTTTTGGTGTGTTTAGGCGTAGCTTGTGGTTTGATTTATTTTTAATGGTTAATTATTGGTACTTGGTAGAAGGGGTGAAATAGATTACTTAGAATGAGCTTTTTGAATGAGTTGACTGTCATGTGGATGCGTGTTAGTTGGTTCAAGTGCTTGTGCTCTCATTAATTTTGTGATGTTTTCTTACTTGACATGTCAAATATATGTGGCAATGACATCGTCCTAATTTTTGGAAAAATAAGGATGACATTACAATAAACACAACGATATTATTAATTCTAGATTTTTGAGAATTTGACTTTTATTTTGTATGATTTTGGAATTGTTTCTCAACCATACACGATATTCTTTTTCCTTTCTGGGGACATGTTACATACTGTCGTTTCATGTTTTATTGGACACTTCTATTCTAGCTTCGACTTATTGGTATACATTATCCGTTTCCTTGGCTCTAGGAATACTGGCTGATCCTTCAAAATGCAGTAAGTTGAGTATGGATGAGAAAAGAGAACTAGTGTATGAATTATCGAAGCGATCGCATGGTGCCTCTGAAATGCTACAGACATGGACTCGTCAGGAGATTTTGCAGATCCTATGTGCAGAGTTGGGAAAAGAAAGGAAATATACTGGCTTGACTAAGTTGAAAATTATAGAAAACCTTCTGAAACTTGTATCTGAAAAGAAATCAGGAGATAAATCAGGGGAGCATGAGGCCAAAACAGATGTTGAACCTCAGTCTTCTACTGCATCTGGACAGAAAGCATCCAAGAGGCAGAGAAAAACGGATAACCCTTCTCGATTACCTGTCCCAGTGAATGATCCTGTGATCAACAATGGGGGTAACGATTTAGTCAATGCTATTTATTGCAAAAACTCAGCTTGCAAAGCGACCTTAAGACCAGAAGATGCATTTTGCAAGAGGTGTTCATGCTGTATCTGTCACAAGTATGATGACAACAAGGATCCTAGTTTATGGTTAACTTGCAGCTCAGAGCCTCCATTTGAAGGTGATTCATGTGGCATGTCGTGTCATCTGGAGTGTGCTTTAAAGCATGAACGATCAGGTATTGGGAAAGGTAGATGCTATTCGGGACTTGATGGGAGCTTTTGTTGTGTATCATGCAAAAAGTTGAATGATTTGCTCGGGTAAATGTTACCACATGCTACCTCAATTCTTATGGTTATTTTTCTTATAGTTTCTTTGACTAACTATATTTAGTTTGAAGGTTATTATTTCTTTTTGTTCAAGTTCCTTCTTTCATATAGATTGATCCTTATAAGCTTAAAAGTTATTGACTTGTAACAGAAGATACAATGCTACATTTAGTAAGCACTTCTCATTTACAGTGACATATAGGAGGGAAATCCAACATATAGTTCATAATTAGCTGGTTGTTGTCCTTTTTGGTATCTTTTCTTGATAATGCATTTTCCATCTTTAGGATGGATTTAAGCACGTTATTGCAAAATTTAGGGCGTATTTACTAATTGGGAATGAGTATCAAAGGGAATCAAGTACCATTGGAAAGGGATTCAAGAAAGGGAATAGTTAACGTAAATACGTTAATAACAAATCTAGAATTAAGTTCCCTTTTTTTTTTTTTTTTTTTTGGTACGCTAGAGGAGTGGTCTTATACAAACTTTATCAGCTGCAGAAAGTTATATTATATTAAGCTTCAATTAAATATCCTAATGGTTGCCTGTGCTGTATCACCTCTTCTTTGACATTTAGTTTTAATTTATTATTAGAATTAATTATTGCATAATTGGAATACCATCTCTGGCGTTGATTAACATGAAATGCTATCTTTGGCTGTGATTAACATAAAATACCATCTTTGGCATTGATTACATGAAACACCATAAATATTTCATTTACATTTCCAGTAAATATTTTGTTGAATCCTTTGGTTAAATGCGTACCTTAAGGGAGAAACATGATATCGTTGTTCATAAGAATTGTTTTTCTTTTCCATTTTATTGATTAAAACTGGAAACCATATGTAATTGGTTTATAAAAGAAAGTGCAGTTGTGTATGAGAGAAAAAAGGCAATGTACTTTCATCTTGAAACTGCCTAGAGTTCCATTTTGGTTTTAGTAGAAAGGTCAAATTGAGAGGTTTATCTATTACTGTGGCCCATCTTTGGTAGGGAATCAACATTAAATACCATAACACTTGCTTTTACTGAGAGATCAATTGCACTTATCTGTTAGCTTTCATTCTTCATTGTGTTTGTTTATTGACTTTAGCTGCTGCTTTAGAGATCTTGATTGAAAAGACTACAGATAGCAAATTATTAGATAGGCCTTCACATTATATGTTGTGTGCTTGGATGATGATTATTTTCTGGGAAAAATCCTAATGAGCCGTAGCAGTGACAACTACTTGTTTTATGCACCATAGGTTTCTTGTTTCAAGTTGCATTTCCTTTTTTTTTTTTTTTTTAAAGAAAAGGACAGATTATTGATCTTTCCTTCCCATTTTCCAAATATCTTGATAATCTTGCTCGGTGATGTATTGAAAATAGTAGATGGAATTTGCTCTGTTTCCTTCACAACCACCCATCCCCCCTCCCTTCTATTAACCCCTTAAAATGCTATGGTGATTTGGGAAGTTGTCTGAAGCTTTGGGCTCAGCTAAAATTTTAGTAGAAGTTTAACATTCTTGAACTTGGTTGGCATGTGAGAGACACTGATAAAAATCATGGTTGCTAACTTGCTATATTACTACATATTTAGTCTGGTGGATGGTCATTTGAGGTTCTAGATTTGATTGGCTTTCACTTTTGTTTAGTACAGTTTTGCATCTTCTATGTTTCAGTTTAAAGTCTGGAAGAAATTGCTGTCAATTATTGCATAGAAGTTGGATAGAGGGAAAAATCTTTTCTTTAACTTAGTACCCACTAGGAATCCTTAATGTAATATCGGAAATAAGCATGTAGTTTGAGTTACAAGCTTTATAATGTTGATTGCCTTAATCGGTATCATTTTTTTTTTTTTTTTGAACTCAGCAAGCCCAACGTTTAACGTTTTCAAATTGGTGTCTGAATTGTACCTAGATGCTGGAGAAAACAAATGATGATGGCCAAGGATACCAGACGGGTGGATATACTGTGTTATCGTGTCTCGTTAGGTCAGAAGCTTCTCCATGGGACTGAAAAGTACCAAAGCATCTCTAAGATTGTGGATGAAGCTGTTAAGAAGCTTGAGGATGAAGTGGGTCTGTTAACTGGTTTACCTGTAAAGATGGGTAGGGGTATTGTCAACAGGCTTTCTTCAGGACCAGAAGTTCAAAGGCTTTGTGCTTGTGCTCTGGAGTCATTGGAAAAAATGATTTCCAGCACCATCTTGTCAAATCCTACGACACAAGGTAGTTTCTTTAATACTCTATCCTTGTACCAAAAATCGTTATTGCTGTTCTCTGAGCCCTGGATGGGATTCTGTGCTGTGTTGCAAGCAAAACAACTAGTATGGGCTATAAAATGTTCACTTTTTTATTAAATTCTTTGACAGTCATTTCAAAAAGCTGGAGTCATTGTTTCTGGTGTCTTGGGTTGATGCTGCCTTTTTTTTTGGAATAGCAGTGGGCCCATGAGGTTGCTGCTAATGGAAATATTGTCTTATATCATTATTACATGTATGCCAACACATTGTTCTGCCATTTTTGCAGTTGCAAATTCGATTGTTTCCAACATGGTCAGATTTGAAGATGTTCGTGGAACATCCCTTACTGTGGTATTGGGTTCTAAAAATCCTTCACCAGGAAATATTACTAGTTATGCCTTATGGCATCGGGAGGCTCATGAGGACTTTCCAATTAGATCTACTTGTATTCTGTCTGTACCAAATACAAGGTTTGTTGTCAGTGGACTTACTCCGGCAACCGAGTATCATTTCAAAGTTGTTGCCTTCAATGGCATGACAGAGTTGGATACAAGTGAAGTTACGATCTCAACGGGTACTAGCAGGGATGAAGTCACAAACAGCTCAGTAGTTGAAAGAAGTCAAAGCCCAACAACAAATTGTAGCAGCCTTTCTAATCCATCTTCGGTGGAAGATGAAACCAATAATATAATTCCAGACAGTGACCAAAATGATGATCGCGAGGAAAATTATTCCAAATACTGCAAAGGCACTGATAAGATTGCTTCTGCTAATTTATCTGATGATGCTATTGATTGCATTGATGTGGGTGAGAGAGCAACCACAGCAGATGTAGTTTCTTTGTTGGAAGAGGAACGGGCAATTAATATAGATGGGTCCATGCCTGATTCAGATGTTCTAAAGCTTGAGAACAAGCTCTCACCGGAGGGCCAGATGACTGAAGAGGTGAGCACTGATAATGGATTAGACACCCCAGTGCGGACAGGTATGGAATGTGTGCCATATGTGGGTAGCTCAGAAGCTGGTTTGCCAATTACTCCATGCAGGTTGGAAGTAGTTATGGATGGGCAAGGAAGGAATGTAAGATCCAAATCAAGCAACAAAGATCAGGAAAATGGATTTGCGAAAGGAGACGAGCCCCGCGTTGGTAGCACATCAAAGAAGAGGACTAGCGAAAGACGGGATGAGGACTGTACAGCTAATCGTGTTTCAGATATGGATTTCGAGCACTGTGTGAAGGTGATCAGGTGGTTAGAGTGTGAGGGACACATTGAGAGGAACTTCAGGCAGAAGTTCTTGACTTGGTACAGCTTGAGAGCAACCCCACAGGAGGTAAGGATTGTGAAGGTGTTTATCGATACCTTTGTTGAAGATCCAGCAGCGCTCGCAGAGCAGCTTGTGGATACCTTTTCAGATAGTATCACAAGCAAGAGATCATCAGTTGTGCCTGCTGGCTTCTGCATGAAGCTCTGGCATTGATTTATAATGTCTTGTTATTTCGCTCAAATCAGTCTCTCAGCATAACCCACTTAGGGTTAGCATAACATAATTCTTTAGACACCCACTTAACATTGACTATCATCATCATCATCAACATTTAAATTTGTCATTAGCATTTGCCATTCTTATGATGATGTAAAAATATTAGTATTTATTTCCTTGGAGATTATACGGTTCAGTCCTATTCATTTATATTTTCCAATTTGACAATTTGGATTGTGGACTCTTGTTACAACATTCACTAGTCCTGATAGGTCAACGAGGTGAAGGGATTATATTAGTCTGATTCGGATTTGCCAAATATTTTATAGGCTTCAATGAGTAGGTCAGGCTCAATATTGTTTTATTATTGTTGACAACTGTGTTGCAATCTAACAAGAATTATTTAGCTACTAGTAAGTTGTAAAAGGTAACAAAACAATCGTGTGATGTAATGTCTAAACACAGACCTGGTTCAATTCAAACTTATCGAAACACTGCCATTAACAATGATTTGAATTTTGTTTTCCATGGAACAAAAGGATAGTTTATAGGTTTTCCAGTAGTACTAAGACTTGTAGTTCATTTTTTTTTTTTTTGGAAGGAGACATGTAGTTAGTCATTGAGGTGTTAGGTGAAAATGGTGCGTCAGTCATAGGCTCACAATGGTGTATACAAATTTTGAGCCAATAGTCATGGCCGCCGGCCGAAAATTGTAAAATCATTTTAGCTTTATTATTGTTTGGTTATCCTGATGATGTTACTTGAACCAAATCATTAATTACTTAACATCGAAAACATATTTTCTGAATGTCAGTTGAGTAATTAACTAATTTCAAATCAAGAGTATACCACTTTCCACTCTATGAGAGAATCTAGAATGTAAATAAAAAAAAAAAGGAGAATCTAGAATATATTTGTATATATATATTATGATATAAATGCACTAACCTTTCAATTTAGGTCTTGTATTATGTGAGCAAATGTAATTATTTTTATTATATCATGTCATACATCTATATCCATTAAGTTTTTACAACTGTATCATAAAAAAATGGACATACATATCGATAAATAAAGCATAATGATGTGCTCGTGAGTTTATTTATGATTTTTGAGTTTTCATATATTAATATGCACTATACATCTGCTATCATGGTCTTACTACGTGGGAAGATATCTCATGTGCCAAATCACAAAGGGATGTATAATAATGCATCCAATACACCCAAGTATTTTTTTCCCATCAATATGTGTTAAACCTATTTTAATTACATTTGGAAAATGAGAAGCCATGCATGCATCTATAGTACTCTTCTGTACAAGCCATGCAAACAAGAAATTACTGCATGTCCATGATGTCTAGAATCAACTTCGTTCAAAGAACGCTCTTCTTTTTCTCTGTTTTTTTATGTAGAATTTTCCCATTTTTCCTTCTACAACACAAAGCGAATTTATCGAAAGTAGCCTACAAATTTTGAAAATTGTCAAACAGCCTAGTCCTCACTAACATTTGCGTTCCTTGCTCAAACCAAATTTTTAACCAAAAGAAGTACCAAGTTGTCCATAAAATCACCAGCTGTTTATATAAGTATCATTATGTAGTATTATCCATCTCCCGGATTGGTTCTAGAGGGCCTTAATTTGCATTATCATCTTGCGTACACATGTGATAATATCATCATCAATCCAATTAACTTGATTTATTTAATTAATCGTGTCAAACATCTATACCTCAAACCCACAGTTTAATTGCTTCACGTTTGTGTCATATTCACTAGTCATGTCTGAAAATTGTCTTTCCTAATCATATCAAAACTTTGTATTGTAACTTGTCAGAAATAATGTAGGAATCTTTTTATTATTATTATTATTTTTGAAATATAAGCCAGAGAAGATCAAAATATTTACTAACATTTCTAAATAATGAAATGTTTGCAAGGAACCTCTATTTATAGAGGTACATCACTAGCTCTCTTAACTTGTTTCCTAATGATCAGGAAAATATTTTTTTTGCTTGATAATCAACTGGACATGCTTTCACTTGAGCTGCTTGATTACTTGAGACTGCAGAACTACTTGTGCCTCCGGTGTCCGCTTGTGCTTCTGCTTTAACATAGCTCATTAAAGCTGCTTTAAGGATTTTCTCGTAACGTCATATTTTTTCTTGATTTTTTTATTAAAAAAATTAAATTTGAGTAATTTATAATTAAAAAAAATGTAATAGTTTTTATTATCTATTATTTTTTATATTGATATGTTATTAGATTATTTAAAGTCTAAAAAAAAAAAATTAAAAGAGAATCCTAATTACTTCTTGTTGCTTTCATCGGATCAATATAAAAATTGTCATCCTCAGAATGTGTTTATTGTAATTTTTTTCGTAATTAAAGGTCATGTTGATTTAGTTGTAAAAGGTGATGAATCTTATAGCTTGATTGGTTATTCCGATTATATCATCTCTATTAATTTTGGGAAAAGGCAAATGACACTTAAGAAGGCTTTTTTCAACGATTGTTAGAAAGTGAAAGTAATATCAAAATTATAGATTTGAAGATCAAGGCAACAGTCCACTGAAATTTCTTGATATTGCATTCAACACAAAGAAGCCTTTAATACAGGTTTTTTTACATGAACAACAATGCAGGGACATGACCACAAAATGTAGACCACTAATATTAATAATAAACATGACCCATGACATGAGATAATTAATTGCGCCACGTCCCGCAAATTAATAATATGCTAACTTAAAAGAACGAAAAGTCACACTCAACTCAACATCCGGTGCTCTACCACCAAAAACCAAACTTTAGTTTTGGACTCAAACAATGCCAAATTCTCCACCACAAACAATTTTTTTGCATTAATTTTTAAAAATCCCCCTGAACGCCTGAATTTCCAACAAATGTTAAAGCATGTCTCTAAAGTCTAAAAGTACACAAAGTTTTCAAAACTGAAAGGATTTGTCAATATGTCTACAGACTGGTTCTCTGTACCAGTACTACGATAAGACATTTTGCTTGTGCCTTTGTCCGCCGATTCTCGAATAACGTGGTGATGTGTCTCTTTGCGCCTAGTTCTGTTGTAAAACACTGAATTTTTTTGGAATAGCATGTTTTGGTTAAGTTCGATAACTGTGCAAGATATACAGGAAGAATGCGTACAATTAAATAAGAAAATACATTGTTGGAAATATTTGGTAATGGCTGGATTTTGTGGAAATATATTATGACTAATGCATGCTAAAATACTGCACTTAAAACTAAGTTGCGTTCTTAGAATGATACTTAATGATTTGTATCTACCATACAAGGACCAACTCAAAAACAAAAACAAAAAACAAAAAACAAAATTACTATATGCATGAGTACACCTTTTTAATAATAGTTTGCTTTAGTTGCCATAAAATAATACTCCTTTTTTTTTTTTTTTTTTTATGAGTGTTGAATTTTAAAAAAATTATGACTGAACTTGACTGTTGGACTTTGTGAGACCAATTTAAAACATTGTAAAATTTTAGTCCTTCAATAAAAATTAAATGGTGAAATATATGGTCATGTAGTTAGAAATACAAATGGGTCAAACGGAAATGGGTATATACATATTTCACCATCCCATCTCTGTTCTTCCACCCCATTTCCCATCCCTCCTCGGTGGCAAGAGCAAAATGTATGTTTTGGTATAGCCTTAAAAAGTTAATATTGTAATAAAAAAAACCTTAGTGTTTATTTTCTATTATATATCCAAATAATAATGATAGCTCATGTAACTACTAGAAATATCATGAATAAATAAAATACAATTTATATTTGTTACTATAATCTGGGTGCTTAAAATTAGCAATTGACATTTTTTTTTCTTTCGTTTCTTATTAAATATTTATTATGTTAATTACTTTTACTCCTAGTCGCATAATGCCGTAGGCCATAAATTACCATGTCACACAAACACATTCAAATTAAAACAACGCCCTTTCAATTTTTTTTAATGTTGATGGTTTAAGCTCTCGTAATTTTTTTTTTTCCTTTTCAAAGAAGGAAAATAATTTAAGCTCTCTTAAATTTGGTTACAAAGTTGATACTCCTTTGAATACGGATGGTTAGTATGTGATTATACTTATGTTTTACAATATCAACATATTTTGTTGACAAACCTGATGATATATATATATATATATATATATATATATATATAACACTTTTATGGTCAGTATTTTTTTTAAAAGGAAAAAAATCATTTTAGTCCCTAACTTTTGAGAAATGATCAAATTTTTAACTATATTTTTTAAAATGACAAAATGAACCTTAACTTTTCATAAAAGTGTTAAATTAGTCCCTCTCATTGGTCAATTAACAGTCAAACCTAACAGAAAATGTTAAAAAACTAATTTAACCTTACACTCAATTAAAACAAATAAAAAGACCATTATACCCCCCCAGTAAAGTTAAATATTAAAGTAATATAATTACCAAAATAACCTTAATACGCTTTTATATAATTTTCATAAAATTACATTTTTACCCTTGGACAATTTTTGTGTGCGCTCAACTTGGTCTGAGAGTCTTGATGTATATTCAAAATTCATCAGAATTTCTTAGCAAAACCCACAAAAAAATTAAAAGAAAAAAACCCAACAAACCAAAATTTATGTTCTAAAAACCCTAACGGACTCACCTGAGTTGATGAAACAATCACCGCCGCTCAAGAAGTTGACCGAACGGTGTCCGGGGTATGGGTTGACAGTGGGAGAACAGGGTGTGGGTTGACAACGGTGGAACAGGTTCGGGTTGACAGTGGGTGAACGAAAGGGTGTGGGTTGTTGAACAGGTCGGACAGTTGCAAATGGTTAACCGTTGAACGGTGACGGTAATGGTCGAGGGTTGGTGGTCGGTGGTTTATGAACAAGTGTGGGTCTCTAAAACGGGGTGGGGTGTGGGCTTTGAAACGGGGTAAAGTGTTGTTGATAGTGGTGTGGGTAAACAATGACTTTGTTTTTAGGAAAAAAATCATTTTAGTCCCTAACTTTTTGGAAATTATCAAATTTAGGGGTATAATGGTCTTTTTATTTGTTTTAATTGAGTGTAAAGTTAAATTAGTCTTTTAACATTTTCTGTTAGGTTTGACTGTTAGTTGACTAATGAGAGAAACTAATTTGACTTTTTTTGAAAAATTAAGGTTCATTTTGTCATTTTAAAAAATATAGTTAAAAATTTGATCATTTCCCAAAAGTTAGGGACTAAAATGATTTTTGTTTTAATTGAGTGTAAGGTTAAATTAGTCTTTTAACATTTTCTGTTAGGTTTGACTGTTAGTTAACTAATAAGAGGGACTAATTTGACACTTTTCTGAAAAGTTAAGGTTCATTTTGTCATTTTAAAAAACATAGTTAAAAATTTGATATTTCCCAAAAGTTAGAGATTAAAATGATTTTTTCCCTTTTTAAAATGAACCAATCAAATTCATTCATTGAATTTGAATTGAATATGAGAGAGAATTTGTTTTAGGAGAGAGAATGCAATAAATGAATTTGATTAGTTCACCATAACTTTTTAAATTTAGGAGGTACTAACCATCAAAGTTTTATAATCAGGTGTATCAGATTTTAAAAAGTAAGGATTAACAAATCAAATTCATCTATTGGATTTGAATTAAATATGATAAACAATTTATTTTAGGAGAGAGAATACAATAGATGAATTTGTTTGGTTGGTCTTTACTTTTTAAAATAAGGTACACTTGATTATAAAAACACTATATATATAGAGCTTTTAAAATTAGATATACCTGATTTTAAAAAGTAAAGATTAATAAATCAAATTCATTAATTGCATTTGAATTAAATAGAAGAGAGAATGCAATTAATAAATTTGATTGGTTAGTCCTTATTTTTTAAAATTAGGTATACCTGATTATATCCATTGCATTTACATTAAACATGAGAGAAAATTTGTTTTAGAAGAGAGAATGCAATGGATGAATTTGAATGATTAGTTTTTACTTTTTAAAATCAAGTATACCTTATTATAAAAACAGAGATAATTCTAAAAAACTCATTATAATTTACAAAAATATCCATTTTACTATATATAGTTTCATTTTTATTCATAATCCTCTCTAACGTTAATAAAAACACTCAAAATACTTCTTGGAGACATATAAAAGAACGAAAATACTTCTTATGGTTATAAATTGATAATAAAGTCATGATAGGTAAAATAGTCATTTCTGTTAATTTTTAATTGTTGGGGGGATTTTGGACAAAAATAAAACTATAAGGATAAAATAAACATTTTTACAAACAATAATGAGTTTTTTAGGATTATTCTTATAAAAGTATTATATACATATAGTGTTTTTATTATCAGTGCTTTTTAAATTTTTAAGATCAGGACAAATTAATCAAATTCATTCATTGCATTATTCTTCTTAAAACAAATTCTTTTTCCTATTTAATTCAAATGTAATGGATGAATTTAATTAGTTAGTCTAACTTTAAAAAGTTAAGAGATATTGAAGGTAGAATTATTATATATATATATATATATATATATATATATATATTCAAGTGCATGCTGCTTTACATAAAAATTATATCAAAACTCTCTCTTTTCTAGATGAAATCTTATGTATTTCTATCGTTTTTTTTTTAGGAATGCTAAGAAATATAAAGGATATATGTGGAGAAAATTTTTTTTATCTTTTTAAGTTCGGAAGCTATTTTTTCTAATTTTTTATTTTGTTTTTCTATCTTAAAATGCTTTTAAACTGAAATTTTTTGAAAAAATAGTTTTTGAACTTGAACAAAAATATAAAATTTTACCTACAAGCATATTTTATTGTGTTTCTTGACATTTCTACGAAGGATCTCATAAAAATATAAAAGAATTCATTAAAATAAAAAATGGAGAATTTTGATGTAGCACTTACGTACGGCCGTCTCCAATGAAAGCCACAAAATGGTGCTTGTGTTGCGACGAATACACCAAATGTATTCCCCGAGACAATTTTTCGGTGTCAATAAACAGTGCAACACCAAATTTGGTGTTATACTGTTCGTGACACCAATAGTGATATTAAAATATAAATTAATTTAATTAAAAATATTTATTAAATTATTTTAAAAATATATATTATTTAAAATATCTCAATGAGATATTTAAAATATGTGTAATACTGAATATATTTTAATATATTTTTAGAATATTTTTTGAAAATGTCATTTATATTAATTTGGTATAAAATATATTAGAATGTAAAATAATTTGATGTAGATGTTTTTTTGACATCAAAATGATTTGAAATTTGGTGCACAGCATTAGAGATGATACAAAGAAGAATACATTTTTTACACTTTATGGTTCACTTAACGTGTTTTTCGAAACATAGTTAAAATATGTTATTCTTAAAATTTAGAGAGGAAAGTCGTTTTTAATCAAAAATAAATAAAATAGACACATCTCTTCTATCAAAAATGAAAATTTGTGTTAACAATCGAAAGCTTGGAAACAAGAGGTTGAGCATTGGTGGTGCATCAAATGAGCAAATCGTTGGTTGGACCCCAACCACCAAGTCCTCCAATTATCGTTCTAATCGAAATATGCAAAAGCTTGAAGGAATTGAAGCAAATACATGCTCACATTATCACCAACGGTCTCTCTCAATTCTCATACATCACCAGCAAACTCTTAGCTTTCTCTGCTCTCTCTCCCCATGGCGACCTCCACCATGCTCGCACCATTTTCACTCGAATTCCAAACCCCAACATCTTCGATTTCAATTCCATGCTCGTGGGTTTCGCCCAAAACTCCCAACCACAAAAGGGTCTTTCGCTTTTCACCAAAATGCGACGTCTTGGTGTCCAACCGAACCCTCCTACTTTCACTGCTTTGGTTCACTCGTGTGTCTCTTTGTCTTTGCTTGATCAAGTTTACGGTCTGGTTCTTAGATTCGGACACGTGTATGATGTTTACGTCACTAGTTCTTTTATAAGTATGTACTCTAGATATGGCTCCGTGGAGGTTGGTCGTCGTATGTTTGATCAAAGTTCGAACAAGAATGTGGTCTGTTGGACCAGTCTCATAACTGGGTATTGTAGTAATGGTCTTGTTGGTGAAGCAAGACACCTGTTTGATTCAATGCCTCTGAGAAACGAGGTTTCTTATAGTGCAATGGTTTCTGGGTATGTCAAAAACGGTTGTTTCAATGAGGCTGTTGAGTTGTTTTCCAAGCTGAAAAGTTGTGATGATTTCAACGTTAATGGGTCGCTTTTAGTGAGCGTTGTCAATGCTTGCGCGGCCATAGGTGCGTTTCAAGAAGGGAAATGGATTCATGGTTATGTAGATGAGAATGGTTTGGAGTATGAGGTTCAGTTGGGTACGGCATTGATTGATTTCTATGCTAAGTGTGGTTGCATAGAGGAGGCGTGTGGAGTGTTTGATAAGATGTTGTGTAAAGATGTGATGACTTGGAGTGCAATGATATTGGGGTTGGCTATGAATGGAATGAACCATAAAGGGATTGAGCTTTTTGTGGAGATGGAGAAGAGAGGACCTAAACCGAATGCTGTGACATTTGTTGGAGTTCTTACTGCTTGTAACCATAGATCGTTGGTGGGTGAAGCATGGCGGTTGTTTGGGCGGATGTGTAAGGTTTATGGGATTTATCCGAGCATTGAACACTACGGATGCATGGTTGATCTCTTGGCTCGAGCTGGACTGGTTAAGGAGGCTGAGACATTGATAAAGAGTATGCCAATGGAGCCTGATGGAGCTATGTGGGGATCCTTGTTAAATGGGTGTTTGATGCATGGTCACATTGAGTTAGGTGAGAGAGTAGGGAGGCTTGTGATTGATTTAGAGCCAGGGCATAGCGGAAGGTATGCCCTTTTGGCCAACATCTATGCCACCATGGGCTGCTGGGAGGACGTTGTACAACTAAGAAAGTTGATGAAAGAGAGGGAAGTAGTTGCAGTTTCTGGTTGGAGTTTCATTGAGATTGATGGCGGGGTTCATAAATTTCTTGTCAATGATAGATCTCATTTTCACTGGAGACGCATCTATAATGTATTGAATTTGTTGAGAATAGAACTTGAGGGATTTTCTGTTGTAAATGATCCATTGTTATGTTGAGAGTAAATGTCTTCTTCTTTGAGGTCTCAAACATTCTTTCCACATTTTTTTTTGTATTGGATTCGATAGGTAGACCGTTTTGCATCTCTGTGTAGCATAGATTACAAGCCTACTCTTATGTGTTAACATGCACTGTGTGGAAAATCCACTACTTTCATATTGGAGTGGTCTGTTCTCTTCATTGTTTATCTTTGAAAGGGTCACTTAAAGGACATTCAATATTACAAGGTTGTTGATGGCTAGGAGGCTGCAGGACAATCCTGCCCCACTGGCTCATTGTTGACTGGGCTGATTCTAACCTGGTTGGTTGCTAAACTACAAAATGTATTGTATTGTCTTCATTTACAGGTGACTTCGTTTGAGGACTTGATTCTTTTCGGCCTACAGAATCCTGATTAAACTCTAGTTATTAATCACGGGTGCTTCATTTAGGTTATTGGGCCGGTTGGACCTAAATTCTTTCTCATATTTAGCAAGATATCAAAAGTGGTCAAAATCAAGTAACGGATGGTGATATAATCAAAGCAGAAGAGCTTCTATAAGCACTCCACCACCTTGTACAACTCGTCACTTGATCACCCTTAACAAACCATATATCACCTCACAAACAGCCAAGCCAACTCCTTTTGTCATTTTCTGTTGCCTTCCAAACTAAACTATTATTAAACTCTTCTTCTAGGTGTTGTCTGTCTCTTGTTATCATTCTTTTTCTTGAAGAAGATGTCTGCCTATAGCATCTTTACATCTCCGGTGGCCGGATCCAGCTACACTGGTCTAAAATCCAACTCAACCACTTTGGTTATTGGGAAGCATTCTATTGAATGGAGCAGCAAAAAAACTGTGTCTAATGGTTCCAGAATTTATTGCATGAAGGTACAGTAATTCAGCTTATCGTAGATGTCACATTTACATACACTGCTACTTATTGATCTATCTTTCTTGTTTGTTAATGATGTAACAGACATGGAATCCATTCAATAACAAAAAGTTTGAATCACTCTCCTACCTCCCACCCCTCTCTGATGAGTCCATTGCAAGGGAGATTGATTACATACTCAAAAAGGGATGGACCCCTTGCCTTGAATTTGATGAGGTGAGAGCTTAATAGAAACTACTCATGCCATTTCCAAATGAGTTCCTTAGAACAATAAACGTTACCAGTTCAAGATTTAAATCCACAGTTGAGTTCTTTTTGGGAGAATTGACATTGAAATATAGCTTCTTTTTGTGTTTTAATTTCATGTTTCTATGTTCATAAAATGTTAGGTGGGGTTCATACATAGAGAGAACAGCAGGATGCCAGGGTATTATGATGGGAGGTATTGGACACTATGGAAGTTGCCAATGTTTGGGTGCAATGACCCCTCTCAAGTGCTAAATGAAATCCATGAGTGCAAAAAGGCATACCCAAATGCTTATATCCGCTGCTTGGCTTTCGACAATCAGAAACAGGCTCAGTGCATGGCCTTTGTCATTCAAAAGCCTTCCTTCACTTCGACCTAAATTCCTCTCAAAGAGGCTTTCAGTACCTTCAAACTTGTTAACTGTTTGAATCATGTTTGTTTCTTTAGTACTGTGCCAAGAATAAGATGTGTGGACTTGGCTTATTGTGCTTTGCTATGTGGAGATGCTTTTTGCTTTCAATAATGGCTCAATTATAAATCTGATCGGCACACAGTTTTAAGCTGGTTTTCTAGGGGCAGAGGGTGTATCAATACCAGAAATTGTATTTTAGCGGTCCCCATTCTTCGAATGCACCTTAGCTTTTGTGAAAGAGCAATCACTTTCAGTTGGCCAATTAAATTATAATATATTCTTGTGAGGTAAACATCCAGAAGCTTTCACTTTCTATGAGAAATATAATAATTAATCATGTCACTGATGAGGTTGCCACTTTACACAAAATGGAAGAACAAATTCATACCAAGAACATTAAATTTTAGTTATTAATTTGGATTTGAATCACCAAAAGGCAAAAAACCAAACACCAGATAATGCAGGAAAATCCGCAACTAAATTCTAGCAGGTCCAGACAATCATGGCAGCGGCCACTAGGTCCACTACCCATACCACCCCCAAAACATCGAGAACAAGGTTGAATAATTCTATCATTCCTTCACACAAACCAATAGATGTTCCAGCAAGTTGAACACCCCTTCATGTGTGGCAAAATGGCGTGTGCAGTTTTTCCCTTGTAAAAAATTACAACATATCACATCCACAGATCATCATAATCAGAGTTACTCAATGCTCAGTGTGCAGTGGAACTTCAAAGTTCAACAACATTCGTCTTGAAATTCTTAGCTTCCATATCATGAGAGAAAAAGAAAGACAACATCGACAACACACAAAAACCAGACCGAGAATGAGAATTTTTCCCTCTATATTGCTCAGTGCTTACCTGAAGCAGATGTCACTAAAAGCATCAACAGCCACAAGCACAATTAATTGGACCCTCAAGCACTACACTTACAAGTTATATTGATTAGCTTGGACCAAGTTGACTGTTTTGAGAAAACAGAAAGAGATAAATACCAATACTTATCAAAGGCAAAAATTGGATCTTTTCTGCTTCAATCTCTTCATCCATAGGTCTGCTTCATGCAGAAAGACGTTTGCTGGGGTATGCCTACTGGTGGGTTGTTCAGTTGAAGCTAATATCTAGCCTAATTTATGGTAATTATGAGAAAGATGAACTGTCATGAGAACTGCTAGTCGTAGTGCAATAGTGCCCCTATTGAGTAAAGTGTTCTCCTGCAAAAACTACATCAAAATAAACTCCTATGGTTGTGCAGAGGAGTGGATGAACGCTAAAACCAGATATAGTGGTTTTTGTAAAGGGAAGATATGCCAAAACGCTGAATTCGAAACATTTTAAGATAGGTTCATGCATCAATTACGACAAATAAGAAGACCTCAGATAAACTGCACAGCAGGAGTGATCATAGGGCCAACATTTAAATCCAAGCCATTCTGATTACAAATGGATCAGTATCAGTAAAATCACCTAGAACCTACCAGTACAAAAATGAAGAATCCGTTTGAAAGGTCACTCAGGAGACATTAGATGCAGTTCAGTTATTGATAAAATCTTACTAAGGTTCGTCCCAATGCTGGTTTCAAGCATCCAAGTTGTCGCCTGATTTCGTTAGAGCCAAAAGATACAAGCCATCAGAATAAAACAAAACCAGATATTTGAACATATGAAGTTCATTAAACAAATAAGAAGATGACAAAAGTTTCATCAAATCTCTGATATCATAACCATTTTTTCAGCAGTTATATGCCAAATCCATACTCTATTACTTGTTATTATATACCCATGTCTTGAACAGCAGGCAAGCAATTAACAACTTGAAGCAACCTAGAATTTTGATATCTGTGCATTTTTTCCCTGAGACTAAATTGGGGTATCAGTTATTTTTAGACAGCTCCAGAAGCTATAGATAGAATTTCAAAACAAAATCAGATAACAACATACACATTCAAGTAATAATTCAAAATTCAAAATTGAGTGGTAAAAGAAAAGCTCAAAGAGGAAAAAAGTGAGAGGAAAAGAAAAACCACATAAACATTCAAGCATTATTCCATAAAATAAATAAATAAATAAAGGGCAATGGAAAAACATAAGATCACTATCAATTAGAAACAGGGATCATCTTGTCTGCTACAAGGAAAACTGCAAAAAGAATGCACATTGGCTAATAGCAAAACCAGATGTTGCCCTGATGAAGCAATTTTATTTATTCCACTAGATAAATTTACTCAATTGTATAAAAATTCGTGCAAATTAACAATTAATTTTATGCATGTGTGCATATAATGCATCTAAAAAAACAATGCGAATCAGGCATGGATAATGATTGTTTTGTATCAGTTTTTAACAAATATGGGGCAGAGTTTCAGTTTCATAATACAGAAAACCAATTGGTGCAATTTGTTTTAAAACCAAAATTATAACGGAGATTTGTAACTCTTACACATTTATCTATCAATATTTGAGACAAAATTACATTACTTCAATATTTTCTCAATTACAACACTCATTATCTTATTATATAAATTATGATATGCACAAATGTATGACTATAAGTGCTTGTGCAAATACTTATGTGTGTATATATGTGTGTGTATCACATGCATTTGTAAGCATACACATTCAAAATTGATAACAATGATGGGATCATCTTGTTATTAAATAAATGCACTTTAACATATATATTGTACATGTCATTATCTCCATTGCTTTTCAAAATTCATCTTTTAGTTAGATATGACCAAAATGCAATGGGCAATCTCTTAAAAGATTACCACCCTGGCAAAACAAACAGATCTACCATGACATTCGGTTTAGTTCAATTCTCTCCCACATTATTTGGTTATTCTTTCACACAAAATGCATCACTGACAGACTCTCGGTTCTGTACAATTTATTTCCTCAAAACCAAACCCACCAAAACATGCAAGTATGAACATCGAATGCTTAGTTGTATAGTTCCAATGAATTAATGGAGGAAATACTTGTAATATTTATGTCAAGAACCAGGTAGCAAACATTCAAATGACAAATAACAACATAAAAAATGGAAATCCATGAGCCATCCACTACAGATGATTTCTATCATAATAACACAGAGGATTTTAAGTCAATCAAGCTCATCAACTCAACTTTTAACAGTCTTGCTGCCAGCGATTCTTCTTATTACCTAAACACTAACAAAGGGCCAAGTAGGACGTCTGTATAATTCAATCGTTACTATGAAACCCTAATAATGAACACACCATATGACAAGGCATTTGTGGATATCTAGGATATTTTTTTAGCATCCAGAAAAGACTGCTTCTTTTCTTTTCTCCCTCTCCCAATAGCTGCTGTCCCCTCTAAACGACTCTCCTAGTTCTTTCTTTCTTCTTTCAAATTATTAGTGATTATGCATTTTTACAGACTAAAGATATCGAGACTTTGGAACGAGGATTTTGGCTTTCCGAAGCATTGTTTGGCGATTCAAGAAAGGGAAGTTAAATCAAATCAAAGCTCTAGAATTGAAAAATAACAATTTCTTGATAAAATTCCATATTATTATGTTGGGTTTGGCTACCAGGTTCCCATCAATAACGACCAATGAATATTCTCTAATAACCACTCTTACAACCAATCAAGGGTTGTTATTTTGAGTAACCATACCCAACCAATAAGTTATAGTATGACTAAGAAACATAGTTCATTTTTTTTTTAAAGAAATAGCAATAAAGAGAATGGTTCCACATAACCAATGATCACATTACAATAACAAAAAGAAGATTTAGAATCTCAGCAAGAATCAAACATTGCCAATCCTAAATGCCAAAAAGCACTTAAATTGCCCATGAGAAAGCTTTAACACCTTAATAGAGTGAGTTTGTGGCATTACAGGAAAGGAAAAAGAGTGAAACCACCTTAGCGATTGCGCTCCATTGGCAAAGGACGATTAAAGCCACCCCTTCTGTTCATATACTGCCTAGGCTGACGCTTTGTAACTGCCCTAACCCCGCTGACGTCAGCACCAGGTACGGCTTTCCCTTTCGTCGAATCGAACCCTACTGGAATCCCTAATTTCCTCATCATCTCAATCTCATCCTCCCCCTCCTCCCCCTCCCCCACATTCTCTTTCTTCTGCTGCTGCTGCTGCTGTTCCTTTGCGATTTCGTCCACGAAGTCCGACACTGCCTTCTGCTGCTCCTTCTCCTCCTCTCGCTGCCGCTTCCTCGCAGGTTCGGGGGAGGGACTCCGATGCCGGTGGTGGTGCCGCTGAGAACGCTCCGGTGACCTTTTGTACCGCGACCGGCTTACGGTCTGGCGTCCGAGAACGGGACCGCTTGCTCCGGGTTCTATCTCTTTCCCTGTCCCTGTCCCTGTCCCTGTCTCTGTCTCTGTCTCTGTCTCGGTCTTCTTTGTCGCGGCGACGGTCCCTCTCGCGGTCTCGATCTCTGTCGCGCAGTCTTTCACGGTCAGCCATCGGCAGTAGTAGAGTTGAACTGTTTTGGACTCTTGTGCAATTTCCACTTCGATTTAAATACCAAGCGATGTTGAAAATTGCACCAACGCCCCTCACTTTACCTGAAACTGCATTCAACCTTGAATTTTTATGTAATTGCAGTAACATCCTCTCTGACTTGGATTCCCGTTAGTCAATAACAGCAGAGAGAAAACACCCACGCCGTTTAATTAATATCAATGAATTAACATCTCGATTAATTAATAGATATGATATGATCTTGAATTATATAAGTTAGCCTTTAGCTTTAAACAACTACTGAGCCTTCAATTAGATTCAATATTTTTCAATCTT
This sequence comes from Nephelium lappaceum, assembly GCA_021234005.1. Classification (NCBI taxonomy): domain Eukaryota; kingdom Viridiplantae; phylum Streptophyta; class Magnoliopsida; order Sapindales; family Sapindaceae; genus Nephelium; species Nephelium lappaceum. Next base: position 11,904,519 of record CM038002.1, read on the forward strand.
GAATAATAAACCAAACAAAACCTTTCCCACGGGATGAGAAGCAAATAAAAATCTTAATTATATAAGTTAGTCTTTACAACGAGATTGAATATTGTTAATGATGTTACAGCCTTATGTCAGAAGATTGGTGTTTATAAGTGTTTGGTCATTTCTAAGATGAGAATCATCTTGCACATATATTAGTTTCTTTGGCTTTGTCCTCTGTCGCCTGTAGGGGATTATAGTTGATGTTCTGTCAATTTTTCTTATATTTTTCTTGATACTTTGGATTAGTTTACGTTTTCTTTAATATATTTGATTTTTTTCAAAAAATCAAGCAAACAAACAAAACCAAAGAGTAATAGTAAGAAGTTTTTCTTTTTTTTTTACTCGAAAATTGAATCTATCTAAATTTTACAAAAGATTGCATACTTGAAACCTAAATGAAAGGTTTGATAGTTGTTATTTGTTACTACAATGTGCGAACAAAAGTACTAATTGATTGTTTTATTAAACTGGAAACATTTGAAAGCAAATCGTTTGACATTTACAACCTTTTAACAACTAAGTTTTCTATACGTTTGTATGATATGATATTAATACGGGATAATCACAATTTTCTCTTATTGTTAGACATAATTTCTAATTATTCTTCCATAGTTTGTAGAAATTCCATGTTAGCCCTTTTGTGCACAACGATGAAAATGATTAAGGGGTTTTCTGGATATTTTCTTAAATGACAAAAGTTTTCTAGATATTTCCTTAAACTAGAAGATGATTTTGCCTATTTAATCAAACAATATGGGTTCTTAACGATTTTTTAAATTAGTGATAGATTATGGCTATTACGTCGAACTACAAGGAAGAAAATAGGATTATCTCTATAAATAACTAAAAATATAAATATTTAAATAATACCTAAACTATTTTTTTTTCTAAATATTAATATTTCATTAATTTATCTAGTTATTCATTGATAACAACAAGTATAGAACTTTTTTTTTTTTTTTTTGGTTGAACAAATTATGCAAAACCCTGTAGAAGTTTGCTTGATGACAAATGGAAATAATATTTGTCTTTTATTATAGTGTCATTCTCTATATTAATGATTTAACTGTAGTTGATTGTAAAAGTTAATGATAGTAAGGATATGTAGGTCATTTTCTTTTATTTTTATTTTTTATTTAGAAGTTATATTAATTAATAGGTTATTTGGATCTCCACTGTCCATTTGGATGGTGGAGATCCATTTAAAATAATTTATAATTCTAAAAATTATAATATAAATTAAATGATTTTGAAATTTAAAAATAATCAAAATATAATTTTAAGTATAAAAAATAATTTTTAACGTTTCTTAAAAATAAAAACAATAGATCTCCATCATTCATCTCTAAAATGGACGGTGGAGATCAAAAGAATTAAAGAAAAAGAAAAAAAAATAAAAACAATTGAAACAAAATAAAGAAAGGAAGAAAAAAATTGGTTAGATCTCCATTGTTCATTAAAATTGATGAACGATGGAGATCCAATCTGGATTAGATCTCCACCAAGTTCATCATTCATCATCTTCATTAGCCCATTCGACATCTCAACATATTCTTTTCCTTACCTCTCTGCAGTGCTTGAAATCACAAAGAATCTAACTATGCATTTGAATTTGTTTTTAAAATAATGTTTTTGAAAACTATTTTTAAAAATGAAAAACATATTTTAAAAAAATATTTTTGAAAATATAATGTGTTTGGTAAAATTTCTTAAAAATTATTTTTAAAAATATAAAATAATATAAATGTATTTAATATTGATTTTGAAAATGAGTAAATAGTTGTTTGGATGACAAAGTAATTGGATGACAAAGTAATGATTTGTTTTAAAAACATGTTTTGGAAATTGTGAAAAATATTTAAAAAAAATGGTTTTCACTTTTTAGTTATAATTTTGAAAAGGCATAAATATGATTTTCCCCTTGTAGTATAATAGCTAAATATACCCTCTGACTTCAGAAAATCGCTAAAGCCTCTATAGTTTATAAAAATAGTCCAAAAAACCCCTTATTGTTTATCAAAATAGTCGAAAAAAACTCATGTCATTAACTTAGACGTTAAAAGTTAATGTTTGACTATTAACCAGAAAAGGCAAAACGATCAATTCAATGTAAAATAAATTTCAAAAATTTTGAACAAATAGATGAATGTTATGTATACATTGCATTTGACAGTAACGAATTATGTATTTTTAAAATAATTTAAAATCAAAGTAATTAAAAAATTTTGAAATAAAACATATTAATAATTTTTTAAAAAAATTATGTCCACGTCCATCATTAATGGATAGCAGACATAATTCCCCAAAGAAAAAAGCTTAAAAAAATTATTAATATTTAAAAATAAAAAAACTTAAAAAAATTATGGTTGGTCTCTCTTTCTCTTCTCTTCTCTGGTCTCATTTTCTTCTTCTTCTTCTTTTCTCTGTTCTTTCCCTTTTCTCTTATTTTCTTTTTATTTTCTTTATCTCTTATTTGAAGCTTGGTTGGAGACTTGACCTAAATCATAGTAGGTTTCCAATGATAGAGACCTAGACCGACTCTCCATCGTCGAATGCCTATTTCGATTTGGGTCTCCTAGTCTGGTGTTCATTATCAAAGATATTTCTCTCTTTTCCTTCTCTATCTCTCTGTCTCTTGATTTCTTTCTTTCTCTTCTCGCTCAACTTCTCTCTCTTCTCTCTCGACTTCTTTCTCTCTTGATTTCAAACAACCCAGGTCAACCTGGGTTTATTCGAAGATCATGAGAATGATCTTCAAACAAACTCAGGTTGCTTGGGTTCATTCAAAGATCGTCTAAATCTAGATTTGAAAATCAGATTTGGTTTTCTAGATTTTGAAACCCAGAAACGACCTTGTTGAAGATAAAGATCTTCATCTTCAACAAGATAAAGATAATTTTTTTTCTCATTTTTTTTAACTTTGTTTTTTTAAGAAATAATATTGATGTTGTTCATATTGATAATGTTGATAAATTTGTTTTTATGTTGATGATATTGATGATCGCAATTAATGGGATGACGTTGATGATGGTGATGAATGAGTATGCAAAATTGAAAAGCAGAATTGAGTAGGAAGATGAGGAGTATGGACTCGAAGATAATGAAGAAGGGTAGCGGGTACGAGTGGTTGTTCGGGTTGAGTGCTAAAGAAGAGAGAGAGGTGGAGATCCAATCCCTAGATTAGATCTCTATTGTTCATCGTTTTTTATGGATGGTGGAGATTGGATCTCCACCTAAAAAAGAACTTTATTTTTAATTATTTTTTAAAATGATGTCCACCGTCTATCATGTTTGATGGATAGTGGAAATCTCATAGTAATTTTTTTTTTAAAAAAATATTGATATTTTTTAATTATATTTAAAATTTATTTTTATTAAATTATATTTTTTTAGTTTTTTACAGTTAAAGGGCAATTTCGTCTTTTTATGTGTAATCACTGTCAGGACACACTTTTCAATAACAGAGTTAACAGAAAGGGAAAAATAGGACTATGCCAAACTACAAAGGGGTCCTTAGTGATTCGATCAAATAAGGGGGGGTCCTTAGAATTATCCTTTTTGAAAAATGTGTTTTTCATTTTCAAAAACACATTTTACAAAACATACAACCAAACACTTTACTCTTGTTTTTCATTTTTGAAAATGAAAAATCATTTAAAAAAATCATCTAAACACAAACATGTAGAGTAGGAGAGACATAGAGAGAAATTAGGCCTCGTATTCACGTAAACAAAACAAAATTCAATAGAGAGAGAAGTCAATCTGAGCGGAGAAGTGAAGAAGATGAAATAGAAAAAGAATATTAGACTTACAAAATGGGAACACCACAGACGTGGAGGAAAGCCTATGGGGCTTTCAAAGACACCATTATAGTCGGTCTCGCTCACGTTAACAACGATTATGCGGTATCATTTTCTCTCTCTTAAGTCCATTCGATTTGGTTTTTATTTTGGTATTGTGTTATTAATAGGACATGGATGTTGCCATAGTCAAAGCAACTAACCATGTTGAGTGTCCACCCAAAAAGAGACACCTCAGAACTTAGAAGTTAGTTGTTTTTTTTTTTTTTTTTTTTAATTTCTAATTTTATTTTAGAAAAAGCCAAAATTACATGTAAATTCAATTCAATTTTGTTTTCTTAAATAATATATATATATAAAACCAAAAATTGTCACAAAAATCTTGATTGCCTAGCTCATCACATTTAGTTCATTACATCATCTAGGTTCGTCAACATCTCACACCATCAAGGTTCATCACATTCAATTCATCACCTGTCATCTTCAACGAGCTCCATCTCAAATAGAGTCAAATTGCTCCATCTGAGATGGAGATGCTCTCCATTTCGATGGAGTCGATGCTCCATCTTCGGCGTGAGATAGACCAAAGGTGATGTTGTTAGTGGTTCATGATGTTGATGGAAAGAGTTTTGAAAGAGATGGATGGTTCAAGATATTGATGGAAAGATCTCACTTTCATAGTTTTTTTAGAAAATTTTCAATTTTATTTATGTTATAATTTAAAAATTATTTTTAATTATTTTCATTTTTTTTTAACTATTTCTAAAATTTTTATTTTTTTAAATGGATATCAACTGTTCTTTTTAAGATGGACGAAAAGGTTGAGATTTTTTAAGTGTTTTAAACTTTTTTTTTTTTTTTTTTTAATTTTATAGTTATTCAAGTGTATTATGGTCTTTCATCTCTATTTTGATAATCAAATATCAACTCTCATAATTAATCATGGTCAAACCGTTAGTACATAGGAGAATGCTGTAATAAAAGACAAACGTTGTTTCCGTCTGTCATTAGACAAACTTCTAGAGGGTTTTGTATAATTTACTCATTTTTTGTTTTATAATATTTTAGAAAAAAATATTACTGGATTTAATCTAAAATTGAGTACATCCTTTCAATTATAAAAAATAATTTGTTAAATTTACTGTTGATAAAAGAAATTTATTGACAACAAATGAAGATTAAAATTACGTTGGATATAATAGTACGATTAAATTGAAAATATGTTAAACATAATTTCGTGATTTGATATTAATTATTAAGTGATAAGTCTTTTATTTTAATTTATTGTATAATCATTTGATCACTTAAAAAATAAATAAACAAGTTAATAAGTCTAATTAGATACTAAGTTATAAATAGTAAAACAAAGAGTGGCCATATTAGCACCCCTCTAAAACTGTATTTACACCCCTAATTTATTATTATTTTTTTATAAATTTAAATATTACCCTTATATCATATCTATCCTGAGGATGATATTAGTGGTGATGATGATGAACATTACGATAGTGACCCATCTGAACTGGACTCTGCACTTGTTAAGATCGTGCAAGGTATCTAAATCAGCAGACGGGAGCTCAACAGAGGGGGCATGAAGGTTTCTTCTAGAACCATGAAAGAATGTAGTTGATGTGAAAAATATGAGTGCATGGCGTTGGAGATGCAATTTGTCCAACACCTACACCCTCTAAGTATATTGAACAATCCACTGGTGATGAACCCTCCACTTTCACTTCCTTCAGTGCTTGAATCGAGGCCCTTACCTGAGACAAACTCAGCATGTTATATATTGGTTCATCATCATCCACTGCATCCCAGATGATTGAATCGTTCAAGCGCCGAAACTTATCTATCTGCACCGGCACAAACGTCATTGAACGATTTATGGGGTCGTTCCTCATCAACAAAACCAATTCTCCTGATGATTCTTTGCTTTGTGATATAAGGGTAATATTGAAATATTATAAAAAAAAATTAAATTAGGGGTGTAAATAGAGTTTTAGAGGGGTGCAAATATCGCCACACCGAAACAACAAACGACCCTAACAAACTTTAATTAGAATTTTAAGCTCTCAAGCGTGGTGTAGAAATGAACATGGGCCATAAATTTTGTTTAGTACTTGGACTTCATTCTCTAGGTGGGCTCTTTGTTGGCCCTTTTAATCCTATCGTAGCCCTGTTATGTTTTGTGGAACTGGGCTTCAGGCTGTGCGCATCATGTTTAATCTTAAAAAAAAATATGTATCTAGATTGCGATTCATTGAAAACTAAAAATCATGTGAAAAATATGCACCACTTTTATGGTAACAATGCTGGCAATCATTATAATATGCAACATGACCAAAATGAGTTTTAGCCATTTCACATTATGTCCTATTATAATTTCAAATTGCGTCTTATAAATAATTGAAAATCATATGAATCATGCCATTTTTAGGCGAACAACACTAGTTACCACAATGACTTGCAACACAATGATGTTGATGTATAACTAGAGGACTATGCCTCTCAAGTCTCAACACTGACCTCCTCTGGTCCAAATTAGTGCATATTTGTTGTCCATACTTGAAATGAACTGGATAAACAATTATAATAAAAAGTTGTTAATAATTTTTAATCATTTTATTGACAAAGGATTATTAGAAGCCTCTTTACGAAATTAATTATGCTACTCCTAGTCCCTATCATTCTCATCCTCGCTTCGGCATTGCACGGACTTGGCAAGACATGATGGCATGTTAAATAAGTTTGACTACTTTACTCAACTAGTTAGGTTATCTATTGATAATAATCCTTAGATATCGATAACATCTTTATAATCAATCAAAGAATTGTCATTTATGTATAACCTTATTGGTTAGGTAAAGTAGCCAAACTTAGTGTTAATGTATAATCGAATATAGTTTTGTAATGTTTGACTGCAACAATAGATACCAAGTAACCTCAACCCATGCCAACCAACCAACCAATACCAACCCGCAACATATTAAGTAATTGAAGTTCTTGCATGCTTACACCGGTAAACGTAAAAGCAGTTAAAAAGGAATTCCGGGACCAGTTTACCTTCTCTCTTCTTAAAGAAAACCGCTTTTTAAAAGCACTATAAAGCCAGTTCTCATTGTGAGTCGTTATTGAGTTTAAATCATTAATTAATTATAGTAGTTACATGAGTGGTTCATTTTACCTGCAAAAAGATGCCAGAAATCCTCGTTTAAGGTGCTTCATGAGTCCACATCTTTCTCTTTCTCTTAAAATTTGACTGCACGCATGCATGCATGCCTCTCCGAGACTGAAGCCTCTAACGTGAACAACAATAAAGCATCACTTTCTTTTGTTTTGAAGAAATATAAAGTTTTTTTTTTTTCCTTGTTTTAAGGGAAAAATTTGGTGGAATAAGGTGCCAGATTTTTGTTTTGTTCTTGGTTGGCTGGAAAATATCCCTACCTGAAGTATTTTTAGGTGACAAGCTTTGGTAAGGTGGAGACGAGATCGATATGGTTGGCCTAATTTTTCGTGTTCATAGACCAAGAAAATGTTGGTGATTGCACAAAGAACGATAATAAGTCTAGTTTTGCAAGTAGAATAGTTTATGGGTTGGGAAAACTTCATTTTCATCCCTGAGGTTTTAAAAATTATCAAGTTTTTAAAACTCTTTTGAAAACAACTATTTTCATCCCTAAATTTTTCTAAACTCTTCAAAAAAGTTTAAACTATTAGTCAATTAATTGTCAAATCCAAAAAAAAAAAAACTCAATTACCCCTCATCACTTAAAATGATCGTTTTGCCCTTAATAAAACCAAAATATTACATATCATTCGATCAATAAATAATTGACACGTGTACAATAATATTATTATTTTTTTAAATATGGTTGTTGTTTTTTTAATTAAACAATAATTAAAAGACAAATTAAAAATATAAATTAATACCAGATTGACCAGATTTGGTTACAAAATTAAAAATCAAAATATTAGAAAAAAAGAAAAAACTAAATCGTCAAACTAAATCGTGAATGATCTGATTGGACGATCTGGTGCGAACTAGATCTTCCATGATCTGGTGCAAACTAGGTGTGAAAATAGAGGAGTTACCGGTGTACGAACCAGACTTTGTTGATGACATTGGAGGGACTGTTCAATATGGTGGTGAGGGAAATGGAGAAGAATATGGGGTTGAAGTCGAAAATGAGGGAGATAAGTAAAGAAAAGAAGAAGAGGAATAACAGTTTGAGTAAAGAAGAGAAATGACAGTTTGAAGAAGAGGAATAGTCGAATCGGACTTTGTTGTCAGGTAAGAAGATGGTTAAGGTTTTTGACATATTGAAGAAGAGGGAAAGCAGTTTAGCACGTGATGGTGATGATATTGTGCTTGATATTGAGGCTCTTGATGAAGACATTCTCTAGGTTTAATATTAGTTTTGAAGATCTAGGTTTTAACCTAGATCTTTAACATAAGATCTGGGTTCAAACCTAAACAAGATTTTTTTTTTCTTTTTACTTTTTTTTTTAAAAATTTGTTTAAAGTAATTTTAATCTTCATTTTATTTTAATGAAATGAAGATTAAAACCAAATTTTAAATTTGTTTTTTCAAGATTCATGAAATGAGACCACATTCATGATGTTTGGGGTAGATGTTTGTGATTGTTGTTTGGGGTTAATTTTGGGGTCTAACAGATGTTTGCTGGGTTGGTGGTTGGAGTTGTTGGGTATATTTTGGTTGTTGGCAAGTTAGGATTTGCGGTTCATGAGCTTAGGTTGCTGGGTTTGGCCAAATGAAAGGCAAGTTGGGATTTGGGTGTTGGGTATATTTTGGTTGTTGGCAAGTTAGGATTTGCGGTTCATGAGCTTAGGTTGCTGGGTTTGGCCAAATGAAAGGCAAGTTGGGATTTGGGATTTGGGTTTTGGGTTTGGCAAAATGAACCCAGATCGTTAAATCTTCATCCGACTAAAGATAGAACATGAAGAATGTTGAAGATCAAACATGAACCGAGACCCATAATTTTTTATTTTTTATTTTATTTTTAATTTTTTTTTTTATAAAAATTATTTGATGATCTGCAACCTAGATCTTCAATATTCTGGGTTCAAACCTAGATAGATATGTATATTTTTTAATTTTTAAAATTTTTTTCATGATCAATTTATCTTTCATATTTTTTAATTAATTAATTAATTAATTTTTTAATTATTTCTTTGATATGTTTAAAATTTTAGTCATCCATGTGTCACAATTTTAACATTTTATACGAAAAGACTATTTTATCTTTCCTACCCAAACTATTTATTAACGTTAACCGTCAGTTGACTAACGATTTGAATGTTTTTGTAAAATTTCTAAAAAATTAGGGATCAAAAAAATTGTTTTCAAAATAACTTTAAAATTTGATATTTTTCAAAAATTTAGGAACTAAAATAAACTTAGGGACTAAAATAAAGTTTTTCCTTATGGGTTAGGATCATAGTTGTGACCCCCTCTCCCCAAAAAAACAAACCCTTTAAAAATTGTATATTTATAATGTAATTTAATGAGAATTTTATTTTGTACCTCCTAACTATTATATTTTAGTATATTCATCCTCTCAAATAATGTTTTTTTTTTTTTTTTAACTCCACTATCGAGCAAAAAATATACATTCTTGAATTACATAATAGCTAATAGACTAAATAAAGAAGTACATTTACTCATAACTCAAATGATTAATACATTTTCCTAGTTTCCCTTTACATCTATGAGATTAGATTGAAATCTACTACGCATATCTACTAGTATGAGTGAAAAGTGGTGAAATTACATATCTCCTCATGTTATAGGAGTAGATTAAGTCGAAACAGGTCTTAACTTTTGATTATTGATGTTATATTACTTATTAATTATATATAAATTATATATATGTATGTATACAAAGAAAATTTTCTCTATAATATGGATATATATATTTAAAAAAAATGATATAATTTAAAATTTTATGATAAGATTCAATGTTAGGTTAAAAAGAAAATAAAATTTTCTCATTATTTAAAATTCTCTCATTATTTTAATTTAAATAAAAATATATTCATATTTGGATTATAATTTAATCAAAGAAACTAATTTGAGTGATTGGGTAATTTGTTTCTACTTGTCGATTTGTCAGAAATTGGCTAGTGGGATTCGGTATATTAGCAGATCATTTGATTCTTTGTTAATATATATATATATATATATATATATATGGGCACTCGTATTAACATTATTTTTATCTTTTGAGAAAAGCGACCAAACCCATCTATGCTTGACGTACGTAGGATGCCCAAGGCCGATCTTGCAATAGAAAATTGGACGATGCATCCATATATTATAATGCAAACCAATTTTATTTAGTTGGACAAGTGTCGAAACCACTTCCACGTGTCATTAGAGGGCGGTGGGAATAGTTGGCCATTGCATGTTCAGGCGAAATGTTCTTCCCTTTTTGGTCAGTTGCTCCTCTTGGGATCCTGAATTTACTGAACCACCTTCATTATCTAACCAAAACCATTAGACTGTAGTCACTAATTGTCATTGACATTCAAACAAAGACAATTCAATGTAATGAACCTGGTCACTTGATAAGTCGTGTTAGTTACAACTAGTCTTGCTTTGGTTGCGCATATAGTTATTTGTATTGTTTGCACAGTCGTATGCTGTCGCATGTTCAGTTTTTTTAGTCTTTTTTTTTTTCTTCTTCTTTTTTTGCTTATTAGAACTTTCCAAGTTGTTGTCGAAATTAATTGAGAAAGTACTTTATGGCGTGACCTGAGACTCTCCTTTTAAAAAGCTTGAGAGAGCAATTCACATAAAGTCTTTTATTTTTTTTTTAATTTTATGGGTGATTGGAATTTGTCCAGATTGCTAATGAAACCAATTGAGACAGGAATTTGTGATGTAATATGAGACTCTCCTTCCAAAAGGCTAGAGAGAACAATCTATAAAGTAGAAAAATTGGCTACACTTTAGGTGGTACTTTGCGAGTTGTACCTACAACCTTTAAAGGTAAGTAGTTGATGAGGTTTGATCTTATCACTGAATCAAAACCGTTTTCTCAAATTATCTTAACCTTTTTTTCAAAAGAAGAATCTACTGAATGAAACAAAAAATTACCACTAAACAATCCCTTAGAACCAAAGCATCCACCCAAGGAGGACAATCATCAATCTTTGATATCCCCATTCAACGCTTACTCGACGGTATTACGAGCAATATTAAATTAAAATTCTTAGAATAAAAGAGACTCCGCTAGCTACGTACCAACACAAATATTTTACAAAGAAATAATATACAAAAAAACAACTATAAACCAATATCGGCTTTGGACTCTGTCAAAGAATTAACCAGCTCCACCACTGTCAAAGCATCATGCTAAGGTTAAACCCAGCTCCCAAGCCAACCACAAACCTTGAAGAACGCACAGTTGATTAGTTTAAGTTGTATATGTGTATATCAAACTTTAAATTCGAAGGCAAATAAATTTATAATCGATCAACATTATTTTATATACATAAATACAATTGCTTTCACAACGTCACTAAATGGTTCATCTCCTTCGCACTTTCATCTGTGAGTTTGCAAGTGGAATAATCATCCTTAAGAGGAGGTGTGTGCCACCACCATTGGTTTGAGGATAGGTAAGGCATAGCTCTAGTACTAATCAACGGTGGCTCTTCCAATGAAGTTTAATGGAGGTAGTGTTCACCACCACTTCTTCTGCCCTTTAGAAAATGACGCTTGCCTCTGTAGAGCCTAGAACCTTCACATATAAGATCGTTAATTAGACCTTTCATTTTTGTTTTATTTTTAATTTTAAGGGCATTTTTAACAATATTGTATCCAATCTTAGTCAAACTAATGAAACCTATCATCATGGTTAGAGCAAAATTCATTGCAATCCCTATATTTTTGTGATATATAACTTTTTAAAGCCAATTTTATTTTTGACTCTCATGATCCCTAAATTTTTATAAAATCATCAATTTAGTCTGCATCATTAGTTAGATGTTGGTCAAACTTAATGGAGAGAGAGTTATTTTCATCATTCCAATAGGTTATTCTAATTTTAATCTAAATTTAATTAAAAAATAAAAAAGAGAGAAAAAATAAAACTATATGGATGTTTACCATTAATCTTGATCAAAAGTAATTAAAATAATATTAGAAAAAAATTAAAATAGATAAAAAAAAATTAAGAAAAATGGAAGACTGATATATCACAATTCATCTTAAAGATGGACGGTTGAAATCAAAATTAGATAAGAAAAATTTTTTAAAAAGGATTTACGAAAGAAAACAATTACAAGAAAAAAATTGGAAAAAAAAAATGCTTCCATTTGGTTAAAAATCAAATTGGATCTCCATTGTTGAAGGATCCAAATTAGATCTCCACCACATGAAAAATGAAGAACAACTTTGATTTGGTATTGAATCAAATCAAGTTTGATATGTTTTGAAAACTAGTTCATTGAATGACAATCTGATTTTAAACCCATATTAAGTACGGTTTTTAAAACTAGATGATCTAGTTTCAAAATCATATCAAACTTGCATATCAAAGATTGAGCGATGATGTGTTATTCATTCTCATTCTAGATCTCCACTAAATTTATTTTTTATACTTTGAAATTAGTTTTTTGTTAATTTTTTTTATTTATTATAATTTCTCTTTTTTTCCTTTTAAGTTTTAAAGTTTATAAATAGTTAATGTTAAATAAATACATTTTTATATAGTGTAACTAAGTAGTGACATATGTCAAATTTTAGTTGGTCTAGGCTTATTTATTTTTTGTATTTTAAATTTATGGTGATATGTGTTAGCTCATGTTGATAAGTTAGATGGTTAAAATTCAAAGGTTATAGGGCAAAATGACACTTTTATTATGTTTAAAAATTATTAACGATAAAATAATCTTTTAATACTTTTTTGCACGATCAATTATTAAAATTTTAATTAGAGAGATTAAATTGATGAGTTCATGACAATTTAAGGATCATGGAAGCCAGAAACTAAAATCCATTTAAAAAATTATAAATCACAACAATATAGGAACTAAAATAAGATTGGTTTTATAGCGAAAACTTAAAAACTATGGGTGTAAGTGTTGAAAGTAATATTTCGTTAAATAGTTGCAATTATACCAAAATTTTAGGGTGTTAATGCAATTCTCCCTTTTAAAGTTAATAGCAAAACTAATTCTAATTGAGGTGTACCATAAAAGGTTGTTTGGTATAGCTTCTAATAAATTAAAATTAGATTATTTAATAAATAATAGAACAATTATTTAATAAATAATAGTGTTCTAGAGAAGGGTATTTGGTATAACTTCTAAAAGTGATTTGATTCACGTTGATTTGATAGTAATTTTAAGGAACATGTGGAGGTCAATTTTATGAGGTGATCGATGAATCTATTAGATGACCAACTCATCCTTATGAAATTTAATAGAAAGACACTTATATCCCAATCTTAATTATTACATCTATTTATACCAAACTATTTAATTTTTTTAATGTCTATATAAATCATGACAATTAATTGGACAATACAATTAACTAAACAATCACCTAAATAATTTTTCAGTAGATTATATTATCAACACAACTAATAATGATTATTAATTTTAAAGCTACATTGATACCAAACTGACCTTAAGTTCTTATCATTTATTCTTAAAATGCTATTTGCTTAGTAAAAAATTATTAGGAATAAAAATATCCACTCATAGTTTAACTAGTTACAGTACTTTTCTTTCACAACTATGAAAAAAGTTTGAATTCCATAACGTAAATTTACCGGCACGTGTAAAAAGTTTCTTTTCCTTTTATTATGGAGAGTAGATATCTCACAGCATAGGTGGGGGACTAGGGGTGTGTTTATTTGATGGATTAAAAAAATGAGAATAGAGAATGAAAATGGTTGATGGGGTTTACTTACTTTAAAATCATTCCATATTAGAAATGAAATGATGGGTCCTACATTAATTTAAGGTTGTGGAATGAGAAAAAAATATAATATTATGAAATTTTTATTTAAAAACAATGAAAAAACAAATTATAATGTGATTTCATATATTATGGATAGTTTGGAATTCATCAGCATTAACAAAAATAAAAAGTAAAATATAGATACACAATATGTTACAATAATACTGTTAAGAAAGCATATATTATTATTATTATTATTATTATTATTATTATAGAGTATAAAATATTGTTTATCATTCTGATTTTAAAACAAAATAAATAGTTCAATAAGAATATTGCTGATTCCAATTTTGATTCTGATTTTTGCAATTAAAGTAAATAACTTATTTTAATTCCGATTTTAAGTAATTTCGATTCCAGATCATTTCGATTCCTGGAATTGAAGTAAACACACCATAAATTTTTGACCACCCATAATATTGTTTAGTTTTGGTGGGTCTTGATATATTTTTGACCATATTTGACACCCCTTTTTTACCCATTAGATTTTTTTTTTTTTTTTTTGGCCTTTTTGAAACTAGTCATTAGATTTAATTCTTTTTCTTCATTTAATATTTGTATTTTCTCTTTAAAGAAATTATTATTTTATTCAAGTATCTTCGCCATTTAATTTTTTTCGTCTTTTTGTTTGACAGCTTTGTTCTATTTTTTTTTTTAACACTATTTTTATTTCCTTCTTCAAATTTGAAAGACTGGTTTTCTTAGACATTGCCATTTTTTTTTTTTTTAAATATTTGAGTTACATTGCCAAGTCATCGCAACAAACTGTATAAGTCATCTCAACGGAATTTAAAAACTGTTACAACACAAATTAAAAATTATTATGATAGATAGTGTAAAACGTTGCAACAATTAATAAAAAGTGTTGTAATAGACAGCTAAACGAGACAACATTATTTTTAACGTGATTTGGTTTTCACCTATATCTATAAGACCACACCTAAGATTTAAACTGATTAGTGAAGATCTAAAATAAACAACTACTAGTTTGACTTACTTAACTAAAGACGGTCTCTTTACAATTGACGTAATGTGTTTATTTCCTTCACGAATATAGTTTAGTGAGATCCTCTCGACTTCAATAATCTATTGCTTCTTGAACTCATTTCAAAAGCTTGAGACTTGTCTTTCTCCTAAAAAGCCAATGTTGCTGAATATGCTTCAAAAGCTATACACTCCCTAAGACTAAAAACAACCTAAGGAAAAATACTCTAAGTTTTACAAATGCTAACTCCCATAGTACACTTTAAAGCCCACTGCTTGCTTGCTCAACTTCTTGAGTTTGGTAAGCTTATATAGTGACAACATGCAACCATTTTTTCTCTTCAGCAATATGAGCAAAATAAAGAATTTAATAAGAGATAAAATAATTTAAATTAAATCAGCTTAAACTACGAATATTTATCCTGTTTTATAGCTGGCAAAATCTGGTCATAAATATGAGCAGATACATTCAAGAGATCAATTAAAGTTTTTAGTCCTTTAATCTCTCTAAAAAATATCTATAAAATAAAAGATTAATTAAATATAGAGGAGGTAAAACAAATTAGCTGGAAATAGGAAAGTTTTCTTATTTTCTAGTAATGACCAGATTTGTATTCAACATCATTTATTTATGCTTAATTAATGAACTAGTAGAAATCGATTGTATTAATATGCACACAATTGTAGTTATTTAAATAGTGTATCACCTCTTACTAGCTGTTATTTGAATAGTAACTAGACTACACAATTAATATTTGATTTCGACAGATCTTAGAGATTTCAACAAGTTTGTTGGGAATAACAATCTAGACCACACGACTAGTATTTAATATCAATAAATCTCAATAGTCCTCTGCTCCGATTGAGTGTCAACTAGAAAAAAAAATATAGTTATTCGAAACTATGAACAAAATGAATGTTCGATTATTTAATTTTAAAACTAATAAATCTTTAACAATTATCTCCGTTTATTTTTACTTTGTCTATAATGTTATATAAATCGAGTTTAAAATGATAATCTAACCGTTAGTGCCTTATCTTATATTTTGACTTGGATTTGCCTCTAAAAATATATTATCAAGTAGGCAGACCTAGGGATGAAACAAGCTTCACTCTCCTTTCTATATATTTCCATATACCAATATTTAATTTGTGATATGTGTGTAAGCAATAATTTAAGTATGGATGTCTCCACTTGTTTTAAAATACAGACTTAAGTGGCTTACTTCATTATATGAGTTCAAATAGAACATATTTATCCATTTATTTTACAGTCTAATGATTTGAATTTTGATATCTTGATAGAAATACTGACGTGACATCTACACTAGATGGGGTCTTTCTTCATTTTTATTTGCATACTTGAAGACCATGTCCTCAAAGGTATTCAGTATTCTGAATCCGAGCAAGCTTTGCCATTCTAAACATAGAGCCTAAAGTATTATGTAAATGAATGGAAATGAAACATGTAGTTTTCAATGTTGTTTCAGCCCTACCAAATGTTGATATCATGAAATCATTATAATGCATCAAAGACCAATCATGTTGGTTCCTTCTTCTTCTTTTTTTTTTTTTTTTTTTTTTTTAAATTATACCAAAAACCGAATAATAACTCGAGAATTAGTCCTACTTTGAATCTGGTAAAAGTATCTTATAAAATGAGCATATCAAATGAAACTGTATTTTATTATATAAAAACATATAGCCCAATTGAAAAAAGATAAATAAATAAACTGAACAGATTTATCATATTATCCATATATTTAATTTTCCTTAAGATTCTTCTACTATTATCTTTGCCAAATAATGTGTTCAATTTCTCATTAACCTAATCCACGTGCTTTTTCAAACGAAAACTATTGTACTAAGTGGATAAAGGAGAACCTAATTAAAGCTACAAAAGAACCCCACCAAAATTTAGAGAGAAAGGAACAATCTACCCCACTGGAGCCCCAACCCAAATGCCCCCTAATTGCCCTCATGCCGTCTATTTTGAATCTCAAATCAATGAGCCCAAATATGGCCTAATTTCGCTGTTTCTCTTACTGGTGAAAAATAGCATAAATAGACAACAGGGACAGCCTATTCCACCTCTCACTCCTTTGTGGACAGCATTTAAGTACTCTTTGACAGACCTTGCATAAACTGTTATCCTTTACACGCAAACCCATCAAAACAACCAATGATAGCACTCTCTTAAAGTTATGTCTCCTTCTTACAATAATAAGTTCTTATTCAATCTGTTGAAGCATTAGCTTGTGTTTCTTACTCTGCATGAAACAGAGTACTCTGCTGTTAACAGGAATATATTGTTATTGTTGTTGCAATGAAATATATAAGGACCGACAGCTTGAAAAGGCTATTTTCATTAAAGAGAAGAAGCCTTGAAGAAGAAGCTGCAAACTCACATGGTTTCTCTGGAGAAGACAACAACAACAATGAAGAGAGTTTCAAGGATAGTGTTCTAGTCGCGACAAAGCATTCTAATAGACCCAGTTGGAGATGTTTCTCCTTTGAAGAAATCTCTCTTGCCACCAATGCTTTTAGCTCAGGTTTGGTTTCTCATTCTATCAATAAAAGGTTCCAACAGTTGAGGCTTGTTGTTGGGATGATTTTTGGTGCTAACGTTTTTGGGTTATGTGAAATGCGTTGCAGAGAATATGGTTGGCAGAGGAGGCTATGCCGAGGTCTATAGAGGAGTTTTGGCAGATGGTGAAGAGATTGCTGTCAAAAGGCTAACAAAAACTTCAACAGATGATAGAAAAGAGAGAGAGTTCTTGACAGAAATTGGTACAATTGGTCATGTTTGTCATCCAAATGTTTTATCACTACTGGGCTGTTGTATTGACAATGGCCTCTATCTCATCTTCCAGTTGTCTTCCAGAGGTTCTGTTGCTTCTCTTTTCCATGGTACACACAGACATGGCTTCCGTTTTTAAGAAGTACGTATATAATGAATTAGTTGACTTTAAATGGTGGTTTGGACTCTATTATTGCAGATGTGAATTTGCCACCAGTGGATTGGAAAACAAGGTACAAGATTGCAGTAGGGACTGCTAGAGGCCTACATTACTTGCACAAAGGCTGTCAAAGAAGGATCATCCACCGTGACATCAAGTCTTCGAATGTTCTATTGACTGAAGATTTTGAACCCCAGGTAGCCTTTTTTGGGTATTCTAGTCTCATTTGCCTTTTTCTTGTGAAATTTCTATATAATGTCTTTTGATGTCATTTTTTGTTCTTTATGCTTGTAGATATCTGATTTTGGATTGGCAAAATGGCTTCCATCTCAATGGACTCATCACTCAATTGCTCCAATTGAAGGCACTTTTGGGTACTAAAACTATTTTACCAAGTCTGAATCAGAATCAGCTTGAAACCTGTAGAACATGATTGTGATATGTATAAATAAATATTGAATGTCATGTAGGCACTTGGCACCTGAGTACTTCATGCATGGAATTGTGGATGAGAAAACAGATGTGTTTGCGTTTGGAGTCTTTTTGTTGGAAATCATTTCAGGAAGGAAACCAGTTGATGGCTCTCACCAAAGCTTGCACAGCTGGGTAATGTTGTTTATTCAACAAATCTCAGCCTTCATTTTTCGCTTTTAAAATGTCTTAAATCACCGGCTTCATTAGGAGATTCCAAGTTTGGTTTTCTTCTAGAGTTATTCTACTAAAATTTAATGCAAGTTGTTTAATTAGTAGTGTACAACACATGAGATTTTCTTATTTGTTTAATTAAACAGGCCAAACCAATATTGAACCAAGGTGAGATTGAAAAGCTGGCAGATCCAAGGCTACAAGGTGTCTATGATGTTACACAGCTTACTAGACTTTCCTTCGCGGCGTCTCTCTGCATACGTCCCATCTTCAACGTGGCGCCCTACCATGAGTGAGGTAGGTCACTCTTATGCTACAACTTGATTCTGTGTACTATTTACCAGTGGTTCACACTATATACGTTGGAAGTGGCTTATTGATCATGTTCATTTCGTACATCAATAAATAACAAAACCACAATATGGACCATAAATATTTCGGTTTTTCAAGTACTCAAGTAGATGAGAAACAGGCGATTTCACAAATGATTTTATCATCACAGTACATCTAAGGGCCCCCAAGTTTTAATTTACTTGTGTTCTTGCATATTTCACCTACCATTATAAATGTTTGTGGTCCTTTTTTTCCCCTGTAGAGGAGTTTCACATGCACCGTTTTTTTTTTTTTTTATCTGAATTAAGTAAAGAATATATATAAACAACCATTATCATTTTCTCGGTAAACTAAACTATTTTTTTGATAATAAGGATCATTACATCATACTAGTATGTCGTGTTCAAGAATACAGTAGATACCTTTTAGTTCACTGACCAAGGGACTAAATGTGTATATACAAATGGGTTTCTTCAATTGTAAATCACCAAATGTGTTGATATAATATTTGTATTCTAGCTAGGCTGACTTATTCTTAATATGTTGGTTTGCCTGCAATGACTTTGTAAGTCGTTTTCACCCGCTAGGACTGCAACATGCAAGCTAAGATTTGGTCTCCAAATGGGTTTCCATTCATTAGCAGAGATCTTTCACGCAATTTGTCTATTAACTAGAAGATGTTCAACCCTACCTAACCAAAAAATTTTAGTGAAATATATAGTATATAATATGGTGCTCCCATGTGATCAGTAGGTTAGATTATGATTATCTTAAAAGGTGGTCCGGATATGACTCGTTATCTATGGTAAATATATTGTTCTAAACATAAACAACTTGAATACAAAATCATGATTATTTTTGCTCAATTGATGCAAAATATTTTCTTCTACTATGATAAAACTGAATACGGTTAGTTGCATATTTCGAGTTTTAAGAGATTGCCAAATGCAGCAAATTAAGGGAGGAACTGTATCACCAACCCATTAATTATTTGCTACTGATATATGCGTTCAACCACTAAGTGCTTACCTAAAAGTATAATTTATTGAGTCCTGTTGGTTACATTCTCTTTTCAAAAAGACAATATTTTATGAGATGATTTTACAGTTGATATGGTGAGATGGAGAAATGAAATAGTATTATATTTTTTTCTCTAACCTTTTTTATTGATCTTTTTTTTTTTTTTTAATCTTTTCTATTGATTTGTCTTATCATATCAACTGTAAGATAATCTTATAAGGATTTTTTTCTTTTAAAGAATGACATAAAGTAAGCATTGAATTATAAGTAATTACTGCTTTTCTCTCTCTCTCTCTCTCACTCCCTCTCACACACACACATATAATTTTATCTTAGGTGAACTATACATTAAACTTGTTAGGTGTGTTAAAGATCATAGTGTGAGGTAGTTTTTGGTCAACTATAACGTCAACTAAAATGCTGAGGACGAAGTTGCTTCTATAAATTGACAGGTTTTGGAAGTAATGATAGAAGGAGAATTAGACAAAGAGAGGTGGAAAATACCTGAAGAAGAAGAAGATCAACAAGAGTTTTGGGGATTTGAAGATCTTGAATATGATGAATGTGACAGCTCCTCCTCACTGTCTCCTCAAGATTCAATCTCTACCGGAAGTTCTTAGTCAAAACCACCAAGAAATTAATTTTGTCACCCGTGTAATATAAAATAAGTACGTATCACATGCTTATATGTAACAGTACATAGATCCTATATATAAAAGTACTCTTGCAGGTAAACAACATTTTCTCTGATCAATGTTCATATGGGACGTTTTGAATATTTTAGTTGTGAATGTGATTGCTGATTTGATTAGACTCCAATTAAATTGGTGTTAGAGAACCATTAGATCACTTATTTGGCGTCCTTAATTTTAGCAAAAAAGAAGAAAAAAATGATCGGATTTAAGAAATTCCAACAGGAAAAAGGTTTGAGTTCTGTTGGCTATGAAAGGAAAATGTCAAATGCATGAGGAAAAAAGAAGTGGTTTGATATATTAATGATTCAATAATCAACAATGTGCATATGGCTGTGAAAGGTTAGTTTTAACGGTGATTAAGTATTGCATATAAATATAATAACCATTCTTTCCATTTAAATTCACGTCTACACTACATGAAGGCACAGCGGAATCCTATCATATCATAATTTGTACTTGACAATATAACCCCTTGATAGTGTTAACCACCATTAAAACTAACCGTCAACGGAAAGTCAAGAGTCCTTTTCCACAATTTAGGCAAGGGGTTATTCAATTTAAATTTTAATTAGAATTTAAACGATTTTAAAAGTTTGAGTGTGTTTAATCTATATTTGAATTGATTCTATTGAAATTTAGGTATATTGAATTTATATTTGTATTGAATTCAATAAAATTTAGGTGTATTTAATTCAGATTTATATGAAATTCAATAAAATTTAGGTCTATTCAATCCAAATTTGAATGGATTTCATTGAAATCTAAGTATATTCAAGCTAAATTTGTATAAAATCCATGAAAATCTAGGTGTATCGAATTTAGATTTGTATAAAATTCAATAAAATATAGGTGTATTTAATTCGGATTCATATGAAATTCAATAAAATTTAGGTATATTAGAAAAGTCATTGCCTTCATAAATTTTATTTAAGTAATGAATTTTAAAGTAATTTTTGTGAAGAAAAAAGTTTATAACAAATTTTACCATTCTCCTCATGATTTCATTGGATTTCTTAAAAAATTCTAACAAAATCAATATGGAGTCATAAAATCAATGAATTTTATCAAAATTTATTATTAAAAAAAGATCCATCAAACTATAATAAATTCTAGATTGAATACAAACTCCTAAATCTCGAATATGATTTGAGTTTTATTAAAGTTAAAGTGTGTGCAATTTGCCTAAATTTTATGAGTTAGTAATATTAAGAACATTAATACATTGTTTAGGGAAAATTAACTTTCCAAAATCAAAGTGAAATAAAAATTGAATTAATAGAGAATTAGCCAAGAAATAAAGCCCAAAAATCAAATCCTAAAAGCTAGCCCAAAGAAAGCCATGACTCGGTTTTCATTGCCCAACAAAGGAAATGCGGAAAAGACGAGAACAACAACACCCCCACCCGGTAAGAGACAAGAAAATGAGGTAAAGGGGAATTCATTCGGAAAGTTTAAAAAGGTTCTTTACGTTAGCACATCCTCTTGTCTCATCAGAAGAACATAAGAGCTAAACTTAGCGCCAGGCCTAAGGTTTTGAAAATTGCTACTCGTTGATCGATCGGTAAAGCAACAAATAATGAGTTCTTGATCACTTAACAAGTAATCGGTGATTAATCGGTAACGACGACCTTGAATGTAAGGAAAAAAAAAAACTACTTAGCAACGACGATGGTTATGACGACTACATGGGGGCAAACTGACTAGTAAGAGAGGAGAAGAAGAACTGAGTAGGAGAGGACCTACGGTAAGAATCCCAATGAACTAAGAAGAAAATAAGAATTGAGAAGAAGAAAAAGTAGTGCTCATGGTGACAGAGATAGTGATGGATGGAGGCAAACTAATGAGCAGGAGAAAAAGAAAGTTGAGAGCTCTAAAAGATCGAGAAGAAGAAGTGAACTGAGGAAGAAGCTAGAAGATTGAGAAGAAAATGATAGCTCACATCCCTGTAGCCCTTTTGACCTTTGCACACCAAAATAACGTTGTTTTGGTGTGCCTAAAACGATGCTATTTTGAGTTAGTTAAAAAAAATTAATTAACCTAAAACAACGTCATTTTAAGCACACCAAAACAACGTCGTTTTGGTGTCGTTGATTTGAAACCAAAAAAAAAAAAAAAAAAAAAAAAAGCGCTCACATGCATTGGGCTTAGTAGGCCTAGTTGGGATAATTCGGCCCAAGTACTCGACCAATTGACTCGAGTACTCAACTTGCTTGATTTTAGCCCCCGATTTGCGGTTAATTGGACTGGCACGGTGCCTTTCATCGATCAAGCAACGAGAACTCGGCCTACTCGAATGAGTTTTGGAACATTGGGATTAATACACTAAAAAGCGGTAGGCGCCATGCTGTACAAAGAAAAAAAGGAAGTGTCAGCAATGCGCCATATAGCTTAACAACTGGAAGCACAAACGAGAAGGAGCCACGTGTCCCCTACATCTGAATTAGTTGGACAAAGAGCATGAGACAAGGGGCATGTGAAAGCGACATGATAAAGGGGAACTAGATGACAGAATGTAGGTGTGTAAGCGAAGGGAACGCAAAAGGAGATTATGGAAAATGCCTTAAGAACAAGAAGATCAACAAGAGTGTTGGGGATTTGAAGATATTGAATATGAATGTGACAGCCCCTCCTTATTATCTCCTCAAGATTCAATCCCTACTAGAAGTTCTTAATCAAAATCACCAAGAAATTAATTTTGTCAACTTGTGAATATATAATAAGTCCATATCACACACATATATGTAACAATTTATAGATCTATAGATCAAAGTACTCATGTAGTAAAACAACATTTTCTCTAATCATTGTTGATATGAGAAGTTTGGAATATTGTAGTTGAGATTGCTGATTTGATTAGACTCTAAATTGGTGTTAGACAACTCATTGGATCATATATTTGGCGTTGTCTTAGCGAAAAAAGATTAAAAAAAAAAAAAATGAAGATTGGATTTAAGAAATTGCAACAAGAAAAAGGTTGGAGTTCTGTTGGCATATATATATGATAGGAAAACGTCAAATGAATAAGGGAAAAAGAAGTGGTTTGATGTGTTAATCATTCAATAATCAACAATGTGCATATGGCTGTGAAATGTTGATACTAGTGGGGTCTAATGACATTATGACACGATCAGCATTAGGTATCTGTCAACTAGAAATTATGATAAGATAGGATTCAGCAGTACTTTTATGCAGACATGCATTTAAATGGATAGAATGGTAATTATATGCAATACTTAATTATACTTTACAAACGCTTCCTAAAAACAAATAGATGTATTATCAACAAAATTAATTCTTTGAATTAATATGGAAATGTTATGGAGATAATGTTAGGAAATTGAAGAGAGATATGAAGAAAAACAAAGATACGTTTTCCTAAATAAAAATCACATAGAAATCTAGACTGTAGAAGTCTTCTATTGAGGAATAGAGGACCGCTCTTTTTATCTCTTGTATGCAAGAATCACTTGGGAAGATTTCCGAGTATACAAATGCTATTGGATTCTTCCTTTTGAAGTTCCTGGTACGTACAAAGTGGGGCCTTCATCAAACCAAGAATTTCAAAAATTGAAAGAAAAGAATTGTACACGACTTAGTTGTAGGTATGATTTCTCATTATAACTTTTAAGTTTTGAATCCAACTATGAGATTGTTAGTCTTCCACTGTATGATATTCTGATGAGATTGATGCGATTAAATCTTCATAGTATTCCCTTAGAACTACTATTATTAATACTCATTTACTAGTTTAATAATGTAACTAAGAATGATAGCTTATTCTTGTAAAATTTCAGAATATGGCTTCATTAATTATCTGAATTATGTGAAGGTTAACTTCAAGAAGAAATTAAGTCTCAACAATATTTCTTGATTGACAAGTTGATTCTTTTAGTGTTAGCACTCTCTTCCTTTTTCCATACCAAGTACAAAACAGGCATTTCAACAATTAAACTTGTCAAAGCATCTTTACCCAACAAGATAGAAGACGAGTTTATATTTAGAATTATATGGTTGTTTATACCGAAAGAGTATTTTTTGATATAACTGATTATGAATTGCGAGTCTAATAGATGTTTTTGCCTCTTTAAATCCTTGCAAATCAAGATTTAAGTAGGACATTATTGTATTTGCATTGCATGGATTTCTTTCTGTTGTTGTTTAGAAGCAAGTGTCTGACAGTTCATTAATTTTCCCTGACTTGCTGTACTTTTAATATAGTATGATAGTCTATCTATACAAAATTGTCACAGTCTATTTAAGAAAGATTCTAATTTCGCCCTATTTGAGAGCTATTTTGAGTTTGAATAAAATATTATCATCCATGAGAGGGATATAAACAAATAACTCTTAACCATGCATTGCTTTTCATTTCAATGTGCTATCTAAATAAAATATTAGAAGAGAATCTTATCTTATTCATAGAAAATATTGTATTCATAAAACTATTGTTTTATGTTTTATTTATTTATTTTTTTAATTTTAGTAATAAAATTATAGTGAACGCATAGACATATGATAATGTAGTGAATTATATGATAGTTGTAAATTACCTTTTCCATCGTTTGAGCAAATTTTGGGTAATTGAACAGCGACTATTATATGCACATACAAAAAGGTTTTCAAAAGTATTCATGACTTTTGAATAGAATATCCTCAAGAAAAAATATATATGAAACCTTCTTAGAGAAAGATAACGCTTCTTCAAGGAACATTTACGTAAGGTTGATGTTTAAGCAAAAGTTTTCTTTAAATTGGTGACTTTGAATGGCAAGTGATCAACTGCAATATAAGTATAGCATTTCATTAGAAGCCATTATCATTTGAAAGCACCTAACGGCCAATACAGAATAGCGTGATGTTTGATTTGTCTGGATGGAAAACGAAATATGAAAAAACAACTAATTTAGTAATGGCTGATGGGGGCATGCACCTTAGACTTTGACACTCGTAGTCGGAATACTATATGCTGGCTTCGAATCTATCTACTCTTTGTTATGCTACGAATCTACTCTACTCTTTGTTATGCTACGGTTACTTTTGGATGCCATAAATGAAAATGATTGATGATAATGTAGTTTAGGTTAAAGGGGAATCTTTCAACAATATTATTATGAGTCTAATGATTTTAAGATTTATAAATTCGTGTTAAGTTTTACGTTCCATTTCGGCCAATACTATAAAAGTTGCTTTGACAGAAATCACTTATTTTATCAAATAATAAATTTAGTGGTCAACTTACATATATTTTCGTTCTAATGACAATAAAGTCATAAACTATATACAAATATTGAGTAAAACACTTAATCGTTTTGGATTGAAATTTTTTTCGTTTGTAAACAAACACTCAATTATCATATGTTTTGTGTGCCTTAACATTACATTATTCAAGTTTCTTTTTGAGATATAATATTAAGCTCATCTTTATTAATTAGAAACTGAATATAAATGGTCTGCTCTACATTTCTGGTATATATTCTGCTAAGAGTGGCACAGGTGGCCTTGGATCCTTTAGAGATCAATAATGAATTAATGCTAGATGGTCTTGCTGTCATGTGGCTCATGTCGGATGTGTTAGAGTTCCAATATACAAAATGAGCTGTCTTTTGTGGAACCCATGCTATTATGAAATGAAAAACAAATTTGTGCTCCACCTTTGTTGATTTCAGCCGTGTATAATTGAGGTTAATTTCTGCATTATAATTATATCATTTGTTAAAAAAAAATTACAACTAAACATGTCATTCTTTTATATCAATTTTTAAAAGATAATTGATAAAGTAATATTCATATATTACTAATGATTTGATTAAATTATTACATATAATGTGAGTCCAATTAATATATCACAATTTAAGAACAGATTGAAAGATAAAATGAGATATTTGGCATTGCTTTTACTCAATTAATGATCTCAAATCTTTACCTTAAGAGATTAGATATAGACAAATATAATTTATTGTTTGAACTCATAAGAAAGAATTCGATAAAGACAAAAATAGTCAACTTATTTGACAATATACCGAGTTTTGACATTTATCTTACAGTATCTAATGAAGGCATGAAGGATGACAAGCCATCACTAACCAACTTAAGAAAAAATAAGTACTTTTTATACCAAGGGAGGTCCTAAAATATTAATCTCTCGAGAGTGGAACAGAGGTTCTTTGACAATAATTCAGCTCTAGATAATATTCAATATCTTAATTTTTCTCTCTCTCTATATAGAAAAGCCAAAAAATAATAATAATAAAGAAAATAAAAAATCTATTAACTAAATAATGAATTCATGAATGTGTGTACGCAATAGTAATAATTAATTTGCACAAAAGCAAGAACACATGGCAGTTGATGAACAGGTAGACATGTCTGCAACCTTTTCTGATAATGGGGCTGGCAAAAATTATATGCATATAATGAATTCATAATATTGTTGTGTTAGTTGAACAATGAGAGAGTTGTTGTTTAATTAGGGTTTGAAGCAAAAACTTTGATTAATATTTATATACCAAATGAGGCTTGAAAATCTTTTTAATAAAGGGGTCTTGCTTAATAAACTTATAATAGACTTTAGGGACTGATAGAGTGACAATAACGACTATATGTGGTATTTTAAGAGACGATTAGAAGAAATAAAATAAGTAATAAAAAACAATATATTTGTGATAGCAAGTTTTAATTAAGTTGTATTGTGATAGCAGCGTTTTGGGGAGTTGATGATTATTATGATCACCAAAGCTTATTTTAACATAATCTAAAGTTGACCAGAAACTTAGGTTTTGGATTAAAAAAAATGATGGGATGTTTGATGCGCAACAGATAAGCACTTCTAGAAGAAAGTAGTAATGTAGGTAGGTAGCTGTTTACTCACTTCTTGTTAAGCATATCGTATTCTAGTGGAGAATATAATATTTGTTCTTATAATTAAGCCCATGCATCCTTTAGTGATATTAATGGAATTTTAGAATGTAAGCTTAGAATCAGAAACAATTAACAATTAATGTTATGTATTGCATTATCTCTATATCCATTCAATAAAATCTTATCATATATATTTTTAATGTATGAATTTAGCGTAGGTTAGGCACGACACATAACCAACCGCCATTACACATCAGACCTATTAAATTTTTGAATAGTTGATGAAAGATGAATAAAATTAGTGTATTGATATGTGTGTTTTATGCATTAATGTATTATAAAAATAAATGTAACTTTTACCCCAAAGGTTAGTCTCAAAGTTTAATCTTAAAATTTTTATAACAAAAATAATTCAAAATAACGTTACAAAGCAACCAATTATAATGATTCGATTAATGATTGCCAATTAAATATAATACTAAAAGGAAAAAAAAAAAAAAGAAGAGTTGCATTGGGCCGACCTATGGCATGTACATCTTGGGTTACAAAAGTTGTGTTGGGTTTAAAGTCATGTTTGTGCTGGGCCTAATACAATCAATTTCACACAGTGGGTTGATATTTACCCCCCTAAAAAATTTATGTACACCCCAAATTAATATGTTGTGAAAAATCCAATATTACCCTTGGTTAAAATTACCAAAAAGATTAAACAGTTTATAAGTACACTCATAAATTATTTAGTTTCTCATATTTATGATCAAATCTTTATTATATTTTTTATAAAATAAAATGTTTAATATATAAGAAATGAAAACATGGAAGTTGATGATCTAAACAGCAATAAATCAAATAATAAAAAAATAATCTTGTAAATATCTTGTAAATCTATCTTCACCTGATAGGTAGAAATGAAGCCTGCCAAAGAAGATCACTAGTTGAAAAAGTTACCCACTCCCACGGCGAGCGAATGGGGCTGCAGACAAATGGGGTTAGTCTCTGATTCAAATGTGAAAGTCTTTCTGAAGTTCTCTCTCTATATATAAATTAAAGTTATTTTTAAGAAATATAAATTGATTATAAAGTATTGAGCATGGATTAAAATCTTTGAAAGTATGAAAAATGAATTAAAATCATTAGAAGAAGTTCATCATCAAATGATAATTTTAATTATTATCAAAAGAACAAAATCATTATCTACTTGTTTTGTTTGTCGGAAAACAAGTTACGTTGTTACACATGAAAACATGTTTTTATAAGTTATAGTACTATATTCCATAAAGGCTACAAATGCCTTGGGGGAAAAAAAAAAAACAACACACAACACACACGTTTCCAGCATATTGTCTTTCTTGAATTCGACTTGTCTGTTAAGTCCTTAGTATCTTCTTTTTTCTAGCATTTCAAACTCTAGTCTGCGTGTGTCCATTTGTCATGACATTTCTCCCGCTATTAATTAGTCCAAACTCCACAAGAATTCCTCTTGTTTAAGTGCTGCACATAATGATCACATTTCTAGCTCATTATTTCATACACTTGATAAATGCACAGTGTTAATCAGTCTCCCTTTAGTTTTCAGGGGGAAGTTGAGCCTAAGAATGTTAAAATAGCCATAACTAATGTCAAATGGCTACAGGTTATAAGACATAAATATCAAGCCCTTGTGAGTAATCAGAGATGGAGTCTTGTACCTTATGATAATAGTATGAATTTGGTAGGCACTAAATGCGAATTAGAGTGAAGTGTAGACTTGACAGTAATATCCTAAAGGCAAAGCATACAGAAATTGGTGACCTGCGTTTGGAGAGACTTGATAGAGATTCAAGACCCAATTCCGTATGTTTGAAATCCTGCTGTTATGGGATTTTTCCTTCTCAACTATTATAGTAGGATTTCTCAAAAGGGAAATGACTTATTAATTGTAATGACAACTTTTTCGTTTCCCTTCCCTCCACTTTTTTTTTTTTCTTTAATTGTTTCTCCTTACTCTACTGGAGACTTTTATTTTTTTTAATATTAAATTCTTTTGGCTCTTCACTTCATGCTTTTTTTTTATTTTTTATTATTTCTCTAACCTCTACTGTTTTTATTTTTTAAATTTTTTCATTAATACATAGTATAATTTTAATCTAATCATAAGTTTTATCAAATATGATATAGTAATTTTTTAATTCAATTAAATCCCAATCATTTTTAATCTCATTCCTTTTTTTTTTTTTTTTTTCATGCGTGCCAAACGGCATCTTAAAAGTGCAAGGCTAGACTTGTTGCTAATGGATTTCATCAAAATCAAGAGTTGATAATTGTGATATATTCATTTTAGTTATCAAACCCTCCACAATCTAAATAATATTCATTTTAGTAGCTACTTATCTGTGGGAGATATAAGAAGTTGATGTAAATAATTCTTTTTTAATCGAGATCTAGGTGAGGTAGATTTTTATGCAACAACCTGAAAGTTTCATTTATCTATCCAACTCTAATCATGTTTGTAAGCTTCATAAAGCTTTTTCTGAACTTAAACAAGCTCTAAGGGCTTGGTTTCATAAGCTCAAACATGTCTTGCTGAGTTGGGATTTTAGAATGTTAGAGGTATTTTTTTTTTTCCGATGAGGAATAGAAGATTAAATTTAGAGAAGACTACTCACACCTGTATTTTAGGATAAATGTGAGACTTGAACCCTTTATTTTTAAGATAAAAGAAAATATTCAACCACTTATACTGAAACATGTTATGTAGGTGATGTTTCTATGTTTTATTAATAAGCCAGGTTAGCAAGTGGTGTGTTTCCCAATGTATACGGATGATATTCTGCTTAAGGGAAGTGATCCTAAATTAGTTAAACATACTATTTCTACTCTCAATGCTATGTTTACTCTCAAAGTCCTAGGTCCAGTAAGTTACTTCTTAGGCTCTGAAGCATTCAAAATTGCTAATAGGATTTATATATCTTACACAAACTAAATACACAGTCGCAGGGATGGACCCACCATAGGACGAGGTAGGAATCATATTAGGCTTGGGCTGTTCACACGTTTGACTTCGTATTTAGCATTTTTTTTTTTTTTTGTTTTTTCACAAAACTGTTTTTTATGCTTTGTTATTGTTTATTATTATTATTATTTTTTAACAGCTACTCTTCTTGTTTTCTTTTATTATCGGGGGTCTGCTTCTTTCTCCTTTTTTTATAGTTTACTATTTCCATTTTTAACACTATTATTTATTATTTTAATTTCTAATATAATTAACTTATTTTTTTATTACTTTTCTTACACCTAATTTTTCTACTCCTAGTATCTTTTCTACTCTTAATTAATTAATATTTTTCATTTTAATTTTTTTTCCTCTTTAGTCAGGTACATATTTTCTCTTATATAAATACTGATTACTTTTGGTGTGTCACACAAACTCCATTTACATTTTAAAATTTTATTAAACAATTTATTTTTCAGAATTAAATAGCCTTGCAGATTTGACATAAAAATGGTAAAGGAAAAAGAAAAGATTATAAGGTTTCTCCATTAGTTTACTTGTTTTTTATATTGACATTATTATTACCTATTGCAACTGCTACCATCGAAAGAGTATTTTTTGTTATGAATATTGTGAAGATTGAACTACACAATCAAATGGAAGATCAATGGTTAAATGATAGCTTAGTCTTCACAATCGAATGGAAGATTAATGGTTAAATGATAGCTTACTTGTGTATATGGAGAAATATATTTTTGACAAAATTAATAGAGAAATTATTATGAAACCATTTCAGGATATAAAATATCAGCAAGAAAAATTATAACTTTATATAGTTTATTTTTATTTATTTTAATGATCATTAGGATTCTTAACCGTAAAACTATTTGCTTTGCTTAAGTATGATGCATATTTTATTTTATTTAAACTGTATTACATTATCCAATATTGTTTTACATAAAAACATTATATATTAGGTTCCATTTGATATATCTTCTTTAAATAGATATTTTCGTAATAGATATTTTATAAGTAAAATTTTTTAAAAGAAGTTGTTGATTGTTTGGTTCTCAATTAAAAAAAGTAATAGACATTGACATCTCATTTGACACATCACTCTCCCAAAACAAATCAAATTTATTTTTTTCATCCATGAATTCTTTTTAATTGCAAAACTAGTCCTTGAAATAATAATAAAAAATTTTATTTCCACATTAATTTCTCATCATTGTATCCATTTTCAATACATGCAAGAAGGCAATTTATTTTTTTCCATAGGGATTGTTTCCACTTCTCCATTGATTCCAGAATTGCATGATGTTTTATTGTGTTTTATTTTTTATTTTGTTTGTTATGGAAATAACAATGAAACTGAAAATAAAATTATATTGAGTGATGTTCTGTGTTTTATTTTTTATTTTATTTGTTGTGAAAATAACAATGAAACTGAAAATAAAATCATATTGAGTATTGCTTTGTTTTTATTTTGTTTTTTGTCAAAATCGTTAATATAGCACATCAGTTTTTCGATGAAATACGCTATTAACTGTCTGACTTGTATTTTTTGGTTTCTTTGATTATGACTTATACTGATTTCTTCATATATTCCAAGCAAGTTTCTCCATAACCATCTCACAACATCTCAATTACAGGTTTTTATCACGAATATACCTCACATATTAATTATAACATCAAAAATCTGAGATAAGTAGTAAATGTATTGTAGAAGCAGAATTGAGCTTCAATTGCTCTTAGAAACTCTTAGAAGAGGCAAGCACAATAGGAAAAATGGTGGGGCAATTGCATCACAATCACCAAGAGCTCGAAAGTCTGCGGGACTTGTAGCTGATGTTAAACCTAATCAACATTTGCTGTAACCATGTGCATAAAAAACTTACATAACATCATGAAACAGCCTCAACATTTGTTGCAACCATGAGCATAAAAAATTTGCTACATCGGGTAAGTTTCCCAATTCATTCTAATTATCATCTTGACATATATATATATATATATATATATATATAAACAATCATTAAGACTATAAAGCAATTTCTATATCAAACAATCTAAAAAGATAAAATAACTTGTTATATTTACCCCAATAACAATGACTTCAGGTCCTGAACCATTTGATTTAATTGAAACAATCTCCTCCATCTATTTTTATACGATCTATTTTGAAGTTGTCAACAACTGATAATTAGCTAATTTATATCTTGACAAATACTATATGATTGTTATATTAACAACTTTGACAACAAACAAAATAAAAACAAAACATCACTCAATATGATTTTACTTTCAGTTTAATTGTTATTTTCACAACAAACGAAATAAAAAATGAAACACAAAGAAACATCATGCAATTCTCGAATCAATAGAAAAGTGGAAGAAGTAGGAATTGTTGAATCCGAAACTAAGAATCAAGTTAACTGAAAACCAATTCAAAGATAGTCAACTAATTTATATTTATTATTATAAAAATCAAGTTAAAATCTATTAATAACAATATATATTATTAAATAATTTTTTACAAACACCTGCACTTGATCAACCAAAAAGCAAAGTAAACAATTTTTGACAAACACTACACATGATCAATAAAAAAGCAAAGTAAAAACTTTTGTTCAAGCACAACCAAACAAATGAATTCGAAATTAAGAGGATAAAATAAAGGGTTAAACAATATTTTTGCCTTCTTACCTGTATTGTCAATTCTAAAACAATCTTTAACATAAGTGGAAACAATCCCTATATATGGAAATAAATAAATTGCCTTCTTACATGTATTGAAACCGGAAACAATGATGATAAATTAATATGAAAATAAAATTTGTTATTATTATTTCAAGGACTAGTTTTGCAAATAGATTAAAATTGATGGATGAAAAAAAATAAGTTTGATTTATTATTGGAGAGTGATGTGTTAAGTGAGATGTCAATGGTAATTACGATGTCATGTCATTTGGGCTATTTTTTTAGATAATTTATTGGGCATCCTAGCATTACTCATTAAAAAAAAAACTTTTTTAGATTGTAGATTGTTTGATTTTATTATTGTTTAAAAGCACTTTTAAGTTATAAAATTACCAAAAAAAATATTTAAAAGAAAATAAATAATACATAATAATATATGAGAAAATATTATATTTATAATTAAAAATATAATAAATTAAAGTACAGAATTTGAAATAAATCATCAAAAACTCAAAGTGCAACAATAATATTCAAAGTGTTCTTATATACGCATCAAGAAAAATATTCAATGTAAAAAAACTAATTAGAAAAAAAAATAAAGCACATAAAATATTAGAAAACTTACTAGTTAAAAAAGTGTCTTCAAAGGGTTTTTTGTTGAAACAAATGTATAGAATGAAAGTAAAGTGTTCATATGTTAAAGAAAAATGTATTGGGGTTTTCAGTTTAAAGATATAATGATATTAACAAAATATATTATATTAGACATTTTAATATTTTTGAAAAAAAGCTCAAAAAATCTATTTGAAAAAAAACTCAAAATTTAAGTTTCTTCTAGTAGATGTATTTTAGCTTTTAATTGTCCAAAAGCTTACTGGCATGATAACTAAACAACATAAAAAATTAGAAAGAATATTAGGGATTAAACATACTTTCAGTCAATAAATAAGCTATATCAAACATACACTTAATATGATTTTAATTTTCGATATTTTTATTACTTTGTTTATATCTCCTCACTTTACAAGTTTTCTAGGTTCGGCACCCCATAGTTGATTATCGACAAAAACTAATCTTCTCAACTCTAAACCTTGTTCCACTCCTTTCAGTACAATTAAGTACTAAACTTTTCATCTCTATTAGAGCTCATTTTGCTAATCTCTCTCTATACAAAAGAACAATTGGATCACTAGAATACCTCACTCACACTAGGCCAGATATTGCATTTAATGTTAACAAATTAAGTTAATTCCTTGTTGATCCACTGATATTCACTGGATGGCTTGTAAAAGGGTACTCACATACTTGAAAGGTATTACTGGTGTTAGTCGTTTATTCAAACCAACCTCGAGTTTGTCTATTAAGGTGTATGCATGCATATACAAATTGAGGCTTCTTTATGAACGTCTACTAGTGGCAGTTTTGTTTTCCTAGGGGGCAATCTTAATTCATATAGTTCCAGAAAGCAGAAAATAGTCGCTAGAAGTACCATAGTGGCTGAATATAAGATATTATCTCACAGTGCAACTAACATTTTATGGTTGCAATATCTATTTCAAGAACTTGGCATTCCTCTCATCTCTTGTCTAGTGATATGGTGTGATAAGACATTTGCGAGTTCCTTAGCACATAATCAATTTTAACTCGCTAGGATTAAGCACACTGAGCTTGATATTCCCTTATTAAAAGAGAAGACTGCAGTTGGCTTATTTCAGGTCCACTATGTTCCTACAGAAGTCGTATTGTTGACAATCTCACAAAGGCGTTGGCTCAATCCCGTTTTGAACTTCTCAAAGGCAAACTAAACCTTGTTGAATCCCCTAGGTTCAGTTTGTGGGGGCATGTTAAGGCAAGTTAGGTGTCAGCTCCTAGCACTAGCATTACATACACTGCTATAGGTCTTGCTGAACCTCATAAGTGCCTTAATAGACTTGGAGGTTATGACAGATCAATGATCAGAAAGAGAGGAGCTGCTCATCAGCCCAATGACAATGGAGAGTATGGTAATTTAATCAATGATTGAAGGGTGGGAGGTTAGACCATTTCCACACCTTGACACCTTATTCCACAAGTCCTGAGTCGTCAAACTAAAACTTCTGATAATACATAATCCAATCAGAAATTAATGCTTAGCCTCATGATTTCTCATAGAGGGAAATAAGCAAGGAACCGATCTATCATTGCATAACATTCCTTGGGCTTGTACTCTGGAGCCGACATGGCCTGCGCCCTGTGAGAATCAAAAGCATACAAATTATAAGCGTTTTTGTGGATATAGATGTGTTTTTGGTTCAAGAGCATAGCTGTAGTTGATGTTTTGTTCTTGCCTTTACTGTTGCATATGTCAATGTAAATTCACCACTACTACTCAATAACTTCTCAGTGTATCTGCATGAGATGGGTTGGGTTGTTAATTAGCATTAAAATTCAAAACCGCAGCTATCATTTAAAAAAAAAAAAATCAGAAAAATAGATGGTAAAATAAAAAATATATATAAGCATACAAACCCGGTGACTTGACCATCAAGAAACCAAGGTCGCCAATATTCATTTGTAGTCAAATTAAGAAGACGAATCCAGTTTTGAGTTCCAATATTTGGGACGGAGAAATCGTGATCCCCACTGAAGAACATTTTCAAAATTTCATAACATTATTCTTCAAACTTTGATGATTTTGGCTAAAATAACAAGTGACTGAAACGAGGAAAACATAAATAATAAATACAAGAAATTAAAGTTGCATGTGTGATATGACCTGTATATCAAAGCCCAAAGGCTATTCTTAGTGAGATTCCGATGATAAGCAACAGTACTTAAAACATTCTTTGTATAGGCCAAGGTGGTAACATTGCACCTCTTCCACACTCCTTTTGTGTTATCTCTAACATGAAGGGCATTTCTGACTCTTCTGTCATTAGCCCATACCTTAGATAGCACATAGTTATAATCCTGAAGCAAATTAGACACCATTTGTCGTATGTTATTTGGACAAATTCACTTGCAACATGAGAATATACATCATATATTAATCAGAGTGTTGATTATAGAGAATATAACAATGAAACAGACTTTGGTTGTGTATAATATTATTAATAATTACCCGACACCAGTATGCACCCCCATTTTTGAGTTGTTTAAGAGGAATGTCTGTAGGGTCTAATTCTCCGAGTGATCGTCTTCCTTTAATTTTTCTTGGTTTTATGCTTTGGGCGCAATTGGGCTCCAAAATACTCAACACATTTATTTGAAGAACCATCTGAAAACGAAGATAATGATGATTAATTCCTGTAAAAATCAGTGGCTATACGAGAAGAATGTTAAAGTCCTCTAACCTCATCGTATGTATGCATGGCTGTAACACACTCTGTATTGCTTGCATTTATGTTAACATAATCTCCTCCACAATATTGTTTGAGTGACTGCAAAACCAAATGTACATGCTTTTAGTAATATGATACTTACAAGCATAGTTGAGCGGTAAGTGTTAGAATAGGCAAAGATTAATCTTGACTTGCAAGGTCCAAACATCTATTGTAATAATCGGAAAACATTTATTCTACAATAAACGGAAAAAACATCCCACACACATTTATAAAATGTGAAACTTGAACCCTACAATTAAGATGGATGAGTTATTTTTGTACATTTCACTACATAAATAATTGATTACATTTGTATAAAAAATGAAACCTTTCTATGAAAAAATGTTAAAAATACAAATCCAGAATTTGATATCATAATAATTACATACTAGCATACATGCGCTTTCACAACAAAAGGTTTTTGCAACTTCAATAGTGCCAGTTTTACTGATATTATTGCAAATTCTAATATCAATTAAAATTGCTATTAAAAGTGTTTTTACGTGTATTGTATGTTGCTCAGTTAAGCCAGAGAAAGCATTCTCTTACAAAACCATTAATTTCATATATGCATACTTTTTTTTTTTTTATTCAATAAGGTTAAGGTACCTTTACAGATACATGCTTTTGCAAAAACACTTACAATGTTTCAACAACAATCAATTTTTCAAAGTAATTTCCAGGAAAACACTCTCAAATATTTTTGAAGAAATTATTGGGTTTTTAAATAAAAAAGGCGAGAAGATGCAAGAGTATATATAGTACTTCGTAGAGTTCAGTTGATATGAGAGCGAGTCGATGGGCAAATGGGACTTGTGAATTGGTATCAATGAAAGTATCAGTCACTGGGTCCCCAAGTATGTATCCCTGTTAAGAGTTAAATAAAAACATGAAAATTCAGAAGGAAAAAAAACGAAAAAGAACAAATTTAAAAAATTGTAACATGAGATTGATTACTTTCAAGTTCATGATTGGCTCCAGTCCAATTTGGTTGCCATCAAGAACATGTTGAACAATCATAGGAAGAGGGATGCCAGAGTAAGAGTCACCGCCGATGAACAGTTGATTTTTTATGAAGTGGGGGTGCTCTGTTAGCCACTGCACAATCATTTATAAAGTGTAAGCCTATCAAACACCTTAAAAAATTAGATTTAAAATACTGACTTTAATATTTGTTTATTCATTTTCATTGAATCAGAAGGTTTAAACGGTTTACTGCTTCAAGAGTAATACTAGGTGGTCCACTAAATAGTCCAAATTCATGTCAAAATAATAATTTTTTTTTCCCTAAAAAAAATGATCTTTGGTTTAGTACTCGCCTCATCATTTAATATTTTATATGATCATACAATTCACATATTATATTATTTATGATAAATTTGGGTTATCTATCATTAATCCTAAAATTATTGTTGGATAACCAGGTTGATGTTTAATTATG
The DNA here is from genome assembly GCA_021234005.1 of Nephelium lappaceum. Taxonomy (NCBI): domain Eukaryota; kingdom Viridiplantae; phylum Streptophyta; class Magnoliopsida; order Sapindales; family Sapindaceae; genus Nephelium; species Nephelium lappaceum. The sequence continues at coordinate 11,942,310 of CM038002.1, forward strand.
TTTCAAGGTTATGGTACATTAAACCTGCACATTCTTTATTTTTTTCTTTATTTTCTTCTTGATATACAAATGTTTTAAATGAATTTTATATTATAATGTACTTATATTTATTGTTTAAGTTATAGGTACAAAATTTGAAAGCTATCAATGAAGAGATATGCTTGATGGCTGATATAGAAAAATTATTTAAGTCATTATTAGTTTTTTTTTTTTTTTTAACAAGTCTAATGTGATCAATTGTGTTTATGGGTGGTATTTCAAAAGCACACACATATTTATATATATATATATATATATATATCAAGAAGGTTGATTGTAGAAAAGCATCCATTGGTAATTTACAAACCCAAAGTCCATAGAATTTTAATCCTAATAATTTTAAAGTTATTTATGCAGTGAGATGGTTCCAAATAAAACTATATAATATGTCCTTCAATAGAACTAAAATTGAGACGGCAAAGGGGATGTGACACGGCACGGGAAAAAAAAAAACGCATTTTTAAAACCAAGGAAAAGAATGTAAACTTCATGCAAATTATTTTTAAAATATAACTTAAATACAAAATACAACTTTTATTATAATGCAAAGTACAGCTTAAATATGAACCAATTCTTGGGAAATCATAAATGGAACATACATGCACACTGAAGTACAGTTGATGAAATTTAATGAAATTTATTATTATTGATTTCCAACTTTTGTTTTTCTTTTTATCCTTTGACACTAAGTCAGATGACTTCTCGGATCTATATATGCAGTTCTCTTAGCATGCGGTTCAGAATACTGCTCCTAGAATCAGGAAATGTCGACCCACGAATCAGAAAATGTCGACCCACATTTCAGTGAGAAAATTTGTCACTTTTTGTGGCCCTAATGAGTTTTGAACCTTGCCCTTATTGGAGTTGTTATCATTACGGTAACTCATCAAGCTTCTAACTTTTTCTTTTAAGATATAATATTAAAAGAGATTTTATTAATAAAAAAATTTCAAATTATTATATTGAGAAAGATACAATAAATTTGATCTGTTAGGATACAGATTCAAGATTTCAGAAAAAGAGCACATCAGAAATTTGATTATTAAAGATATTTTGAGCTAACTACAAATGTTGAATCCGGATTCCTTTTTAGGACACGGTCCACTAAAATAACCGTTATTATGTTTTCTAATTTTTTGTTTTCTTTCTTTTTATTTAATTTTTTGTATTCTCATTATCAATAAAAAAATGATTGATTGAACTAATGAAATTGATTTTCTAATTTTTACTTTGTTAGTTTTTTTAATCTTCGTACCTTTCTTAGAAACTCATAGGTCTGTGCTGCAGATTTGGTGTCATTAACATAATAATTTTCTTGAGTTGTAGAATAAGAGAATCCAGTGCCCACTGGTGCATCCACATATAAAATATTGACGCTCTGAAAAGAAACAAAAACGCAAGAAGAAATAAAATTATGTTATTTAATTTTGACAATAGAAATCCTAAATTCAGCGCCAAAAAAATTTGCACCTGTGTCCATGCGTATGGATTGAGGAGCAGTGATGGTAAACCTCCACTATAATTACCATAATCAAAAATTACTGGACCTGCAAAATTAATTGAAATGAAGGACGATATGTAATTACTGAAAATAACAATGGCAATAGTAGACATAACCTGTAATAATCACATTTATTAATTAGGTTCAGATTCGAAGTTTAACAACAATTATTAGAACAGACATTGCATATTAATCTCTCCCATTTCGTTCAAATTGCAAAAGCAAGTTTTATGAAAATAGCGCTTAACACAATCATTAACACTCCAGAACTCTTTAATCAATATCCAACAAATCAACCAAGTCACACTGTAATCCCTAAAAAGGGAAGTGAGAGTTGAAGAAACCGACCATTTTCATAGAAGAAAGCAGAAAGAACGGAGCAACCAGGGCCACCACTCAGCCAAAGCATTAGAGGGTCACGTCCAGGGCTCCTCTGTGACTCCACAAAATAGTAAAATAGCTGCGACTCCTCCGATTCACCTACACCAATATATCTACGTACAATAAATACATTTGCATTAGCGTCACATGTCATCCACAAATACGTATATAGATTAGTTTGAATAAAATCAACTAGGAGGTTAATTACCCAGTTTCAAGATAGAAGGGGAGTTCACCATCAAAACCAGGCAGCTCTGTCACAACAGTGCCCGCCGAAGCGAAGTCGGAGAAGCATAAAAGAAGGAGAAACACACTGAAAACACATTGCAGTACAGGTGAAGTAACTTAGCTTTGGAACTGGCATAAATAAAATAGTTTGTGCAAAGAAATGAACCCAAGTGTTGCACCACTAACTTTCAGACCTTATGGTGTGCCCATTCAAGGGGCATGAGATTTAGATTGATAAAACACATTTGCCCTCCGGTCCTGCTTAGAAGAAAGGTAGTTATGTAATGGACCAAACAAAAATATAATTTTCATAAGTAAATGACAAAGTTAGGTACGTATAAATATGGCATATTCAGCTGCAAAACAATGTATATATCTGAAATTCAAACCCTCACTCTTAGTATAATTATTAGATGAGGACTTCAATATGCAACTTTTTTTCTTCTAAGGCTGACACCATAATTAAGTTTTGTTTGATTGGTGAATGTGAACAGTGATGTCCTTCAAATTAATTGTTAGGACCATGCTCTGTTATCTAACTACCTGACGAAGAGGATATCAATGAACTAACGGGTGGTTCAAATTTACAACTAACTGTTTCTTCGTTGCTAGCTAAAACAACCAAACATGGCTTTTAATGAAGGGCTCTTATTATTTTTGTTCACTTCCAATAGTTTTATTAGTTTTGTAAACAAGAGCCACCCTGATGACCATGTTAAATTTCCGAACTTATGACTTTTTATGGTTTTTTTAGAAGTGGTATATATATATTGATGAATAGTCTTTATAACCAAAAGTGTGTATATAGGAGGTGGACATGTGTTAGATCAAGGAGAGGCACATGCCTCCCCTGAATCCTTCAAAAACAAAGTTGCTAAGTTGTATTATAATCAAACAATTGCCATTAGTTCTATTCATTTGTTATTTTTTACCTATCTTCATCTGTTATATAAAAGTATTAATTACTTATTGAAAAACAACTATCATCTTAACCAGTAGTTTCTAGGTTGGCTGGATTCCATACAAAATGCTTTTTATATGTAATTTGTTTTGGAAGTTGACTACTAAAAAAACACAAGTCATAGGATCTCATGATAAGTTGCTCTTTACCTCACAAAGGCTTAAAGATTGCATACATTCTCAAAATTGTATATTTATAAGGTGTGCATCTGTCAAGGATGTAAATGAAACATTTTTAAACCATTACAAGTAAAATATAATTTTACAACATTTCATGTACACCTATCAGGAGTGTAAATGAAAAGTTTTCAAACTATTAGGGTTAAATTATAATATTGCAATCCATCAGAGGTGAAACAGAGGTGTTTTCCAACTCTTTTTAGTTTTTGATAGACCAGATAGAACCCTAGCAACTCTCAAACTTGTTTTTCTTCAGCCTAAATCACTCCAATCACACTCAAGCTCTCATATATATGATTGAATCCACCTAGAATCTCAAGGTAACGATTTGTAACTCAATTTCTCTTTGAATCCTATTTGATTTCTTATAGATTGCTTGTGTTCTTAAGTGGGGTCTTTGTTGAATCACATTGTGTGTTGTGATTATGTGTTTTATGGTTCTAGGGTTTGCTTATTGATCCTTAAATTGAACTTAAGCCTGATTTTGAAGTGTATTTACATTTCGTATGCATTCAATTTCTAGATCACCCATGTTGCATTGTAAAATCAATTTTTAGGGTTTCAAAAAGGGGATTTGTGTGTCTTAATTCATAGTTGGCGTTCTTGTGCACATTATACTTATACTTTGACATGTTCAGTTGATTAAAATAGGTTGTATTCATTTGTTATTTTTCAACTGTCTTAATCTATTAGATAAAAGTATCACTTATCGAAAAACAACTATTGTATTTATAAATTAATTAATTATTATATTTTTAGTATGATCTAAAAATTTAATTAATGAATTATATGCATACCCTCTCTTAATAAATTTTTTATCTACACTTATATTTCACATTTCAGTCTCACCTTTGCTCATTAATTAAAATCATTAAGTGTGGGGAAATTTCTCTCTTTTAGTGGAAGTTGTATTATAGATCATATTTGCAGGGGTTGATTTCGTTTTAGAGCTGTAACCCAATTCGTGTTAGATTTCAAATAATAATAATAACAATAATGAATCATAAAATCTTAACTGTTAAAAAAAATAATTAAAAACAATTTCATTATTAGTAATATTAATAAATTTGATATATATATATTTCTATAAATATCTTTTGTGACTTTAAAAGTTATTTAATTTTTAAATTTAGGACGTAATTATGATTATAAAAAAATGAAGAATTATAGAGAGGCATTTAAAAATAATAATAAACAACCCTTAATTGTTATGGTTTCAAAGAGAAATGTCAATAGTTCGAAGGAAAGTTGTGTGAAAATGATGTTCTGGCTTACAACATTAAGCTTAGAAATAGAATTTCTATGGCTCATGCTATTTCTTTTTTTTTTTTTTTGTTATTTTTTTATAGTAATTGTTCTTTATTTTTTATGCCCTTATTTACGATGTTAAATGATATAATTTATGTTCTCAACTCTTTTATTTGTTTTAATTTCATTAAATTACGTCATGTCATGGAAAGAAAATTAAAAAAAAAAAAAATACATACTGTAATATTATTTTTAAACACAATTATTATAATATTATAGTATTCCCACTAACAAACCTTTCGGAGTATGTCGTACGTACATATATATATATATAAATATACATATATATAGTGTTTTTATAATCATGACTCCTTAACTTTTTAAAGTTAGGGAAAATCAATCAAATTTATCCATTCAATTTGAATTAAATATGAGGGAGAATTTGATTTGTTTTTCTAAACTTTTTAAAGTTAGAGAGTTCTGATTATAAAAGTACTATATATATATATATATATTGTTTCATATGTGGAACTCTCTGATAGACCATAGTGTCCAATTAGAGAAAAAAAAAAAAAACATCTCTTGATTGCTACAACTCTGTCTCCAAACTCTATCTTTGTTTTTGCATGCCATCTTAATCTACTTCCACTCATATTCTTTGATGGGATCTCTCACCTCTTTATCTGGCATCACTCTTGAAGGTCATTTTTGCATATAAAACCAACGATGAAGTGATAAACAAATGAAGTTGAAAATAACCTGTTTACTATACAATATCTAATTTTTGCAACTGATACAATAATTAAAAATTGTTAAGATAGTTTGTTAAGAGTTATGATATCTGTGAAATTGCATTAGAATGGAAACATGTCATAATAGAGGGAGGAAAACCTATAATAACAATACAAACATGCACGCAATAAAAAAAAAACAACATTTTTAACATGGTTCAATTTTACCCTACATGCATGAGGGCTTAGTTAGAGTAATCAACTTATTAATGAACTTCCAAATAATACAACCATTACTTGACCTGCTCAACCTAAGGTTCCATGATAAAGTTGACACAAGACATGTGCAAGTCTGTTAATCAAGTTAGTGCAAACTCTCTTTGTCTTCAATGATCTTCAGTTACTTAAACTTTATTCAACAGTTGCAAACTTGTCTTTTATCGAAGAACTAATAGCTTGTTATCCTAACAAGCTTCTAAAATAAATCATGATCTAGCAAGCTCACACTTTCTAAGTCTAGAAGAACAACTTAGAGAACAGGCTCTCTAAGATTACACAAGCACTCACACTATCGCTCATCAACTCCATACTACTCGTTTGCCTTTCTTCAACATTCTACTCTACTATTTATACAAGAAGTGTACAACAATAATCTTATAAAAGAATATACAAAAAACATGTGATGGCGTGTAGATGGTGTTTGTCTCTTTATTAATAAGCCAAGTCAACAAGTGGTGTATTTCCTAATATATGTGGATGATATCTATATATATATATTGAGAAAGTATGTGGATGATATTCTGCTTAGTGGAAGTGATCCTAAATTAGTTCAACATACTATTTCTACTCTCCATGCTATGTTTGTTGTCAAAGTTATAGGTCCACTAAGTTACTTCCTAGGCTCTAAAGCATTCAATTGCTAATAAGATTTATATATCTTACGCAGACAAAATACATAGTTGTAAGGGCGGACCCACCATAGGATGAAGTGGTCCCCTCCCTCCTTATAAAGCTTAAGTTTCAAAAAGAAAAACGAAAAAAAAAAAGAAGGAAATCTCAAAAAACTCTTAATGTATGGAAATATATAGATTTTATCATTTGTTGTTTCATATTTATTCGAAAATACCACTTGACATTAATTAAAAGGGCAATAGTGTCTCTGACGGTCATAGATTCTATTAGATTGACATAATTGACCATTTGACTTTAGGGATAAAAAGGGAAAAACAATGCAAAATGAGTTAAAATAATATTAATTAAAATACAAAAATCAAAATAAATAATATTAAATATAAAATGTAAAAAAATAAAATATTTTTATTTAAAAATAAATATATATATATTTTGCAATTCTCTCTCTCTCTCCTCTCTTCCTCTTTTCTTTCTATTTTCGATTGGTATCTTTCTCTCTCTTTCTCTATCTCTGGCCAATAATGAGTGGTGGAGATCTCAGTGGCAACGACAGCGTAATGAAGGTTACGGTTTTCACCATTGGAAACCATGGTAGTCTCTGATAGTGGAGACCATAGACCCATGTGGGTCTTCAATGGCGAAGACCATCTGGGTCTCCACGGTGAAGACCTGATTCTCACCGTCAATCATCGGAGACCAAGGTTCTCTCTCTCTCTCTCGGTCTCTCATCTATCTCTTCTCTCTTTATCCCCTTTTTTCTTCTTCTATATCTCTATCTCCTATCAGTTTCTTTTTCGACCAATGATGATGGTGGCAGCGTTGTAGGTTTGATGACAAATGCAATGGTTTGGTGTTTGGTGGTTCATAATTAATGGATGGGTTTGGTGTTTAGTGGTTTGTTGTTTGGTGGTTGATGATGGATGATTAGGTTGATGGATTTTTTTGGGTGGGATTGATGATTGATGATGATGGTGGTTTCCAACCACCTGAAAATCCAGAAATTTTGCATTTCCAATCTTTGGAAACCCTCTAGGTTTTCAGTCGTTGAAAACCCAAAAATGGCGAGAGAAGAAAGAGAGGGAGAAAGAGAAAGAAAGAAGAAGAGAAAGATTGATGATAATGAAGATGAAGGTTGATAATGAAGATAGTACATGGCTAGTGAAGATTCAGATTTGATTTCTACCATGATGGATGGTAGAGATCCAATCTAAATCCTAACTTTTCTTTATTATTTTTTTAATTTAGTGTATTAATCTCCACCGTCCATTGTATAGATGGATGGTAGAGATCAATTTTTATTATTTTTTTATCAATTTTTTTATTTTTTAATTTAGTGTGTTTGATTTTCACCATCCATCTATGAGATAAACAGTAGAGATCAATTTTTATTAATTTATAATTTTTTATTTTAAAATATTTTTTATTATTATTATTTTTTAAATAAAAAATTTTAGAGCTAAAAATGTCTTTTTAACTTTTATCTAGTTTTCTATTAACTTTCAAATGTTCGTAGGATTTCAGATAAAAATGAAATAGTGGATAGTAAAAGGAGATTATTTTTTACGTTAGGTGGTTTATTGGGATTTGAAAAAAAAAATGCTGATTTGGTTTTACACAGTCACATTGGGCTTGGGCTGTTCAACTGTTTGACTTCCTATTTTACCTTCTTTTTTTTTTTTTTTTTGACAAAGCGGTTCTTCCTGCTTTGTTGTTAATTATTATTATTTCTTTTGAACGACTCTTCTTCCTGCGTTGTTTTATTATCAGGTGTCTACTTCTTTCTCCTTTTTTTCATGGTTTATTATTTCCATTTTTAACACTATTATTTATTATTTTTATTTTTAATATAATTAACTCCCTTTTTTTTATTACTTTTCTTAGACCTATTTTTTCTATACCTAATATTATTCTGCTTTTAATTAATTAATATTTTTTATTTTACAATTTTTTTAGTCATGTACATAATTTCTCTTATATAAGTACTTACTTAAATTTGCTGTGCCATACAGACTCCATTGATAATTTGTAATTTTATTAAACAATTTTTTTTTCCAAGATGACATGGCCTTACAGATTTGACACAAAATGGTCGAGAAAAAAAAATTAATAAGATTTTTCCATTAGTTTACTTGTTTTTTATATTGGTATTATTATTACCTGTTGCAACTGCTACTCTTAAAAAAGTATTTTCTGCTATGAATATTATGAAAACTGAACTACGCAATCAAATGACAGATCAATGGTTTAATGATAGTTTGCTTACGTATATGGAAAAAGATATTTTTGACAAAATTGATAGAAAGATTATCATGAAACAATTTTAATATATGAAGCATCAACAAGAAAAATTATAACTATACCTAGTTTATGATATTTTAATTTATTTTAATGATTTTGTTAGGATTTTTAATCATAATACCACTTTCTTTGCTTTAGTTTGGTGTATATTTTCATTTTATTTAAATTATATTATGTTATCCAACACTATTTTATATAATGGTACTGTATAGTTGATTATTGACAAAAACCAATCTTCTCAACTCTAAACCTTGCTCCACTCGTTTCGGTAGAGGTACTAAACTATTCATCTCTATTAGAGTTCATTTTGCTAATCTCTCTTTATACAAGAGTACAATTGGATCACTACAATACCTCACTTACACTAGGCCGGATATTGCATTTAATGTCAACAAATTAAGTCAATTCCTGTTTTATGATTGCATTGATGATAGAAGGTCCGTTTTTGTTTTCTTTGGGGGCAATCTTAATTCATAGAGTTCCAGAAAGCAGACAATAGTTGCTAGAAGTAGCTTAGTGGCTGAATATAGTATTATCTCACACTGCAACTAACATTTTATGATTGCAATATCTACTTTCCTCTTCATCTCTTGTCTAGTGATATGGTGTGATAATACACATGCGAGTTCCTTAGCACATAATCAATTTTTAATCGCTAGGTCCAAGCACATTGGCTTATTTCAAGTCCACTATGTTCCTACAAAAGTCGAATTGTTGACAATCTCATAAAGGCGTTGGCTCAAACTCGTTTGAATTTCTCAAAGGCAAACCAAACCTTGTTGAATCCCCTAGGTTCAGTTTGTGGGGGCATGTTAAGGCAAGTTAGGTGTCAGCTCCTAGCACTAGCATTACATACACCGCTATAGGTCTTGCTGAACCTCATAAGTGCCTTAACAGACTTGGAGGTTATGACAGATCAAGGATCAGAAAAAGAGGAGCTGATCATCAGCCCAATAAAAATGGAGAGTATAGTATTGAAGGGTGGGATGTTAGACCATTTCCACACCTTGAAACCTTATTCTACAAGTCCTGAATTGTTTCTGATAATACAAAATTCAATCAGAAATGCTAAAGCTCATGATTTTTCATAGAGGGAAATAAGCAAAGAACCGATCCATCATCGAATAACATTCCTTGGGCTTGTACTCTGGAGCGACATGGCCTGCGCCCTGTGAGAATCAAAAGCATACAAATTATAAGCTTTTTTGTGAATATAGATGTGTTTTTGGTTCAAGAGCATAGCTATGGTTTATGTTTTGTTCTTGCCTTTACTGTTGCGAATATCAATGTAAAGGATTCAGTACTACTCAAGAACTTCTCAGTGTATCTGCATGAGATTGGTTGGGCTGCTAATCAGCATTAAAATTCAAAACTACAGCTATCATTAAACGAAAATTCTGAAAAATAGATGGTAAAATAAATCAAAATAATAATAAAAATACAAACCCGGTGACTTGACCATCAACAAACCAAGGTCGCCAATATTCATTTGTAGTCAGATTAAGAAGATGAATCCAGTTTTGGGTTCCAATATGCGGGACGGAGAAATCATGATCCCCACTGAAGAACATTTTCAAAATTTCATAACATTATTCTTCCAACTTTGATGATTTTGGCTAAAAAACAAGTGACTAAAATGAGGAAAACATAAAAATGATTAATGCAAGAAATTAAAGTTGCATGTGTGATATGACCTGTATATCAAAGCCCGAAGGCTAGTCTTGGTGAGATTCCGATGATAAGGAACACTACTTAAAACAGTCTTTGTATAGGCCAAGGTGGAATTGCACCTGTTCCACACTCCTATTGTGTTATCTCTAACATAAAGAGCATCTCTAACTCTTCTGTCATTAGCCCATACCCCAGATAGCACATAGTTATAATCCTGAAGCAAATTAGACCATTTGTCATTTGTTATTTGGACAAATTCACTTGCAACATGAGAATATAAACATCATATATTAGTCTGAGTGTTGATTATAGAAAATATAACAAAGAAACAAACTTTGGTTGTGGATAATAAGGGCTATTATCAAAATACCATCTGAAAATAAAACTAATGTGAAACCGTCCAATTATTATGTTAAAAAATGGGGTTCAGTGATATTATTTTTCATTTTAGATGGTTTTTTAGTGATATTACCCGGCACCAGTATGCATTCCCATTTTTGAGTTGTGTAAGAGGAATGTCTGCAAGGTCTAGTTCTCCGAGTGATCTTCTTCCTTTAATTTTTCTTGGTTCTGCAGTTTGGCAATTGGGCTCCAAAACATTCATCAGATTTATTTGAAGAACCATCTGAAAATGAATAAAATGATGATTAATTGCTGTAAAAATCAATGGCTATATGAGAAGGATTTTAAAGTCCTCTAACCTCATCATATGTATTCATGGCTGTAACACATTCCGTATTGCTTGCATTTATGTTAACATAATCTCCTCCACAATATTTTTTGAGCGACTGCAAAACCAAATGTACATGTTTTCAGTAATATGATACTTACAAGCATAGTTGAATGGTGTGTCTTAGGATGTGCAAAGATTAATCTTGACTTAGCACCGTCCAAATATCTATTATCATAATTGGAAAACAGTTACTTCTACGATAAAAGGAAAAAATATCCCACACTCATTTATAAAAATGTTATTTTTTAACATTTCACTACATAAGTAATTGAGTTTTTGTGCAAAGAGTGAAATTTCTCCATGAAAAAATGTTAAAAATACAATTCATAACAATTACATACTAGCGTACATGTGCTTTCACAACAAAGAAAGGTTTTTGCAACTACGATATTGTCATTTTTACCAATAGTATTGCAAATTCTAATTAAAATAAAAATAAAAAATTGTTCTTAAAAGCCTTTTTGTACGTATTTTACATTGTTCAGTTATAAGTATTCTTTTTGTAGCTACACTTTTTTTATTAAGGTTAAGGTACCTATTTAGATCCATGCTTTTACAAAAACACTTACAATGTTTCAACAAAAATCATATTTTCAAAGTAATTTCTACGAAAACACTCTCAAATATCTTTGAAAAAATTATTGGGTTTATAAATAAAAAAAGGTGAGAAGATGCAAGAGTATATATAACACCTCGTAGAGTTCAGTTGATATGAGAGAGAGTCGATGGGCAAATGGGACTGGTGAATTGACATCAATAAAAGAGTCAGTCTTCGGGTTCCCAAGTATGTATCCCTGTTTACAGTTTCAAAAAACACGAAATTTAGAAGGGAAAAAAAAAAAGGAACAAGAACAATTTAAAAAATTGTAACATAAGATTGATTACTTTCAAGTTCATCATTGGCACCAGTCCAATTTGGTTGCCATCAAGAACATGTTGAACAATCATAGGAAGAGGGATGCCAGAGTAAGAGTCACCGCCGATGAACAGTTGATTTTTTATGAATTGGGGGTGCTCTATTAGCCACTGCACAATCATTTATAAAGTGTAAGCCTATTAAACAACTTTAAAAAATTGGATTTAAAATACTGACTTTAATATTTGTCCATCCATTTTCATTGAATCAGAAGGTTAAACAATCTAGTATTTCAAGAGTGATGCTAGCTAGCCCACAAAAATTATCTAAATTTATGTTAAAATGATATAATATAAATTATCATTGGTATATCACTTCTCGTCTCATCATTTAACATGTTATATATATATATATATATATATATATAACATGTTATGACGTAGACAACTTATATACAATATCATTTAGGATAAATTTGAGCTATAAATCTAACATTAATCTTAACATTACTGTTTAATATATGTTAAGGCATATTAACCTTAAATTCTTTATTTTTTCTTTCTTTTCTTCTTGATGTACAAATTTTTGAAATGAATTTTATATTATAATGCACTTATACTTATTGTTTAAGTTATAGGTACAAAATTTAAAAGCTATCAACGAAGAGATATGCTTGGTGGTTGATAAAGAAAAAATAATTCAGGCATTATTAGTTTTCTTAAACAAGTCTAATGTGATCAATTGTGTTTGGAGATTAAAGTGGTGTTTCAAAAACCTATATACATCTCAGGTTTGGTTGTAGAAAAGAATCAGTTGGTAATTTATAAACCCAAATCCATAGAATTTTAATCCTAACAATTTTAAAGCTACTTATGCAGTGATAAGGTTCTAAATAAAACTAAATAATATGTCCCTCAATAGAACTAAATTTGAGACAGCAGAGGCAATTACCATTTTTGACAATAACCGTTATTATGTTTTCTAATTTTGTGTGTTCTTATTGTCAATAAAAAAAGGATTGATTGAACAATGAAACTGATTTTATAATTTTTACTAGTTAGCTTTTTTAATCTTCGTACCTTTCTTAGAAACTCGTAGGTCTGTGCTGCAGATTTGGTGTCATTAACATAATAATTTTCTGCAGTTGTAGAATAAGAGAATCCAGTGCCCACTGGTGCATCCACATATATAATATTGACTCTCTGAAAAGAAACAAAGATGCAATAAGTAATAAATTTATGTTATCTAAGTTTGACAATAGAAATCCTATATTAGTGCCAAAAAATTTGCACCTGTGTCCATGTATATGGATTGAGGAGCAGTGATGGTAAACCTCCACTATAATTACCATAATCAAAAAATACTGGACCTGCAAAATTATTTGAAATGAAAGACAATATGTAATTATTGAAAATAATAATGGCTATAGCAGACATAACCTGTAATAATCACAATTATTAGAACACACATTGCATCTTAATCTCTCCCATTTCGTTCAAATTGCAAAAGCAAGTTTTATGAAGATAGCACTAAACACAAACTTGGACACTCCAAGACTCTTTAAAGCAATATCCAACAAATCAACTAATTCTCATTGTAATCCTTAAAAAGTGAAGTGGGGTATAAAGAAACTGACCACTTTCATAAAAGAAAGCAGAGAGAACAGAGCAACCAGGGCCACCAGTCAGCCAAAGCATCAAAGGGTCACGTCCAGGGCTCCTCTGTGACTCCACAAAATAGTAAAATAGCTGCGACTCCTCCGATTCACCGACACCTATATATCTATATACAATAAACATATTTGCATTAGCGTCACATTGTCATCCACAAACACCTGCATTAGTTTGAACAAAATCAACTAGAAAGTCAATTACCCAGTTTCAAGATAGAAGGGGAGTTCACCATCAAAACCAGGCAGCTCTGTCACAACAGTGCCCGCCGAAGCGACGCGGGAGAAGCATAAAAAGAAGAAGAAACACATGAAAACACATTGTAATACCGGTAAAGTAACAAAGTTTTGGAAGTTGCATGCAGAACATAGTTTTCTGCAAAGAAAATGAACCAGGTGTTGCACCACTAACTTTCAAACTTTATAGTGTTCCCACTCAAAGAGGCGTGATTTAAATTGACATAAGACACTTGCTCCCGGGTCCTGCTTAGAAGAAAGGTTGGTATGTAATGTGCCAAACAAAAATATGGCATGTGTTATATTCAGCTATAAAACAACGTGCACATCAGAAAATCAAACCCTCACTCTCAGTATTATTAGAATATGAGGACTTCAACATGCAATATGCAATTTTTTTTTTTCTTTTTTTTCTTTTAAGGCTGACACCATGATTGAATTTTGTTTGATTGATTAATGTGAACACGTGATGTCCTTCAAATAAATTGTTAGGACCAAGCTCTGTTATCTAACTATCTAACGAAGAGAATAGCAAGTGAACTAACGGCTGGTTCAAAATTACAACTAACTTTCCAAGGGGAGAGCATGAACGCCTCAACATTTTCTTTTTCTTCTCTCATTTGTTTGATAAAATAACCAAACATGGCTTTTAATGAAGGGCTCTTATTATTTTTGTTCACTTCCCGATAGTTTTATTGGTTTTGTAAACAAGAGCCACCCTAATGACTATGTTAAATTTCCAAACTTGTGACTTTCTATTTATTTTTCAGAAATGGTATGTATATCAATGAATGAAATAGCCTTTAAAATCGAAAAGAGACGTTATTTAATCAATGGTAGACCCAAGAATCCATGTGAGGGAAGACACTTTTACATATGAAATTTTCTTTGTAATGTTTCATTTAATTACTAGAAAGACGTTATATTAAATAAAAATAGTTAAAATACATAATCAATAGAGGATATGTAGTTTTACTCATTACAATACTGTAAATAAAATTTCTTAAAATAACATTCTTAATACAAGTATAAAAATAAAAGTATATTAATTGTGAGTTGATTGTACACTAACTTAATTTTTCTTAATGAGATAAGTTCAAATTTCACATTACTAAAAAAAATAAATAAATAAAAACTTAATTTAAGGATATGTCTTTTTTAGCATGACAGTTGCTATTTAGATTACCAATAAATGTGTGTAATCAAACTATGTATATTTATTAGTAAAGTTACCAATCAAGCAACATTTATAGTCTTTTATATAATAAATGTATGTGATTTATAATAAAGTAAAGTAAAATAAAAATAAAAGATAAAAATTTATAATCTTTTATATAATAAATATATGTGATTTATAATAAAGTGAAGTAAAATAAAAATAAAAGATAAAAACAATTATAATTCATATGAGTATTTTTATTTACAAATCTTATCATATAAAATAGTTTATATAAAAGAAAAAATAATTCATATTAATAATCGTTAGTAAACCAAGACCTATTAAGATTAAATAATACTATATGTTTTTTTCTTTAATTCATATAAACATGATATAGTTTGCGATAAAAAAAATAATTTAAAATGAGTATAATAATTTATAAAATTAAAATATTTCAATTTTGAAGATCAATTTATAATAACAGGACAAAAATAGTGAGATAAAAAAACAAGGGACAAAACAATCGATTATGAGTGGGTAAAAAAATAAAAAATCAAAAGAATAATAAAAAATAAAACAGATATGAGTCAAAAGGGGATTGAAACCATGGTCCCCCCCCTTGAAAGGAAGGCTTGCACAACCATCAAAGCCATTTGTTTTTTATGACTAAATGGTAGAAATAGAAACACCAAAAGCTTTTAGATGCGACTAGGAATCGAACCCTAGTCACGTGGTGACATTGAGAGGAAAAGGCCCGTGCAACGATAAGCATCACTCAATGACACTGGTGGAATGTGACATTGGTTTTATATATTTAACTTCATTAATTTTTAAAAAAAATTCAGGGGAGCCACGTGTCTCCCCTAGCTCAATGGTGGGCCTACCCCTGTATCCAACAACTCTTCTTTCGATCAAAAACCAACATAAAAATGTATTATATCAATAGAAAAACCTATAAAATACAAAAAATAAACCATATTTGGATTTTTTTTTTTTTTTTTTTTTTTATGGAGCCTTGCTCCATCTTAGATGGACAAAGCGATTCTCCATGTCCATCTTTCTAAGATGGAGTGGATTGATCCACCTTAAGTGAATAGTAAATATACGTTTGGTACAACTTATCTATTGACTAAAAATACTTTTTTAATGCTAAAAGCTTTACTTTATTATTATATTTTTTTATGTCGTTTAGTTGATATCCTAGTAGAAGTTTTTGAATAATTAAAAAAAAATTGAAAATGGTCTACTTGGAGAAGCTCAAATTTTGAGATTTTTCAAATAGATCTTTTTGAGCTTTTTCAAAAAATTAAAATATCTAATCTACCTCTATTTTATTTTATTAATATCTCTATACCCTTATAACTCTATTATACTTTCTTTATAAATATAAACACATAGTTTTCACTTTTATTTATATTTTATTTCATAAAAACATATGAGAGCTCTTTTTTAACAAGTAATTTTTCTATATTTTGTGTTTTTTTTTTTCAATTGGTTTTTGCTAGTAATGCAATTCTTTTGTTATTGGTTTATTGAAATATATATATTTATATATTATAGATGAAAAGGAAAAAGAGAAACAAAATCTTTTTATTTCTTTCAAAAAAAAATTTAAAGAAACAAAATCTTTTTATTTCTTTTAAAAAAAATTAAAAAACAAAAACAAAATCAACCCACGTGTCTGAAATAATTGCAGGTGAATTTTATGAGAACCATGAAATGAATAAAATAAAAGAGTATAGAAATACGGCCTTTTTATTTCCTGAAGCTAATTAAAGCAAGAGTGAAAATTTGATAGAGAATAATAAAATCTTTATTACTACTACGATTAAAATCTTTATTACTACTACGATTATTATTTTTTCAATTGAGGTTGAGCAATTACATTCCTAGAATGAATGTACTACTCATTTCTCTCATGTCCTTTTTGATAAATTAATAATCTAAAAGTACTTTAAAAATAATTTAACCAAACAGTCTATAATTTAAAAGAGCTTTTATAATTGATAACTAAATAATCAACAATTTTTTTTTCTAAAAGATCTACTTTCAAAAGATCTACTTGGAGAAAGTTGTACCAAACGAAGTTTAAGTCATTACATCTCCATCTTGAAGCGACTTTGTCTCCATATGAGATGAAGCATTATTCCATATCAGATGGACATTTCATATCCAAGATTGGTACAATTGCTCCAACCAACCATGTCCAATGGAGTACATTGCTCCATTAGCATTCTACTCTTTCTTTGTTTTTCAATTCATGAGTTGTTTTCCTCCTTTTTTAATCATTTAATATATAATAATAATAATTATTATTATTATTTTTAAGTTGGGGATGGTGATGGATGAAAGAGATCAAAACTTCTTCATCCATTATTTTAAATTAAATTTAATTTATGAAATATCATATAAAATTATTTTTATAAGGTATAATGACCATTATACCCTTCCCTTATTAACTTCTAATGGGCACTTGCTAACGACAAGAACAGTTTGTGCAAATTTTCACAAAAGTTGCATATAGTTGCAATTAAGCATAATATTGGAGGTTTGTGCAATTTATCCTTAAAATATTATCATTCATAGGAAATGGAGTTTGAATATCCTATAATTTTTTTTTAGGTAAAAGTTGAATTCACTAAAAGAAGGGCAAATTTTATTTTCGTTTCTATATTTTGAAGAAATGCTTATTTTTTAACGTGTATGTATTCTTACCCCATCATCCCTAAGTTTTAGAAACTCAACACTTTGATCCTTACCATCATTCAAACCTTAGTCAAACTTAATGAAGGAAAGGTTATTTTCATCATTCCAATAAGGGTTGTTTAATTTTAATTAAATTAATTCTTTTAGGAAAAAAAAAAAAAAGATGAATCTCTATTGTCCATCTTCAAAATGAGCAACATAGAATAAAAACAATAATTAAATTTAAAAAAATAGATAAAAGCTAAAAATACAAATATAAGATGATCTCTGTTATTCATCTCAGAGATGAATGATGAAGATTAAAATAAATTAAACAATATATATTTATATATCTATATAAATAAATTAAATAATATATATATGATCTAGTTTTAGTCAAATTGGTCACTGCCAATCGATCTAGTTGGAACTGGATCATCATTCAATGATTTGATTTTTGAAACTAGATCTACAATTTGGGTTTCGAACATAGTCTCAGTTTAGAACCTAGATTGTTAAACAATGATCTTTGTTGGAACCTTAATGTCAATAGGATGTGTAAACCTATCATGTTCGATGATCTAGCTAATTACCAAGTCGAGTGACAAAAGTCCATTTATAAACCTCCATCACCAGATGACAGATATCATCATGGATCTCCACGAACTTTTTTTTTTTTTTTTTTTTTAATTTTTAAAATTTATTTTATTTATAAAAAAAAAAAAAAAAGAAAAGAAAAAACTCCACCATTGATGGAGATCCATCATGTTGGAGATCCATCTTAATTTTTTCTTTGTCATTATTTTTTTAATTTAAAAAAATATTTTTTTAGTTATTTTATTTTTCCACAATTTTTAAATTTGTTGAATATTATTTATTTATTTTTTAGTCACTTAATAATTATATATTTTAATTTATAATTTGGTGATCATATGCATTGGATTTTAATTGGTTGTGAATTAATTCATTTTAAATTTATGTGACATGTTTCTATAGGCTTAAAGTAAAGGTTCAATTATTTAATCCAAAGTTTTGTAATAATTATTTATAGGATGGCAAAATTCAATAATTATTTATAAGCAGCGAAATTCAAATAGCCCAGCAGATCATGACAAAACATTAACATTTCCCAAACAAATTATAAATTTTTTGATTTTCTAAATACAGAATATTTTCAGCAAAAGATCATGAGAAATCATATGTTCAATATTGGGTGTAAAATAGCGTTGCATTATCAGTTAATGCACATTAAAAAAGCATTCTACACCTTCCAACAAGTTCAGTTTATTCCACAATTGATCAATTTATACACAAGCAGCCTCTTCCTACATATATATACATATATATATATATATATATATATAACATTCCTCCTTCAATTCCAAATTTCTTCTCTTTTATTTTTTTTTTGGAAGACGATGAAGGAAATATTCATTTTTTTTTATCATCATACAGTAATTTTTTTTTTTTTTTTCTAGTGTTTAAGGTTTTGGAGGAAATTAAGATGTTCATAAATATGAACAACTTAAAAGAAAAAAGTGAAAAGGGTCCTGCAAATGCCAAATATTCCATTAGTGATTTTATCACAAAATACTCCATAGTACTCCATTAGCAAGTTCACTATAGATATTAAAGAAAAAGATACCTACCCGAAGAAGCCAACAAGCAGACTCCATATTCAGGACCAAACATTGTTCTTCTTTTAGCTTTTGATATTTCATGCCCATTTCAGCTACAGCTCTCTGTTAAAAGCATTAAATTATAAATTCTATATATAATTAATTTCAAAGGTAACATTAAAATAAGTTTAACCTTTGTGGTATTTTGTTCTGAAAATCTCGTCCACATAATTTCATTGAACAATTTGAGTTTCCTATCTCAACACAAAAATTTATAATGTCACATCCCTAAACCAATGACAAATAAATAATTTAATTGAACAATTAAAAAATGATAAATAATTAATAAAAAGACAAAAAAAAATTCACCTCGAATATTGGCAGGTAACAAGAATCCCGCATATGAGGGATTTTTTTTTTTTTTTTTAGGAATAATCTAAAAAAACTCATTGTAATTTGTAAAAATATTTATTTTATCACTTATGTTTCATTTTTGTCCAAAATCTCTCATTGATTTTAAAAATTAATAGAAAATATCGATCTTATCCTTCATGACTTCATCATCAATTCGCGTCCATCAGAGGTATTTTCGTCATTTCACACGCTTTCAGGGGTATTTGAGTGTTATTATTGATGTCGGGGGGGATTTTTAATAAAAATTATATCATGATGGTAAAATGGATATTTTTAGAAATTAAAATGATTTTTTTGGGATTATTACTTTTTTTTTTTAATGTTTCTTTAATAATAAGTGGTTAGAAGGTAAATGGTCATTTTAGGGTATTTAAAAAATGACAAAGGGAAAATAGACTCTATACCTTTTCATTCAACTTTGACCATTAAGAAGTTGGTGAGAGCGATCAAATTGATGAGTCCTGCCAAAAGTTACAATGAAATTCATCCCAAATTTATAATGTAAAATTTTAAATATTTCAATGTCAGTAACCTGAAAAGCACAAACTTATTTTCATGATAAAAATTATATATATATATATATATATATAGGTGTGCAATACAACTGCTAAGCGATGCATCGGTTGTTCAAGAGTTCACACACTATTCACATTAATTTTTGAAAATAAATTTACTAATAAAACAATAGTGGAATGGAGTACAGCCAATACATTCAAGAATTTCAGTTTAGCGAGAAATCGATACGCCTCGTGAGGTTTGGTGCGACTCGCCTTTCAAACCTGAGTGAACTAAACTTTTTTTAAAATTTGACATCCTCTGCCGCGCAATTATCCTTCTTATCCATGAGTCAAAAGTAAGTCTCTTCACCAACTTCTGGAAATTGGACCTTATGCTACTTTGAGTTTCTATATATATATATATACACACATATACATATATATATATGTATGTATGTATTAGGGGTGGAATCAGAATCTCAATTATAAAGGGTCAAAAGAAAATTTTAATTTTTTAATTAATGCAAATCAAATTTCTAAAACATTTGAAAAAAAAAGGTTAATAAAATTAAATTTAAATATCTACTACGGTGGTATAAAAAAGTAATGTATAAATAAATGAATACATAAATATATTTTGTTGTTTATAATTTTTTTTTTTTGATAATTAAATTATGAAAAGCGTTGATATTGCCACTTATAAATATGATTTGTACGCTCATATAATATTATAAATTTTAATTACATAAAAATCCCTACACAAATTGACTATTAAGGTTTAATTAAAAATAAATCATATATTAAGTACACCCATTGATTTCACATGTTTAATCCTTTATAATATGTATACATTTGGTAAATATTATATTAATTATTATGAATTTATATAATATACAAAATGAACATAAAATAAAATACGTTATTTTTAGTATAAATTCACTTTATAATTGAAGTTGGATATAAATGTCTTTATGTTAACATTAATGATAATGATTTGGTTATTTAAATTATTCATTAAATCTTATAATCACTTTTCAGAGTAGCCCTCGCTATTTAGAATTGTTGTTAAATCCAATTTTTTAAATGATCACTTTTGAAAGTTTTATGGAACACATTTTGTATACCTCTCTTCTACTTTTTATTATCATTAATTTTTAATTGAAAGAAGCACAACTACAAAGTGAAACTAAATGAATTTTGGTCTAGAATTTATTCTAATTTCTAAAAATTCAAATTTTTGAGTCTAAAATTTATTTCTTCAAATTATTAAATTAATGACAGTTACAAAAATCAACCATGAATAGATGATATTAAACAAAAATAGCCTGACATGAATTATAGATATAAATTATCTCCAACAAAATTTGCCCCGAAGTTTGCTAGTAAAAGTTTCTGGTAGCTAGGCTAGGAAAATAATACAGAGCACCCCTCACAGCAATTTAGAACACAGAAGAAGATACTAAGAGCACCCCTCACAGCAATTTAGAACACAGAAGAAGATACTAAGTGTAGGTGCTAGTATAGAGATGAATCCACATTCCTACTAAGATTAACACTACAGAGAAAGGTTTTAATTCCTGATCCCATATTTGATTTTGTTGAAGTAGCTACCGTGAATGTGATAGCAGGCATCTCTAATGGTCTGTCTTCTTGTAGTACTGCTGGTCCTGTATCTTTTGTTAGGTTGATGGTGTTTCTCAAAGCCATGCCATCTCTAGGCATAGAAACGGTGTTTTTTTAATTCATTTGCTTCCTTTGGCCGTGTCCTCTACGGAGGATCAACTTATGGCTTGATGAAGAGCTTTCTTGTATTGCCTCTTTGATTTGACTGAATTAAGTTTGTTTGGTTTTCGAAAAAGAGAAACACCACAGAAATATTTCAGTTGATAAAGAGTTTTTCATTAAGGTGAACTCCAGCAATATATACTATAGAAGAATCCCATATGACTTGTCCTCATATAATTACAAAATTTGTCAATGAAA
The DNA here is from genome assembly GCA_021234005.1 of Nephelium lappaceum. NCBI lineage: Eukaryota > Viridiplantae > Streptophyta > Magnoliopsida > Sapindales > Sapindaceae > Nephelium > Nephelium lappaceum. The sequence continues at coordinate 11,964,311 of CM038002.1, forward strand.
GCATACTTGTGTTCCTTCCCTATGATAACATTTATCCTAAACATTTTCACAAACCTATGCCAAATGCAATTTCATTAAGAACAATTCAATACAACTAGATTCCTATCACAATTTTGAAGCTGCAATGCACACTCGCCAACATTTGAAATACGGTTAGCCCAAAATTACTGACCCTCAGTTTTGGAGCGTCTTGTATTGGCTAAATCTGTCAGATGAAAGTCTCTTGCTCATGAACCATGTCGCTTGTCTCCAAACATATTTGGAATTACTAGGTCTCCTGGTATGTGTCCCTACCAATTTGGCAACATTTGCTGTTAACATCTCACTCCACAACAGCAGTTCTCTTTTCCAACAATGACTCTAAAAATGCTGAGCACAAATTAGTAAGTGGTGGAAGATTATGTGATGACCCACTGAATATGGTCTCCCAAGGTCTTTCAGACGAAACAGACGGAACCCATAAAGGCTGGTTTCTCTTCACTTCAAACTCAGGTAGCTTCCCATAGATAGATGCATAGCCAAATTGTCCTGTTGTAAATAAAACAGAAATAATAAACAAAATAAGATCTGAGAACCAAATGATCTTGCTAAGTACCTGCTTCAGTTATTCTACTTTCTGAATGTGAATTTTTCATTCAAGAATTTAAGATACAAACTAAAATACACATTATTTTCAATATAAATTGCTCGACCAATATGAATGTCTGTATGCCATAATCGAAAAGAACACAAATTTTCTTACACTCACCAAATAATAGAGAAGACTTGTGAAACACCAATGTTTGTTTGAATATAACACCAATGTTTTTCTTACACAAATGTTTGTTTGAATTATAACTGAATAGAATTGTTATTTATGATATATCAAAAGAATCAACTTGTTTCTCATAAACTTATGTAAGAATTTCATTCTAATATGATGTAAGATTTTCCTAGTACCACCAAAACTATCATAAGAATGCAGTTAATTAAAATCACAAACTTGATATTTAAATGATGTAAATTAAACAATGGTTAGCAAGGAGAACATACTTATTTCTTCAGGGTCCACAAGCTCCTTCCGTGGGATCACATTAAGCTCATGGATTTCTTCTCCATATGGATCAAAGAGGACATACTCACGATCACCATTCATATATACCAGCAATGTTTGAGGTGGTTTCCCATCTGAAACATTATCTTCTATAGAAGGATTTACTTGGATAAAAGCAAGTGTGCCTCCCTTGGCCTGCAATAAATGAAAAAAGTATTATTAGCATAAAACATTGTGATTCTTTAATAGACAGAAAGATAGGCATGGTGGGTTCATAAAACATTATATCATTTGTTCACATGCCCTGTTGTCAAGGAAAATAGGAATAAAATAGCTTTCTAACGTTGCACCTAAACACATGCAAACTATCATACAGACCTTTGACTGCAAGTATCCATGAAATCTTGCAGTTTTCATATTCTTCATTCATTCATCTTGTTTATTTGGTTCTCTATCCAGATATGGGAGAGAAACAGAGAGGTGGGCCAGCAAATTAACAATGTTTATATTGCAGAAGAGTAGACCACATTCACTACTACTATAGTATATCTATAGATGCTAGTTTAAAATGATTACACAGGAAATCTCAAGTCTCTTTTTTCTCCCCTGTTTATAATCATTTTACAATTTATGAGAGAAGATACTAATAGAATGAATCAAAAGAAAAGGGACAAATCTTCACTAAAAAATGATGAAAAGGTTTATAGCCTAGGTTGCTGCATTTCAATTTAGAAAAATAGATTTGTTGCCACAGTAAAAGAGATTCAGTTGTTTACCGTTTACATGTCATCCATTCATCATCAACTTCATTGGCAGAAATTTATTGACAACAAACCATTTCAGTGATGAGAAGTCTCAGTACCATAATCTACTATAAGTAATCTCTTATACAGTTGAAGAAGCCTTATGTAACAACATTCCAGTCTTTTTATTTCTTATCACTGGTAATATCCTTTTTTTTTTTCATTCATGGAAGTAACAAAAATTTGAGACTGAAAAAATATGAACAATTACTACTGCTAAAATTTATTTTTATTGATAAATAAATCAATTCACTTATATTAATTTAACAAGGAATTAAACCAACGTATTAGGTTTATCAAATTTTCCTTCAAAAAAAGAAATCAATAAATAATGAATAAAATAAAACGATTTTACCAAAGCTTTCACTAGATAATATTATATTTTAAGAAAGCATTACATTAATCTGGACCTTGGGTAACACCTTCTCCCTCATTTATTCTTAAAAAGAAAGGTAAACTAATAATTTGTACAAGAGAAGTTAGGTTCATTTGATCTACACAATCTGTAATGATGGAAGAATCATACCTTCCTCGCAGACCAGGTAGCCACAGGAACAGGATCTGTTGCATTGAAAAGTAAGATTACTCCATCCTTTCCTTGAAATGTTGTTCCAATTGATTCCTGGCCTTTGCACGATTCAGGAAGAAGGGCAAGAGCTGCGAATGATGACAAATCTGCCGCACAGGCTACAGCTGCACAATGTTTTAAGTACTGTATCACATATCTAACAACAAAGAAAGTAGAAAATGACAGGGCTATAGATATTCTACCGAGCACAATATGATGTTAGCAAGTTATAGTATTGCAATTCAAAGAGTTTGATCAATATTAATCAGAACTTCCCACAAATTTTCACACGATGCTGATGTTTAACCATTAGCAATTTCAATAAAACTGCACAATGACAAATTATTATTGGCAATAATGATATATAGTTGAGCTGAATTATAAATAGTTCTGATACTGAAATAACTTTTCTTCTCAAAGAATACCTGAAAATAAAACCAAAAGGCAAGATTTGATAAAAAAAACATGAACCAAGAGTGCCTTGGTACATTAACAATGGAGACATTTAGCATCACTAATTAAAACAGTCAATACACCAGCACGCCCCCACAGGATTGGAAAGCAAACAGAGTGATTCTGGAGGCTTAATAGTCACAAGAAGAAAAATGAGTTTCTATTCGTGCAACTAAGAATTTGGTTGCACATACAAATGAAATGATCCTGGACAATTCGGGTACACATTCACTAAATTCTCAAGAAACCAACTGTGGACTGCCAAATTAGAGAATAAGAAAGAGAGTGGATACTGGAAGAAAAAAGATTAAGTAACAAAACAGAATGAAATGCGCTGAAGGAATGGAAACTGGAAAGAGTTGAACTTTCATCCCACTTCTTCCCCCTTTTTTTCTTGTTCGTCCTGATCCAGTTTCTAAAAGCTGTAACTTTCATAGTCATTCGGGTAAAGCACCGAACAATAAGCTGTTTTCAAACCAGTCAATCTCAACTACCTTTGGCAAGTGTTAGGGTATTCTTGGCAGCCCCTAAAATACAGGTGTGGGACCATAACTCACAACCATCTACCTAAGTCGACTATGCATGACAAGAGAAACACATTTTTAGCTCAAGGAAGAGGAGTTGTACCTTCTACACGAAGCATATATGACCATGACACAGACAGCTTTGACATAGTCCAAACAGAGAGTTGTGGTTTTGAACCCCAAGATGCAGCCACAAGATACTCCGACTTTCCAACAAATGACAGTGTCACAATTGGCTGTAAGAAATTGAACAAAAAAAATATAAGTCATAAAATCAAAGAGAGAGAGAGAGAGAGAGAGACAGTGCTTTATGAATGCAGTTGCCATGGTATAAAGCCACGTGTTAACTAAAGGTGCACAAAACTAAGTTCCAACACATTGAGTCAATATCGACAAACTGGTTTTTCACTTCTCTATTGAGCTAACATTCTAAAATCTTTATTTCTTTATCTTTATTTGGTATTACAACTTATTGTCTGTAAAGCCAAAACATGTTTTCAATCTCCTCTGCACAGTTCAATAAAAGAACCTGAGACAGATGTCAGAACCAAACTGCTAATTTATTATCGCTAGTGACCAAATACAAGCATAACAGTAGTGAAAACAGCACCAACAATATTATGAAATAAAAGGGACAATTAAAAGAAGAGCCTAATCCTAGACAGTGCCTTCCTTTCATTGTTTTGCAAAGCATAGGTGCACTATGTTCTCTTAAATTGAAGGACAAAAGACAAGTGGCAAGAAAATATACAAATGTGCCCTCTTTATCAGAATTCTAACCAAGCTTTCTTACTGCGGTTCACTTAATTTATGTTTCCACAGCACAAACACAGAGATAGAATGCAGTATTGCAGAGAATCACCATTAGAGTCTCTCCAAGAACAGCAATAAGAACATTCTTGTCCGGATCCCATAATGTTATCACAGTTTCTGCAGCAACTGCAAGAATAGAACCATCAGCAGAAAATGCAGCAGCTGTCATCGCCTTTTTTCTGCAAGGTGAAGTACAATATAATCAGCATAACAATGAACGTGACCTTTAGTCACCAACTTATATACATGACATGTGGACAACCATCCACTTCAACATGCCAATTTAGCATTGTTTCGTCACAAGATGACTTTTCTACGTTAGTCTTTAACAAAATTTAGCATGCAACTTCCCCAAATTTTAAAAGAAAATTACAGATAAGTTCAAATAAAAAGAATCTGAACATGGAAAAAAATGTCCATGACCCAAAGGTATTATGCACAAAAAATTATTTTCAAGTCATTCATAAAGTCCCAAATAATCATAATTTCTATATCCTAGCTTAACTGACTTTCAAGTAAATCATTAACTATTTACAATTAAGGAAAATGAAACAATACAGCCTCCAGAGGAGAGCATAAAATAGAATAATACTTGTATGAGCCAACAGAATGGCATGTCCAACCAGAACTCTGAAGCACTGCATCTTTTTGCTCTAATTCATCACTGCAAACCCAAACCTGAGCATTGGAAAATATAAAGAAAGTGTTTATTCATCAGCAAACAGTCTGTGACACAGACAACTAATAACTGCTATTCAAGTCATTCAAGATCACCTTGAAGTCCCCCCCATAAGATGAGCTGACGGCCACATGTCGGGTAGGATGGAAAGCAACGGCAGATATACCAGCATCCCTATAAAATACATTTGTTATGCCATCCATCAGCTCAAAGACCCTTATCAATATATCTCATGCGCAACTTCAAGTAAAAAATATAAAATAAAATACAATCACTTCACTTCCACCAGAAGTTTTGATCAAACTTTTTGGTGTCTAAGTCATGAAAATGTTCAAAAACATGTTATTTAGCTACTTCCAGACCTGTGGGGTTCGTAAATTATGGTGGACAAGCGGAGCTTTTTATTTTGAGCTTGTGATGCCCAAAATTTAAGACAGACAAGACCTCCAATGCCCTCTTCAGCAAGCTTCATTTCGACAGTACACATCGTAGAGCCATCCTGGGAAAGAGCTACTAAAGTCACAACTACCTGACATCATATAATTCAAGAATATCCATCATAATTAAGACATCAGTAATCAAATGTTATAGATAATTTGACACTTAAAGATGTGAGTGTGTGTGTATATGATAAATAACATAATAAAATGGCAATTTTATTTACCGTGACATCATCTCCTGGTTGATGGTTTCTCTCACAAACTTGAACCTGAAATTGCATATTTGGAAGATTACAGCCTCCATTTCATTGAAATTTGTATGCAGAGATTTCTCATATATGGATATTTTTAATTCCTTTATGGGTATCAAATACAACACACCATTTCATATGCCCCACCTAATTATACAAGATTATTATGAACCTTTACCGCGTAAACTAGATTAGAAATGAAGCCAATGGTTCAACAAAGGTAATATATTCTAAATGGTGGGAAACGGCACCTATTGGGCCCCTTTTTTTTTTGGGATGGTCACCAAGTTAATAACTTGGTTGTTTTAGCACCAAAGTGTGCAAACTGCCTAAAGTGTGCTTATTTCATTAAAAAAAAAGAAGGTTTGTTTTTTCCGCACCAAAGTATGCAAACTACCTAGATTGCACATTATTAATGAGAAAAAGAGTTATCATTCTCTTTCTTCTTTCTCTCACCATCTGTCCTCACCCCGATTCTCACATTCTCTCTCTCTCTACAAACGTCAATTTTCTTAGGAAAAAACTTCTTTGGTGTTAAAAATTAAAAGTTTGGTTTGTTTTTTGTTGTGAAACTCTATGGATTTGATTTGTCGTTTATAATAAAACTCATAGATAACTTTTAACGGTTATACTTTGATTAATTTCATATTTGAGTTTTGAGAATCGTTTAAATTTTTGTCGATTAAAAATTTATAACAATATAGGTTGAAATGAAATTAAAATCTCAAACGGATACTTATGGATTCAATCGACAAAACAGATACTTATTGGCTTAATTGACGAAACAGTTCTGAGGAACAAAAAAAAAAAAAAAACCCTTAATTAAAGTCTTGGCTGTGGCCAAGTCTTGCCCACAATCACGACTTTAAGAAGTCTTGACAAAGTCAAGATTTACTGCAAGTCTCTTTTTTCTCCTTTTTGATCTAATTTTTTGTTTCTTTTTTTAGTTTTTAAATTAATGTTATTTCTTCTTATTTTTATTTCTAAGTTTATTTTATCTCTCTTCTTGTTTAGATTTTAGATACACTTTCTCTCATTTGTTTTGGAGTATAAAATGTTTGTCTTGGGAAGAGAAGTAAGGGGTTTTGTCCAAATCTATGTTAGGTGCTATAAAAACTCAAATTATTTATTAAGTTAGTGCTAGATGCACAAAACATGGGTATCCAAGCATTGTTCGTAAATACGACCGAGTACGGCTGTATATACGCCAATACAGGCGTATCGGTAGTGAGACGCACCGGTACGCCCGTATCGGAGTCGGAAGATGACAAAACCTGTCTCCTAAGTACGAGACAGCCGTATATAGCCGTCTCGAACCGATACAACCTTATATGGACAAATACGGCCGGTCAGGTAAACTTCTTTTTTTTAAAAGAAAAAAAAAAAAAAAAAAAAAATCAGTTATATAAATCGAAAACCCCTAAAATCCCTCAAACCAGACACGATCGACACTCCTCTCTCTCAAATTGACACTCCTTTCTTCTCACCGATGATTGTACCTTCGATTTCTAGCGAGTTCTCTCACGACCAGAAGTTTTCCTGGTGACTTCTCTCACATGCAAAACCTTTCCGACGACTTCTTTCACATAGAATCGGAGGGAAATAAAAAGCACAGGAGAGGAGGAGAAGAAGAGGAAATCAATGAGAAAGAAAAGTAATGGGAGAGGGAAATAGAAAGCAGAGGAGAAAAGGAGAAGAAGAAGAGAAATGGATGAGAAAGAAAAGTAATGGGAGAGAAATGTGTTGACTTTTGAATGTAAAATAGATTTTTATTTATTTAATACATGTAAACATTAAAAAAAAAAGAAAAAGTTAAGCAAAATAAAAAATAAATATTTGTTTAATATAAAATAAATATTAAAAAATCTAAAAAAATGTAAATAAATAATATTTTTAAAAAATAAATATTAAAAAATTATCATTTTTTTTAAAGTCATTTTCAATCTATACGTCCGTATCAACCGTATCGGATGTACCGTATATTACCATGACGGGGTGCCTGTACCGCTCCGTACCACGTATTTTCGAACATTGTATACAAAAACTAAAAATTTAAAGACTCAATACATAATACGCAATGGTTTAACATAGCTCAATTAAGAAATTGATTTATATATAGGACCAACTGTAAAGGAGATATGGCCTTCTCTAACATACAACATCCCATTTACCCAAAAGCAAAATCAACTATATCCTATCAGCAATCAGCACATGGGACATTCAATAGCAAACACAAAAAGAAACAATTTGCCAAATTATTAGGACATGGCATATTGCCTGACAATCACCAAAGGGAAAACTGAAAATTCAAGAAGGGGAAAACCAGGATGAACGAAAATTACAAGTTATCGCATCATTTAAAATAAGTAATTAACAGACTTTTTTTTTAAAGGAAAGTTGATTGATCATTCTCACCTCAGAAATTCCACGATCATCAAAGAGGCTGTAAAATTGGATGCAGTAATTCTCAGTGCGTAAGGCAACCAACGCAGAGCTGTGATCAAAGGCAACCCCACTACCAAAGCTTTCATACCCCTCAGGCAGTGAACAAGGTAGCTGAAAAATGCACCATAAAAGTGTTTCAAATAAAATAAGAACAAATATATCAAACATAAAACAGCAAGACAATAGAGAAAAACATATACACACATGTGTTGTTTAATAGCATAGCATCATTACAGCATACTGGAAGAAGCATTGAAAACTGACAAATAAATATGTAACATGTAGCATATGCAATATATTATTAAAAATACAATTTATATAGCCAACAAATCAAAACCTGAACAAATGAAAGGAAATTCACTTTTAGAGACTGTATTAAGAAAGGCATAGATTAAATACATGAAAAATTATATAATAATCAAAAGTACTCTTTGAACATGTTATTGTGTCCCAGGCACCATGTACACCAGGTGTACCCCAAGACTTGCACCTAAGCAACAAAGGTTTAGACTTTTCATGACATTGGTACAATTTGCTATAAAACGTTTCACATAGATTTCATTCAGATTTGACCGTACATACATATTTTCTGCTCATGGATTGCCTTCTCGGTCAACTACACATCTCATTACACAAAATACAAGTAAAAGATAACGTTTTCAAAATAAGAGCAGACAAGCTGATAAAAAACAGACCTTAATCCCGGAAATGGACTTCAATATTTCCATTGAAGGCATTTTCAGTAGATGAATTTGATTATCTGCACAAGCAATCTGAAGACTCTTGGTCAAAATTATACGTTCCTTTCCACAGATAAAATCATAGAATAGCACCATCTTAAGCTAGTGTAAATAGCAAATCTTATCTTACAGAGGAAAGTGAAGGATCTGGTGAAACCGTAAAATACAGAAGTGGAGATCCAATTCGTGGTAAAAACTTCTTCTTTCCTGTGTCAAGCTGCCAAACCACAAGGACTCCTTCTTTTCCACCTAAATGATACCAAAAATGAGTGTCAGCAACAGGAAAATTACTTGAAATGTAATAAATGAACAACCAGCAGTAGCAAACCATGAGAACAATAAATCATTTAATGGCATGCAATGAGCCAACTGTTTACAATCACTGAAAGGACCTTAAGCTATTAGTCAAACAGAAAACCGGTGAACTCTTGCCAGCAGCAAAGAAGCATATATTTAACTCAGTAGGACATGCAACTCATGTAGGATCCATACATAGTGATGAAAGGATTACTGTTCAATTTCATCAATCTTAGCATAAAACACACAAATAAACATATATGTGAAACTCAGCCCTTCAATTTGAATCATCAAAACCATGCCAACATAATGTGTATTTATGCAGTATATAGGTCGAGGCACTTTCTCTAATAAAGCCAAGCATTATAGTGATGTTAATTTTATTTCATTTCAAAAGGAAGCAACGTTTGTTTACCTGAATACAGATACGCTCCATCAGAAGAGAAAAAGAGTAGATTTACTTTTGAAGGGTGCCAGTGCCATGTGGTGCAAGAATCAGCATCATCATCATCCCTCACCCCTGGCCTTTCTTCGTCACTCACTTGTCCTCCACCACCACCACTAGCAAATGTTCTATCACCAAATCCTCTCCAAATTAGAATTCTCCCCGTCACATCGCCCGCAGCTAAAATTCTTTGAGTTGGATGAAATGCAAGAACCGTTATCCTCTTTGTATGATGCAGCATTATCTTCTTAAGCACCACACGCTCGGATTCCACATCAGGGACCTTCCATATGAAAATCTTGTGCTGTTTCCTGATTCCAAAATATTTTCCAGACGAACCAACTGTTATCAGCTCTGGTACTTTTGTCTGCCACATCAAATTCAGCTTATTTAATAAACAAACAAAACCAATCACAGTTAATGCACATAATGATACCACCACTAACAAAAGCAAGACAACCAAGTAATGCAAATCAAAGACAAATAAAACAAGTTAGGAACGTAAGGGGACCTCTGCCAAGGTGACTCCACCAATGAGGCGGGACTCAGTCAGGTTACACTTGCAGATTTGTCCATGCAAAGTAGAGGGTTTGGACTTGTTCTTTTTGCTAATAGTTTGTTTTGTATCTTCAAGAGACAAATAAGCGAAAAGGTTAGGTTGTTTTTCATTGCTCTCGAACAAGGACGGAATCACCTGAAAATGAAAATCAAATCAACAACAATCAGCCACCGTTTCGAACAACATATTCGTTAAAATAACAAAAGCCACTACATTCAATTCCTCACCATTGAATAAACTGGCAATTTGATATTGATCGTCTTCAACAACTCGGGCACCGAGAAGTCCCAATATCTGATGGTGCCATCGAGGGAGGCGGTCCAACAATAGCAGAGAATGCTATTTGCAGGAGAGGACGCCGGTACAACAATCACCGATGTGACGGCAGCTGTGTGACCCTCCAGCGACGATATCTAAACCCAATAAAGCAAGTCAATTATAATTTACATCATCAACGGTAGAACTTCGAAACAATGTAGTGAAAATGAAAAGCAAGTACCTGTAAGGCGGTGGAACTACTGAAGATGGAAACGGTGTTAGCCGTACAAAGGAGGAGTCTTTTAGAGTCATTGGAGAATACCGGAGGAGACGACACGTAGCTTCTCCCTCCTCTAATCATGTTTGCTATGTGTAGCGATTTCTGCAAAACCTTTGCCTTCTGCCCAGCTAGGGTTTTAGAGATGACACACACGGTTGTGGGGTTTTGACTTTTGATAACAAACTTGACCATTGGTACGACGTCGTTTACTATAGTTTTAACTAATAACACTACATTAAAATGTTTTTACAATCAAAGTAAGAGGCCTGTATATAATTTAATTTTTCTCGACTAAATTTAGAGAGAGAATTAATTACATTATATATTTTTTTTTTGAAAGAATAATTATATTTATATGAGATTTTCTCCCACGTATGTAGATTGTCTCCCACCCAAGTGTAGATATATCAGGGTCATGCTACTAGTGTTCTACTAGCTTAGTTCTTCTAACTCAAAAAAAAAAAAAAATTAAATTTATATTTATATATGCATAATAGTATTATTTATATTTATGCATTAGGATCAAGTGAACAGTAAACTATTGTCAAAATTTCTAAGCTTTACAGAATTTAATGGACAATATTTCATCTTGGAAATTGTGAAGTAAAACAGTCTAATGACAAATTTTCTTGAGCTTATTTTTATTAGTGTAAATTTTATTATAACCTTATGTTTTACTGTTGTATGACTTTTTTATCTACAAATTCAATTAACCCATCACAGTTTCATAAACCTATTTATTTGATCCCTAAATCAGACGTTAGCCAGCTTTAGAGCATTATTTTCGACATGCACAACATATTTTAGTAAATATTTATTCTTTAAAATTAATATTTTTTATATTTTGAACTGAAAAAACAGGAAATAATAATCTGGATTCTAAATAGATAACCAATTTGGTTTAAAATCATATCGTCAAATGATCTCCATATCTTGACAAATTGGTTTCAAAGTAGATCAAGTAACAATGTGGATTTAAACTACATGGAATAGTGATATGGTTTTAAACTAGACATTTGGCTAGCAATAGCCATGAAGATACCTTGCCATTGAGATCCATAGGTCTTTACTATTGAATATTGATAGAGATTATGCATCTCCATCAACAAGTGCACATCTAATTGAATTTCCACTACATTAGATGGATTTTAAAAAACTATATATTTTTTTCTTTTTTAGTTTTTAATTTTAGTTTATAATAATTGATTTTAGATCAAAATAGTTTGTTATATTCTAAAAAAACATTGTCATGACTCATATATTAAATTTCTATTTGTTGAAAAGCTAAGGTTAATTGTTCATTTTAATAGGTTAAACAACAAAATGGTACTTTTATGGTGTTTATTGTCTAACTATTGTTAAGGACAAGATGATCTTTATGTTCGTTTTGTCACAACTGATTGTTAAAATCTAGTTCGAAGACCAAATTGATGAGTTTTTTAAGAACTTTATAGATGTTAGGTTTTAAAAATGAATTCGTGGTTAAAAAAAATCTATGTCAAAACATTGGAGTTAAAATGAAATTTATTGTAATTTTAAACTGTTAAGTTCAAAATGTATTTTTTTAAAAAAAAAATTTCTATTACAATTGACCATTAAACTTCTTGTCCGAGAAACTAAATTGACGAGTTTTCTAAAATTTTAGGGATGATAATTCCAAAAATGAATTTGTAATTAAAAACCGTTATGCAAAGTCAAAATATAGGGGCTAATTTGAAATTTATCTTTTTTATTGTTATGTTTTATTAATTTGATATTGCTGAGTTTATCAATACTTAACGAAATTAATCATTACAAACACAACCTGAAAAGTGAAAAGCAAGCAAGTCCTATAAATCAACTCTCAAAGGAATCTCTCCATAATTAGTGATTTTATTGACAAAGGAGAAACTCGAACCCCATCAAGGCATCAACAATTGTGAAAGAAAAGTACATTAGTCGATTAGCCTTCGGGTGGATGTGCTTCCCTGAGCTTATCATGCCATGCAAAAAGAGAAATGGAGAGGGAGGTTACTGAACCTGTTAAACGTTGGGAACCATTTCAATACCATATTTGCTCATTATAGGGGTTGCACATATGAAGGGAGATGTGGCAAGAATTTGAGAATCCAAACAGTCAAAAGTGATTCCATTCCACTCCATAGAGGCAGATGGGAGATGAGGAGCAGGTGATTCCATCAAAATGTGCTGAAGTTTGTTCAAAGGTGTAGGAATATCTATTGCTCCTTCCAACATTTTCACCACTACACTCATTGCAGGCCTTGACTCAGGCTTAAACTGAACACACCAAAAAGCTACCTTGATCATCCTCTCTGCCTTCTCTCTATCACTCTCCACCTCGATTTCAATGGCTTTCATCAACTCATCCATATCTCCATTTTCAAACCTTTTCCACACCCACTTTGGAAACCATTCTTGGCTTTCCAAAACATCATTTTTCATGTTCCTTCTCCGGCATACAATTTCCAATAAGAGCATCCCAAAGCTATAAACATCACACTTGTGCGTTACATGAACACGAAATGGCGACCAAAGTTCAGGTGCAGTGTATCCTAGTGTTCCTCTTCTTCCTGGCATGGTTATATGAGTATTTTCTCTGTTGCATAGCTTGGCCAAACCGAAATCTGCCACTTTTGGGAAGAAATTTTCGTCCAAGAGAATGTTTTCTGGCTTGATATCATAATGAATGATTCTCTGTTGGCATTCTTCGTGTAAGTAAGCGATCCCTCTGGCTGTGCCAAGGGCAATCTCATGAAGCTTTTCGAATCCTAGCATCTTTTTTTCACTAAACAAGTACTTGTCAAGAGAACCATTTTCCATGTACTCGTAAACTAGAGCTCTCAGGTTTTTGTCAAAGCAGAAACCATAGAGTCTAACCAAATTAAAATGATGGATTCTCCCAATTGTACTAATTTCTGCCATGAACTGTTCCTCAATTCTCTTGTCTGAACTCCCACGTAAAACCTTCACAGCCACAGTGATTCCATTACTGAATACTCCTTTGTATACAGCTCCAAAAGCTCCTGAACCCACCAAGTTGGTGAAATTCTCGGTCGCCATCAGAAGCTGCTTAGAAGTAAACCTGATAGGCTTCTCTCTTTCCATATCTGTAAGGAATTTATCCACTGTCAGTGTTAGCAATCTTGTCTCAGGACTAACACTGCTGGTACCTATCCGAGCTTTTTTCTGGCATATTACCACTAAAATAACAATCTTTATGATGGTGATCACTGCAGAGTGTATGAAACAGTCAGATATTTAAACTTGTATCGAACAACAGATTTCATAAATCTAAATGCAGCCAGAAGGAAGATCTTACCTACAACCACAATGATGGTAACTATAAATGCAGTTGACGTTGTCGATGAAGCATTGTATCCATCCATGCTTGAAATTTATCAGGAAAGAAGACTGATGGAAGAACTTGTAAGGAATTGAAGGAACAGACAATTGACAAGGATACACAGCTTCACATGTTATTTTCCGCAGTCATTCGATTCTTTGACCAATGAAACTTTTAGGCCGGCCAAGAATTGACATATAACTTTGGAATGTATTAGATATAGTTTGATTGGCTGGTTCATTCTTAGGACGACCCACCAGGGCCCCCTGCTTCTTTGTCTGAATTGATTTATGGTTTATAGACATTGAAATCAACGAAATACAAAATTGGTGCAGTCTGTCTTCTACAAGAACAATATTTTTGAAAAACTTTACATTTCAACGATTCATATTAGTAATAGTCTTGGCAACATAAGTATAATATAAATACATATTGAAATCAGATCCGTTAACCGGAACTCTTATTTTGTATTAAAAATATATATTTTTTCACTTATTTGAGCAGCAAATATAGTAATATTCAGTTAAAATCAACAAAAAATTCATACTTATTACAAATTTTTGTAGATGATCATCTTTCTTTAAATGTTTCTTGAATGTGCATTAATATACTCCTCCTTTAAATAAAGAAAATAAATTCATGAAATAAAGTATGAAAACTATCTGAAATAAGGTGTTGCATATAATATAACTAGGTAAATGAAAGTCACTTTAATAGAAACAGTGAAGGTATAAGATGTAGACAAGATAAACAAGAAGTGGAAGTACCTAATCTGACATAGGTTCAAACAAAAGGATTGCTCAAGTCAATGAAGAAACTTCAGCCTTTAAAATCAATATAACAGGTTATTCTCATAAAGAAGAAATTATGCTGACAAGGTAGGAGTTTTGACCGGAGACAGTTTGGCAACCGTGTGAATTGCTTCTGAATTATGAATTTGCAAATCTCCATTCACCTTGGCAACTAATTCTGACCTCATCAGGTGTAAAAATGGGTTGTTTGGAGTCGGTATTTCCACTCCTCCTTCCAACATCTTCACAACAACACTCATGCAAGGCCTTGCCTCTGGTTGGTATTGGACACACCACAAAGCAACCATTCCCATTCTCTCTGCTTTTTCCTTATCCTTGTCCTCAATGCCACAAACAACCATCAATTCAAGGAACTCACCCTTGTCCAATTTCTTCCAAACCCATTTGGGAAACCACTCCTGACTTTCTGGCAGGTTCACATCCATGTTTCTTCTTCTTCCAAGTATCTCAAACAAAAGCATCCCATAGCTGTAAACATCGCATTTGTGAGTTACAGGAAATGACATCCACATTTCTGGTGCAGCATACCCTGGAGTTCCCCTCCTTCCTGTTAGCGTTATATGTGTTTTTTCCCCGTTACAGAGCTTGGCTAGTCCGAAATCAGCTATCTTTGGACAGAAATTTGCATCCAGAAGAACGTTTTCAGGCTTAATGTCATAATGAATTATCCTCTGCTGGCAATCTTCATGTAAATATGCGATACCCTTAGCAGTTCCAATTGCAATGTTGTGCAGCCTCTCCCAATCCCGTAGTCTTGTCTCTTTGAAATAAGAGACGATCCAGAGAACTATTCTCCACATACTCGTACACAAGAGCTTGCAACTCTCTGTCAAAGCAGAAACCATAAAGCTTAACAAGATTAATATGGTGTGTCCTTCCTATAGTGCTCACTTCTGCCAAAAACTGATCTTCAATCTTCCTGTTCGAGCTCCCATGCAAAACTTTTACAGCAACGGTTAAGCCCGTAGAGAGTTTACCTTTATAAACAGTTCCAAAACCACCTGATCCTAGAAAATGGGAGAAATTGGCTGTTGCAATCCTAAGTTGCTGAGAAGAGAACTGGATAGGCTTATCAATCTCATCCAGTACCTTATCAATTGATACTCCCCTACACTTGATGTCTTCAAGAGTTGAACTACTTCCTGCTTTGGCTCCTTCGGAACAGCTCCGCAAGGTCAAAAATAACCTTAGGAAGACTACGACCACTGCATATTCAATATAGTAAAAATATTACTTGCTCAGAAATTCATCTAGATGAAAAAGGCTTAAGCCAAAAGAACAAGAGATGACTTACCTAAAAAGATTATGACTGAAGAAATATCAGCATTCAACATTAGCAGATATGAACAAGAATCAAAGCTAAAGAACACCAGGAACTTAACAGCAATTAGATTTTACATCCATGGAAACTGACTACATCTTATGCAAATTGGTTACAGCGTAAAGATACCGAAACAAGAATCTCCAATAATGAAAACTACTTAGTCTGACTGCACATACTTGGAATCTTTAGGCTGTTTAATTCCATTACTTGGCTTTACCAGTCAGGTATTGATCCTTAATCCACCTGTAACAGAATGGCAGTTTCGAAGACGAAAAAGAAAAACAAAACATAAGTGTAGTCAAGTGAAAATGGCAGGAATTGGCCTGATTTTTACAAGAAAAGTATGGAGAAGTACTCCAACATAGTTTAAACCTATCATGTCAAACAAGTTACTTATACCAACATGAATAATGGTCAATCTTGCCTTCTGATCATTAGATGACAAATAACATGACGCCAAACAAACTTTCACGGTCATGACACCCCATAATTAGAATATTCCTCAATATAATTTTGTTCCTCACCTCATTCCATTTTCAATTATCAAGATGGGCGATAGGCAAGTCAAAATCCGTAAGCCCCTGACACCTTATTTCAGGGCAAGGGCACGAGTGCATCAGCATGTCACATCTGATATCTAAACGCGGGCATTGTGGTTGGTTTTGCCAATGGAGACACCTCCCCCAATCCAAAACGACCTGTTGACAACTGTAATAATAGATAGCAGATTTTCATCTTCCATGCTAGGAAAGAACCTTCCATAGAATTATCTTATAACTAATATGATAAGACGAACCAATGGGAAGGGTAAGAGAAAAAAAGAGACCAATAAGAAAGATAAAAGAAAAAGAAATGACACTATATATAATTTATTCGTCTCACTACATCAATCATGAGACTGTCTCATGATAGATTTTCTCCTTTTTTGGGTATGCAAAACATCCTGACCTTTCTTTGTTCACTAAACTATGAATTGGAGACTGCCAGTGGTGATTAACAGAGATTATTAGTTCAGTTGAATTATCACGACATAGCATGGCAGCATTGATAAACAGTAAAATCGGCAGACGAAAAAAGAAAAAAAAATCGAGTGATGCAAACTATTGCTTTTACTGAGACAGAAGAGAAATATAAATTACATCAACAGTACAGTCCAACAACTTGGGAGTACACTAAATTAGGATTGCAGCTCAGTGCAATACATCAACAAAACCATGGCATAAGAATTTATTTGTAATGAGATTACATGGCCATAACCTAGTACACAAGCAAACTTGGTTCACAGCGGCAGTAGGTAGAAAATTGCAAATTATCAGATCCCCCCTGATGTACAGAACAAATGTCCCTTCCAAGTTTCTTGATCACTTACTGCTATCCCATATGCTAGATATTATAAATATAGTATACAAAGGCGACTCGGCTCGCGTCCTCAATTCATGCTACATACAGACAATTTTTCGGTCATTGAAACATTCGGCAAACTTTTCGGTATACAAAAAAATAGAAACATTAAATTACCAGTCCAACAAGCATGTCAAACACTCTGTACTTTGCTCGATATTTCTTTGGCTTTTACAACTTCCTTTTCCTGTCATAGGACAAACTCAAAAATGTCAAACAAGAGAGTCCTAGGCATTAAGAATAAATATACAAAAACAGTCAGGTAAGGAAAATACTATCTGAAAAATAAACATCGTCAATCACAACATGGGAAAAAAATGACACAATCAAAAAACTTAAAAATAAATCTGACAGGCCATGGAGATTTTTTCTGTAACCAGACAAATGCAACCTTCAATACAAAAAGGCAGTTCATGTTTCATACACAGGATTAGACAAGTCATCTTTTCCTTTAGTTATTACGTTTTTTGGCACTTCGAGAACTGCCTTTTAGACAGACCCAGTCTGACTAAGTGCAGACGCAACGAGCATATACACAGACCCTGCCAAATAAATATCCATTCAAAAACCTTGTCAGAGTTCTGTGTAGAGCCACCAGGCATATACCCTCACTTGCCTAACCTTCCTGGTCTAAACAAAAGCTATCCTGATATACAATCTTTTTCACCACCACTGCAACATATACAAGATCCTTTAAACATTTAATGCTTCAAAAATTTGGAGGCCATTTTCCAAAAGACTAACGGCGATGTCATAGAACAGTCTTCCAAAAGCCTACTTATCCCAAGAAAGTTTGGAATGAACTTACTTCCATGCTAGGAGAATATCATTGCTCATCCAGTTGAGCGAGAATATCATCAAGTTACATAAGACTTGCACAACAATCATATATATGCCAAAACTTTAGACACGCAGATGCACTAAGAAATATTGACTTAATCTAGAAAAGTCATGATTCTGAATAGGTGCAACTAAGAATAAAGGTACAGAAAGGTGGAATTTGACATTAGTTGTCCATTCAACTCTCTTATCATTTCCATCTGCTAGCAAAACAAACAGCCATAGACAAAAACAGGCTCCATATAACAAGGATTGAAGCAACTGTTTCTAGGTGAATGGGAGAGAAAATCTTATCAGATGGTCCTAACCATTATCCTATTCTCTTCCCATATGATTTTTCTCTGTTAACTCTGCCACTATCAACAGCAACAGAGATTTTTTTCTGATAACTGAATTGACAAAGCCAAATGAAGTTAGCAAGGTAAACGACAACAATTCATCAAGTTCATGACATTTCTATGTTAGGCAATATGATAAATGTGAACAGTAAAGTTATATATATATAGAGAGAGAGAGAGAGAGAGACAGAGAGACAGAGAGTTTAGGCTATATTAACCTAAAATTTGATTTAAAATTATGACTTTAACATCCATTCATTCATTTTTACTCAATCAAATGGGTTTCTACTATTTTTCTTTTTTCTCACCATTGGATTGAGTCAAAATGAATGGTGGATTACTAAAACAATAATTTTAAGCCAAATTTTTACATTAATAAAGGTTCTGTGTGTGTGTGTGTATAATAATAATAATAATAATACACACACGAGATCAAGAGTTTCTTCTCCAGTTGCACACTGAATTTTATAAAATCAAGTCACACTTGTGACCCACTAAGTAAACAGAAGAAGATGTTGCCTAAGCAGAAATAAATGAATCTAATGGCTGATAGTTGACGAACCGACTTTATAATGTCAATGGGAATTAAGGTGAAAAGGACAACAAATTAGTTGAAAAAACATAAATTATGTTCTGATGTTCAAATATCTGATGACAGACCTTTCAAGATCTGACAGACAAGAACTGTTTAGAAGAAAGGCTTATCTCAATGAGTGAATATCACTACTGGGGTCACTTCCACAGAAAGAATCTTCATTGATTAAATCCTAAGCAACACTTTCATACAAATAATAACAAAGAAATAAATTTTCCATATCAATGATGAGGCAAGAACAAATAATACTAAAGTTATTACTTTGAAGCTACTTCAGATGTAGCTTCAACAAATACCATTGATACATATCCCAACCCATCAAACCAAGCAACAACAGTTACAGAAGCGAAAATATACATTTCCCAGATATCATCTAGTCTGCCCGTCCCACCCACTAAACGCCGTTAAGGGGGGAAAAATTGATAATTACTCCAACGAAATTTACAACTCAGCTTGAAAAAAAAAAATACAAATTTATGATGAATCAATTCAAATCAAGCTTACCATCCCCTTGCTCTCATAATAATCATCCAATGCCCACTGATACTTTGACTGATTCAATCCAAACCAACGTGCCAAATGATCATCCAAACTTCGAATGAGCTGCAAAATATCCCAATTAACAATTGACTGATAACAAATCATTTTAAAGCAAGAGGAAAAAATACTAATAAATTTTATATATTTCTTCCCCGTCTTTATTTTCCTAGTAATTAAAAAAAAAGAAAGAAAGAAAGAAAGAAAGAAAGAAAGAAAAAAATTGAAAGCAACTCTACATTCAAATTCCATTGGCTGCAATACAATCAGTAAGCTAAAGTGAGTTTTGAGTTAAATATCATAATCAAATTAGAAGATACAAAATACCCACTTCATTTTCTAAGCAACTAAACAGGATCTCTACTCAGATTCCATTTTTATGTACAAAACTTTCCCTTCAATTATTTATTTATTTTTTTTACAAACTCAAAGAACTGAAGATCCCTCAGCAGATGGTTGTTTCCATTTCATTTTTCCTTCATGTTCTCAGTAACCAAACAATATATAGACACAAATGAAGTTAACATAGAAGCAAGCAGAGCTTAAAAGCAACGCAACACTTGACATAGAAAGACAAAATGAGCAGAAAAGATAAAGATCCAGAGCCAAACAAAACATGCATTGCCAGCTAGAGAGAAAGAGCGAGAGAGAGAGAGGAGATACCATTTTGGACCTTGTTGACGGCATTCTTGAAGAAGCCAGAAACAGGAGGCGTTTGAAGGGCGGAGACTCAACAGAAACCGCCTTTTGGAACTGGTGGGGTGGTGGCTGGACGGGAGGAGCCACCACCTTCTTCTGTGGAGAATCGAAGACGGGCTCTGCAGGTTTGGGGGTGGATGGTGGGGTCACGAACACCGTGTAAGGCCCGATTTTCCCGATCATTGGAGGAGGCGTGGTGGGGTCGTTGTTGATGGGCATCGCTCTAAAAAGTTAAAGACTCTTGAGAGTGAGAGAGACACACACTGAGGACGAGAGTGTGAACAATGAGATTCTTGAACTGCCTTGCCAGTTGCCAGTGAACAATTTAGATAATATAATATTATATTATAGTGAAAATTGCAAAAAATAACAGTACAAGAGCGTCAATATTCGCCTTTGACCATAGTTTTTAGAAATATTTATTTTCAATCCCTCAAATAAGTTAATTACACCGTACATCCCTTTTATTCAAATTATCTCTCCTGCCTATTTTGTTCTCCTCCTCCGTTACTCACTGGTGAGATCTTTGTCTTTCCTTTATTGATTATTTAAGTTTTATTGAGATTTTTTTAGTTTTTTTTTTGTGATTTTTCAAGTTTTTTTTTTTTGTATTTTAGATATTAGATCTTGATGTTTATTATTAAATTTTATTAGATTTAGTTGGATTTAATTAGATTTGATTTGAAAATAGAAGTTTTTAATGAGATGTATCCTCGAACATGACAATTGGATTATGTGAGATCAGGTTTACAAAACTCGATATAAGGTTTTATAGTGCAGGGTTATGTACATAACCTGGCATCGGGTTTCGTGGTCTCACAAAACCCGACACCAAGTTATATGGCCCATAATCCAATACCGGGTTTAAATTTCATATTTTTTAAATTTTGATTTAAAGGTAGTGTGATAAACTTGGATATAAAATGAAAATAATTTGTTTGAAGGGTTGAAAATAAATTTTCATAAAAGGGTTAAAAATAAATTTTCATAAAAAAGTGGGTAAAAATTTTTTATTTTGTTTTTGTAATTGTTTTTGAATAAAAATGAATTTGACCATTATATATTATATTATAATATAATATAATAATATACAGTTTGACTATCTTAACCAAGTACTAACTCTACTATTTAATATGAGCCATTGAATTGATTGTAAGAGTGGTTATTGAAATCAATCTAATAACTCTAATTGAGGGGTAAAATTAATGGTGGATAAAGTAGTTAAACACATATATATAATATAATAAAAAAATTTTAAATATAACTTTTTAATGAGTTAAGCTATCTTACTCATAAACTGGAGCTCGTCAATTTAAGAGCTCAAATTCATTGGTAAGGTTAATAGTTTGATAAAATAATCAAATTCTTTGTCAATATATGTTTTCTTTAGTGTATGATAATTAATACATACATCACTTCAAAAAAAATATAATTAGCACATACATCAAATTTATATATTCATGATATAAAATTTATATTTAAATTTATTATAAATTTTATGTTTAAAATGTGTGTGTGTGTGTATATATATATATATACATATTTAAAGAGAGAGAGAAAAATGAGCGTCAAAGTGAACTGAGCAGTAAGCACGCAACACAAGTGGGATGGTTAATAAAAAATAAAACATTAAAAAAAAAAACACGTGGTATGGAGTAGATATTTGTCGTTGTTACTGTACTTTTGTGTGCCGCTTTCTTTTCCTGCTACTATTTTGTTTCTTTTTGTTGGAGACAAGAATTTAAAAAATAAAATAAATGGAGATAAGAATTTAACAACACAACATTACTTTGCTTTTTCACCTGAAATAACTGCATTTGCTTTTTCTTTTTCTATACATAACCTGTTTGAGGCTTGTAAGTTCTGTCATAATGGTTGCTTCGAATAAATGAACATGGATGGTAGATTCCAGATTTTTTTTTTTTTAATTTCGGCTAAAAATGACATAATAGTAAGTATAAAAAGCAACCCCACCAACCCAAATAAAAAATAAAAAAAATCATAAGTATGAAAGAGATAAGTATTAAAAAATAGATACCATTTCTTAGGCAATTTTAGGTAGAAAACTTGGCTAAGAATTTATGAAATAGAATTAAGTATTCATTCCAAAACAAAAATAGAATTTTATTTAATATAAGAAACACTTTCGAAATTATTTTTAATTACTTAGTTGTGATTATTAAGTAGAAAAAAGCTTTTCAGTAGCATTAGTGTTTTTATAATAATAATTCAAAGGTCTTTCAAAAAAAAATTATCATTATAATAATTCGAAAGTTATTTCATATATACTCCTAGTGCCCTTTGAACAAGAATCGAAGGCATGTAAAAATTTGATTTAAGAAACCGACTTCAATATCTACTCAATCCAAAGATTGTTATCTATCTTGAATTTACTCACTTTTTTTACGATTGAATTTAATAAAACTAGATGAATGAATATTAAAATTACTTTTCTAAGTCAAATTTTTAAGTTAGTATAATTTAACTCAATTTCTAATATACAATAATTTGTGTAATACAATGGGAATCACACTATTTAGTACATAGGGAGGAGACGAATCTATCATGTATTAGCTATTCAGCTCTAGCCTTCACACTACCTAATCTGTTCATTCTCCGTTTTCTCATCTACATTTTTTTTTCTTTGTAATTTTTCTGTTAGCTTGAGAGAAACTTAAGCATGCATTTTCAATTATTTTTATGCATAAATAAATACTTACCAATTGTTTTGAAAATCTAAACAAAGTTTTATATGATTTTTTAAACAAATTTCTAAATAATTGTTTTTTGACAACATTTCTAAACAATTATAGAAATATTTATTTTTTTATTTAATAGAATAAAATATAATATAAATCTATCAATGTGCCAAACACTATACAATCTAATGCTATTTAATACAACTAAGGATGATAAAAATTCTATGAATGTCGAAAATTCCAATGAGAATAGGTCCTATGGGGACTCACCTTTTTTGGGACAAGTTTGGTATATGATAATAAGGATATGGCAGTGGAAATGAGATTGAATACTAAAAACTATCTTGTTTTGAGGCAGGGGTTTGATCCCTGCCTCCATTTGCCCTATGGAGTCCCCATAATTTGACAATCTTATAATAGGATATTAATTTTTTTCAAATATCAAGCTTTACACACTTCAACCAAAGGACTGATATAATGCTATTACACTCCAACCAATGTGTGACATAAATCTCAATTCAACCAATGCATACTATAAGATTCAATTAAGGATCATGGTAGACATCTAACACAAGTTGTTCAATTTTTTCATCCAACATTATAGGATAGCTGATATGTCATTGCAATAGCAACTAGTCTTGTCAACCTCAAATCAAAATATTTAGCAACATATCAAGCTGTTACATAATGTTATATGACAAAGTTAGATAAAAGTGTTGGATGTTTGCCATTATTTTTCAATTAAACTAATCTAGGATCGACAATTATGGTTTACAATAAAAAAGTACTTAACTATAAATATTACCATGAGAAAATTGGTGGGGGATAAGGATGGGGAGCTCACTCTCCAAACATGGATTCCTTGTCCCAAGTAAGGAATGGCTTGGCCCGAGGACATGACTCCTACTTACATTTGGGTTTAGAGAATGAAAATGGTATCCCCACCCTGTACCTATTTTATATCTTTAAAAAATTCCTAATTCAACCCAAATTGATAAGGTGGTTTCAATTTGTTTCGGGTGGGATTTAGGTATGTAAACTGGTTTTTAGGCGGATTTGGGAGTGAAGGTCTAACCAGGCTGGGTTGTGGTGAAGAACAAAGTAAACATCTTTGCCCTAACCCAACTTGGTTAACTTAGTATATATATATATATATATATATGTATAGATATATATATATATATATATAGTTAAGTGTTGTTATGAAATTTAATTTAATATCCTTAATAGGAGTGATTAAGCACTTTCCTTAATTTTAAAAAGTTAAGGGTTCAAATCTTATCTTTGTCCTAAAACAAAATGTGTGAATAATTTTCTACGAATTTAATCCCTCCTCCTCTACCATAAGAACAAAAAAATTAAAAACAAATAATTTAACAAATTCTAAAACACTTTTATGTACATATTAATGATAATTTATTCATAATTAATATATAATTAAAAAGTATAATATAATTATTAATATTTATATATTTAAATAAATATCAACGAAATGATATTTGAGATGAATTATATTCAAGAAAGTAACTAAAAACGTAAATGTTTACATTGCAAAATATAATTGTCCAATTGCCAAAAAAAAAAAAAAAATTGAGATGAGATGTGATTAGAGACAATCTTTTAGTTGATTAACAATTTGACTAACACCTAAGTTAATGATCAAAGGGTAAAATTGTTTTTCCACATCAACAAATAATTAAAATAAAGAGAAAATTTGGAATTGCCCAATACCATTTTATAATTATAGCAGACATTATAGTGTTCGGTTTGGTTCCTGTTGGAACAAAACCAAATCGACCATTGTTTGGTTGTCAACAGAAAGAACTGAATAGGGTTGCTTTAAGGGGAAGAATTGAACCAAATCGAACACCTTGGGTTCGATTCTTCGGTTTTGGGCTCAAATTTAGGTTGGCCCAAATATTTTTACAATCTTGTATAAAAATGGGATGCGAAACTATAAACTATTGATGAGACATGCACATGAATTTAAACAACATATAGTTTTATGATTAATTCCAATTACTGTTAAGAAAATAGAACAGAGACAAATTTTATATGTTGCTGATTAATATCTTTGGGCATCTTTACATAATTAGCTGCTGCTTTAAACTACAATTTTTTTTTTCTTTTACATGAGCAAACTTTAATGCACAATTATAAATGCTAAAAGAGTAGCAATATCAAAAAGTTGTGACAACTAAGGTAGAGCCCTTAGCCATATGTATTTTTTCGTTTCCAACAACTAGCAAAAAAGTGAAGCATGTGGAACTATTTCAAATCTACTTAAAAATAACGTAAATTGGAAAAACTTCGATGAGAGATAAGAGATTGGTGAAACCTAAAACGAAAAAAGAGAAATGAAAGGCAAAAATGGAAAAAGAGAAATGAGAGATTGGTGAGCCGTGACCCGTGAGTGAGAGATTGACATGCTTGAAGGTTGAATTTGAAATGAGAGATTTAGATACTTACCGAAAAACCAACGAGAGTGAGAGATTGAGATGAGAAGTTCGCAGGTCATGACGACAACGACGAGCATATGCGAGGTTAGAGATAAGAGATGAGAGATGAAAGATGAGAAGTCAAAGGTAAGTGGCTGGCTGCTACGCGATGAAAAAGAAAATGGGTTGCAAATTGATTTAGGGTTTAGGGGATTTATATAGGGCATGCGAAATTATGCATGTGCCTCTATTTCACGGATCTGGTCGGTTTTGAATCCCTAGAATCGAACAAATAAGCATTGTGTTTTCTAGCCATAGGAACCAAACGCTCTTAATGTAAGCATGAGAACAAAATCGAACACTTACATATAGGATTGGGCCGCCTCGAGTCGTTTGGGTTGGTTTCGTTTCATGCCCACTCTTAGTAAAAAAGACCCCACCGTTGGTGGAGCATCACCTTCAGGTCATGGAGAATATTCCTCCATGAACTAGAGGATCTTAGAGGATGGAGGTGATTCAACATTGTCTTCTTCATCTAATGAGATCGATACAAGCTCTATCATTTGGAGAAGATTCGATAACAATCCCCTTTGCCTGCAAAACATCATAGCAGATTTCCTCCAATTGGAACTTGGAAGAGATATGATATCTTCTCCAATTTGTGGAAGAAATCCCTCCTCTAAAACTTGCAATAATAGAGTTGGCTTTTTTCCAATTTTTTCATTATTTTTTTTAATAGAAAATTTTCACTTTAATCTGTATGTTTTAGTGAAAAGTTATTTTTTGACTCAAATTCATTTTTAATCCCCATTATCTTTAACATTTGAAAAATTCATCGAACTAGTTCTTTTATCAATCAAAGGTTGGTTTAGAGATGCTAAATAGACCTGAGCTTGAACGGTCCAACCATCTAGAAATTGTCCATAAAGGCTTGCAGGGCGGGTATAGCCCGACCCTTAGATTGTGGGTCAGGCTTGAAGGCTAGCCCGCTAATTAAATTTGGAGGCATGCTGGCCATGACCCAAGCCCATTCAATACTTGGCCCAACATGGGCCACTACAGGTTGACACTCAAAAGTTTATAATACACAGAAATAAGAGTAACAACTAAGAAGTTATACAATTTTCAAATATAACACTTATATTTTTATTTTATAAATTGCATAATAAATTAGTATTGATAACTGTTAACTTCATTGATATTAAAAAATATAGTACCCAAATCATAACTATGGTGAGGTAAATATACTACAAATATACATGAATAAATCACTTGAATATTATATAAATAAAAATTGGGTGAGAATTGCATCACTATAGTTTTAATACTTTCCGACTAGGCTGAACCATTCAAACAATGATAACTCTGAAAAAAAAAATTATGCTGAGTGTTAGAATTTATTATTAGTGAAAAGTGATGTAATTGATTAAAATATAATGCATAGAACTTCGTAACTTATTGAATTTATTTTTATCAGCATTTAAAGTGATTTTATCTGAATATTTACATTCCATTATAAAGACATTATAATCAATTCATCATATCATCAATTAAAATATAAACATTTTTTTTGTTAAGTTTTCATTGATGGCTCAAAGCGGGATTACTCCCAGAAGCCCAATCCAGCCCTCAAGCCAACCCTTAGGGCTTGTGGGCCTACATTTTCTGTCTAAGCCTACCCTCGCAACCGGGCCCAGTCTAAGCCTAAGCCCTCCATATTACAAGCGAGATCGGACAATTTTGTACAAAACGAGGTAAAGCTGATACGGTCATTGGTAGGCCCAACCTTTTGACACCTCTAGCAATGGAGATTGATGGAGACAAAGATGGAGATCAGTGTATTGTGAAGAAAAAGATGGAGGTAAAGAATGAGCTGGGAAGTTTGTGTTGTGGTTGTAACGGTTTGTGTCTCTAGTTTGTTGCTTGATTTGGGTTCAAACCACCCAAATAATTTGTAATTTAGTTTTGTTCAAACCCAAATCGTTGTGATCTAGGTTCCTTAAATCCAGACCCTTAAGATCGAGGTTTCTTGAACCCAGATCTTCAAATATGGATTCAGTCAAACCCAACAACTATCTTCGTTCATTCAAACCCAAATCTTCAAATATGGGTTCATTTGAAGTTCGAACCCAAAGCTTCATCGAATTTGAGTTTTACAAAACCTATTTAAGATCTAGTTTGAATCCAAATTCTCCATTTGGTGAAGACCCAAATTGGATCACCATCATTGATGGAGACTCCATCAACGCCAAATCTCCACCTGATGAAGTTCTTTGAAAAGTTCTTTTTCTATATTTTTTAATTTTGTCACTTTCATTTAATTCATTTTAATCTACATCATCCATCTCATTTTAATCTTCATCTCAAAAATGAACTATGAAAATCACTTTTAATTTTATTTTAGTTAAAATAAAAATTGAAATAGTCAAGCATATTTTAGTCTCTATACACAATTTGAATGGTTGACTGTTAGTTTTTTTATCAAAAGGATTTGATGAATTTATAAAATATTAAGGAGACTAAAATAAATTCACGAGTAAAAATAATAATATTTCATTAAAACATAAGGACTACAGTAAAAATTACCCTTTCAATTATTAATTTTTCTTTTTTAGTTATTAATTAAATTTTAGATTATTATTTTCAGAGCTAGGGAGGGGCAATTTAGTACTTACATCACAACAATTATTCTTTTGGTTATTCAACCTACAAATCAATGAGTCGACAATGAGAAGATTAACCGACAGAGTGCAATTTCAGATATATTAAAAAGAAGTTAGCGCAATTTTCCATTTTCTTTTAACTAGTTTCAAACTTATTTTCGAGTGCTAGAAAAAGAAAAAAACATATGATAATAAAATTAATGCATTTTATTTCTTATTTTCTCAATATCAAATTAATGCATTTTATTTTTTATTTTCTCAATATCTTTTCACTCACGCTGCTATGACAGGTACTTGTGTCGTACACATGGGTAGTTAATTTTTTTTTTTTTTGGCTACCCGACACTAAATCAGATTACTAACAAAACTAGCTAAGATATAACTCTAAACACAGCCCAAATCTCCCGTGTCTGTACTTGAATATATTTCAGTGTTTTTGCATATTTCCACAAATGCAAACCTGATTTCAAAGAGAGCAGTACGAATAATATCTTCATCTACAGCAGTGCTGCTTAGCCCAAACGCTCGTCACAAATAATGTGACAGACAACTTATCATCTAGTGATGTAGATGGTAATTGCATATCATTTGCCACATTATTTGAGGTCAGTTTTGACCAAAATTTTGGACCAAAAAAGCGTAACTATATTTTGTGGTATTTGAGGATGAGAATAGACAGTTTTGGTTAGATTTATTCAAGGTCCACTTTAGAATGAAAATCTACTACAACTATCTCATCCAATCTGACATTACTCCACACATCATTTTATAAACAATTCAAGTGATTCTACATGTTCAATTATAATCGCCATCGCTAAGAAAAATATCATTAACCAAAAAATTGCTCCCAAAAAATTGCTGCACATAGTAAACTTTCCTTAAGGCTTGCTTCCAAGTTTAGAAATGAATGCAATGTATGTAAGCGAATAAGGAGCCAAAGAAAAATTACTGAGCATGAGGCATGATTGAGCACCTGCATTTAACAATTCACCATCTCAACTCTAGTTGAACATATTTGGAAGGGGTCTAACGGCCATAAATGCATCCACCATCTGAAAGAGGAAAAATATATAAGAAGATCAATACAATTGGACAAGCCAGCTTACATTGTCCTGACATAACTAGATGGAATTTAGGAAAATATCAATTCATCAAGGAACGAAAGAAGCTTACCTCATCAGTCACAGCAGCTCGAGCTGTTTGATGTCTTTCAACCAATTCAGTCAAAACTTTAGTGAGACGCTGCTTAACTTCCCCAGTTAGCATGTGCCCCGCACCATACTCCTAAAAGAGGATAATGTATTGTGATTCGTAATCCATGTAATTAATGATATTTTAGGACATTATATTTTTGTTTTCTTTTGAATAATTAAAGAAACAATTCTCATCTTAACTTAAAATAATAACTTACCTTTTTTATATGTTCAAGTTCAGCATCGTCCTCTAGGAAAAAACTTAAATATTTTACTGGTATGTCGACCTGACAGATATCCAAATGAAAAATGGAGTCAAACTATAGTTAAATTTAAAAAGGTAATAGTATAGACCATTAACTTAAAGCCTAAACATCCAGATCAAGAAGCTTTTTACTCTGTTCCTTATTCCATTTCTACGTCCATTTGCTAATAAACATACATATTCATATATTTCAATAAAAAAAAATAAAACATACATATTCATATAAAAATAGAGGGAAGTATAATCATAATCTATAAAATATGTAAATCAGCATTCTTCATCAGACATGTAAGAAACTAACAGATGAAATGAAAAATCTAATACCTCAAGATTGGCCCCAAGTTTTCTGTGTAATTCAACACTTTCCTGTCCGCCAGAGAAGGCATACTTGTTTATCTGCAGATATTAGCACAAATAATGGTTAGTTATGTGCACAAGGCCCATATTAGACTTGAGCATACAAGTGCTTATTTATTCATTAGATCTCATAGGTTAGCTCTATAAAATATTCCATTCTGTGCTCTCAAGTCCACCTTTCATAATTAATCACACTAACAGAGTTATATACAAAAGCCTGAGGTCCCAATAAAATTCAAAACAACCAATAGAATTTGTGATCAAATAAATTGACAGAGTAAACAAAAAGGAGACATTCACCATATTGTAGCAAAACACAAGAAGAAAGAAGCACTAGAAAATTGAGCGTGTACAAGAAAATCATTGCAGCTCTACATGACCGGCCAGACTATTATTATATTATTAATAATTCTCATGTCCATTAACTGGGTCAAAGCAATGAGCAGTGCTCTTTCCCTGCCAACCCCCGGCCTGGGATTATAACCTAAACTATGCTGCTTATCTCAATTAGCAATAAGACATATGTTATTACGACACAATGCCATTGAGACAGTCAAATGCTTCATTCAAAACAATTGAAATCAAGAGACTAACGTCAGCAGAAGACACAAAACTTAGGGCATTAATGCCATGCAATGACTCAGAGAAAGGTTATCTTTATATGTTTATTCAAAAAAATATGCATTAGAGGACCGCGATAGAAGACATGGAATTTGCCTTCTACCATTTGCTAGATAATAGAATTTTGAAAATGAAGAAAATGGTCAAACTTTGCAACCAATACACAAAAGAGACATGAAGTGTGTGTCAAAACAATATAAAGTTGTGCTCTTTCAGATCAAGAATGGGTAACAATTTTCAGTTAATAGGTAGTTATGTAAAACTAATTCCCCATCTCTAATAAGTTCAAGAACTATACAAGGTACTAATAAGAACGGAGAAAACATAATTATTCATCAAGAAAGTAAAGATTCCACATAGTGGTTGTGTAAGATGTTTCAGAATCAAACCTTGTTCTTAATAACTTTCCCCGAGTCTGTCACATAAATAGCAGAATTGGGATCACTAGCTGACATTTTTCCATTTTCCCCCTGCATGTAATCAATTTAAATAACATGCTATCAATAAGGAAACAAATCAAAGAGTAATGACGAAGTAAAATGCAGAGAATAGGATTTTTTTTTTTTTTGTTTCCTGAAAGTGCAGAGCATAGGCTTGCTGATTCTAGTAAACATAGTATCTTTACAAAAAGCCAAAATCTACATAACATGAAATGTAGATTCCAGCACATATCTTCTCATGTAATGTACACTCATTACCTTGAAAATCACTATAATGATGCACGATATAATTCAAATAATTGAAATGACAGACTAATTAGTTCTAGCACATGGTCTGATAACCGTATTTATGAATAGCTATTATAATATTGGGAATATTGTACTAATCAAAAGGCAATCCTAAAATTTGCCAATCAAATTCGGTCCACACACGAGGGAACAAGTAGATCACGAAAGGGGAAAATAACCCATAGGATGCATACACAAATCCCTGCAAGGAACCAAAGATGCCAAAAATAAATAAATAAGAACCCTAAGCCAAAACTTTACGACAACACTGCTTTCCAATTATAAATAAAGAGAAGAAGAAGAAGGAAAAAAAAATAAAGCATTCCTAACTTCAGAAGTTATAGATGCCTATAAGGAAGCCCAAAATCTGAGCTTATCTGTTAAACACCTAATAATAGCAACTTAACATAGATGAAGGACTTAAAGAATAAATGTTACTTTGATTGTGTGCAAGTCAAAGACTGACAACTTAATTTGAGGAGGTGATTGATTTTTTATTTAATTGTGTGCAAGTCAATGATTGACAACTTAATTTGAGGAGTTGATTGATTTTTATTTGATTTGATTGTCTCTTAATTGTAAGGACTTGAGTTGCTTGATGTTTACTATTTATAGGGAGAGGTTAAGAGTGAGGAGGATATCTTTTTGTCTTGAAGATAATTGTAAGTAGAGTAGCTCTGTTTAGAGTAGCTCTGTTTAAGGGTCAAGTGTAGCACTTACCCTAGTCTCTTAGCGTAGCACTAGGAGAAACTGTCTTTGTTATTTTTTTTGTCATTACGTAATAAAATTCTCTTACTTTTCCCTGAATCCTACTTTGAGTTAGCGAGGTCCCTAACAATATCAATCAACTCCTCAAATTAAGTTGTCAATCTTTGACTTGCACACAATCAAATAAAAAATCAATCAACTCCTTAAATTAAGTTGTCAATCTTTGACTTACATACAATCAAATCAACGTTTATTCTTTTAGCCCTCTATCTATGGTAAGTTGCTATTATTAGGGATCTAACAATTCTACTTTTTCTTTTTAATTGAGAAACTAGCACCAACAAAAGGAGTGGAGTCCAAACAATATTTTGAAGTTCAAACATTTCAGGAGAAACTCATTAGTCCTAAAGAGAACTTGGTCTCTAGCAATGAAGAGCCAAATAAAGAATCATCAAATCAGGCCACTGAAGATACAAATAGACTGGAGGTTGATGCAACAGATGATACAATTGAAGAGTTTGTTGAAAAAGCTCTACAGGTTAAAATAACTTCAGTTGGCTTAAAGATGTTAGAACGGCAAACATCGAGATAAGGTAATTCCGCAAAATGTTCATTTTGGAAATCATCTAAAAGGTTACTAGTGATTCTTCCATACATCACCAAACAAATCCTACATGCATCCCCAGCAGATTTCAATCCTCTTTTGTAGTTTAAAACCATAAAGTTGGCCAACTTTAATGATGGTAAGTTTGGTGAGAAGGCATCCACGCTAGGTAGGTTACTTCAGCCCCTTTCACTTTCCACGAATGTTTGGAAAGACACGAGTTAGGCATAGGATGAAGCTACTTAGAAAGCTGTACATAAAATTCAAGAATGATATCCGTCGTTCTGCCTTGAGGACAAGGCGGTTGCTGAGGGGGAAAGAGTTGTTGGACCCCCAATAATAACAACTTACCACAAATGGAGGGCTAAAAAAATAAATGTTGATTTGATTGTGTGCAAGTCAACAATTGACAACTTAATTTGAGAAGTCGATTTGATTTGATTGTCTCTTAATTGCAGGCAACGTTCATAAATACGTGGTACTGTAAGATACGGGTACCCTGTCGTGGTACGGTACGGTACAGTAAAGTACATCCGGTACGCATTATACGGGCATTATATACGGTAAATGATAAGAAAAAGTTAATGATTGTTTTTTAAAATCATTATTTATTTATATATTTTAAATTTTTTCATATTTATTATATATTAAATAAATATTTATGTTTTATTTTAGTTATTTTTTAATGTTTTATTATATGTGTGTGTGTGTGACACTATGAGTGTGTGTTTGTTTTTTAATTTTTTTTCATTTAATGGTAGACAATGCATTAAATGGAATTGAACTGCCCACGTAACCAATTAACTATCTACCGGCCAACCCTCTCTCTCTCCTCTCCTTTTTTTCCTTCTCCTTCTTTCATCTCACTCTCTCATCTTCTTCTTTATGCTATTCACTGACAAGCCATTCTATCTCTTTCTTCATTTCTTTTTTTGGTGGCACACATTATGTCCTCACGCAGCCGTTTCTTCTTCTTCTTCGCAACAACAGATTACACCATTTCGTTCTTCTTCTTCTTCTTTCGTAGTAAATCAAAACCCATTTCGCTGGCCCTCCTCTTCCTTCTCTCTTCTTCTTACTTCTTCTTTGCACGCAGCAAATCAAAACCCGCCATATATTGGTATATACAGTCGTATTGGTACAAGCATGACCATATACAACCGTTCTGTACGCATTAGATGGTCAAAAAACTATACGTCCGTATGGATATGTCTGGAGCCCAATACGGTCGTACAGGCCGTATACAACCATAGTAGGTTGTATTTACGAACCATGATTGTAGGGATTTGATTTGCTTGATGCTTACTATTTATTGGAAGAGGCTATGAGTGAGACTGAGGAGGATATCTTTTTGTCTTGAAAACAATGGTAAGCAAAGTAGCTCTGTTTAAGGGTTACAGTGTAGCACTTACTCTAGTCTCTTGGTGTAGCACTAGAAGAAACTATCTTTGTTATTTTTTTTTTTGTCATTAGTAATAAAATTCTTACTTTTCCCTGAATCCTACTTTGAGTTAGCGAGGTTCCTATCATTATCTCATAAAACCTCTACCCCTTTGCCTTTGAGACCATCAAAGACTCTTTTGTTCCATTGATTCCACAACACACAAAAGAAAGCCATCTTGGTACATACCCAAATAACTTTACCCTTTCCACTCCACCAAAAACTTCACCACTTTTCCGACAATTAGACAATTTTTTAAGTAGAGTATTTTATAATTCAGATTGTTGTTGTCACCATTAATTTAAAAGTTAACTTTACCTTTGAATAAACAAATCTTTATAACAAACAATGTAATTAAACTATATATTGGTGAGTAAAGTTCTTTTACTTCTTGTCGATGGTTTAACTCCATTAAGATTCTCCAAAGAGGAGAGAGTGATACTACTACGCAACATGAGTTCAGCATTCTGTTAAAACATAGCTTAAGCTGAAAAGAAAAAGCCTAACAATAGTATATGAAATTTTACATGAGTTTTGTAGGCTAGCATTCTGTTAAACTGTAGCTACATGTAAGAATAGTTATGTAGATGCATATTAGGAGTTTGACAGAGTGAAAGGTCTGTTAATAGTGTTGACGAGAATATTGATAACCTTAGTAGCACTCATGTAACCAACGGACCCAATAACTTAAGATGAAAAGCAAAAGTCTAACAATAGTATATGCCACGCGACAAGCTCAAACACAAGCACATGGTCAATTCAACTAACAAATAACAAATTTAAATATAATCAAAAGAGGGGACTAGTATAGCCAAGATTTGTTGGTATGACAAGGCCCTTATATCATGTTAGTAACC
This sequence comes from Nephelium lappaceum, assembly GCA_021234005.1. Lineage (NCBI taxonomy): Eukaryota > Viridiplantae > Streptophyta > Magnoliopsida > Sapindales > Sapindaceae > Nephelium > Nephelium lappaceum. The sequence continues at coordinate 11,999,362 of CM038002.1, forward strand.
AATAGACCCAAAAACCTAAGCTAATAGGAAAAAACCCAAGAATAGAATTTAAGCACTCTAACAAGTAACAAGATCAAAAGCTAACAAACCTAATACCTTTACTTTTTTTAAGTCGTCCCTCAAATCATCTTTTCTTGGAACAAATAAACTTTTCAAGCCTTCTCCACTATCTTGATTGAACAACCGAACTTAATTATCAAATCAAGTGTTGTCCCAGATCCACATACACTTTAATTAAATTTTGACATCTTCAAATAACCAATGTATTTAATATCATGGCCTGCCAATTGTGGTTTTGATTAAATGTTATAAAATGCCAGCGTGTCAGCTATATACTAAGGTATTAAGATTGTCCATATTGCTAAATTAACAAGAAGAACATCGGCATAACTATGAACAAATACAACCTACATGTCAAAAAGAAATAATTCAACCTGAACAATAGCAAACATATGAATTTTAGTTTTATGCAGTGATTAATAGGCTAATTATTGCAAAAGTCAATCAATTCATGACACATGTATGCCAATTCTAAGATATTACCATGATCAGTGTCAACATCTCTATCTACTAGTGTTTTCAATCTTATACCATTTAAATTTCGAAAAGATGGCAGTTTCATAATGATTATTATCTTGCGGTAATTATTTACTCTTTTAAGGTTATTTCTTTTTTGATCAGGTATGGTAATCTCAATGATTATAACTTATGAAGGTTCATGACAACTTTTCACATGAATAACAATGCCCTTAACCATATTGACGCATGAGTTTCAGATAAATGGCATATAAATATTTTTCTCCAATAACAATGGTCAAATGAGATATGAAAGCTCTCAAGACAAGTTCAAAGTATCAACTGCAAAAGCAAAGGTCAAATAGGAATAAATATACTAGGAAATAGAAGGCACAGCCAGATTTGATGGTAATATCATCAAAAGTGAGAATTAAATTCAGCTAACATATATACATACATACATACATGATACATCCAGAGTATACCCAAAATTTGCCATTAAAATTTGTAGCTAAATATAAGAATACCTGGAGGGCAGGGAAGAAAGACGATTCGATTAATGCAGGTTTGTGATATCCTATCCGAGGGGCAACATCTCTAGTCATCCTAAAATATGGATCCTGGACAGATCATTAAAGCAAGGAAATTTTTCTTTCTTTCAGAACTCAAAGAAATTAATTATAAAAACTACATACAAACAAACACCTACACACTCCACATAGAAAGATAGGAAAGGGAGGGAGAATTATTATATTATACAACAATCTAAGTAAGACCAAAGATAATCACAGCACTATATGAAAGGACAATCTGACCATTATATACAAACATTAAAAATTATATAATTATGGTATACAAAACTAAGACTAAGTCACACATCTAATGCCACTAATATTTTAATATTAATCAGAATAATTACAACACATCTTATTGTAAATGACACAGATTAAACTTCAATGCTAAGCAAAAAGAGTTATCAATTACAGAACTATATTTTGTATTAATTACTTAAACTGTAATATGATACTAAAGTATACAGTACACTCAAATTAAAAAAACTAGTATTAATTAGGAAAGGACTCAACCTGGTCAATGGCACAAGGAATTAAGCAACGAAGATTATCTTTGCCTGAGAATAGGTGGGGGAAAGAATTGGGAAATGAAGGAACTGCCTGCACGAACACAAATGATATACAGTGGTTATTTCCACAAAGGCATAAGCAATAATTAGTTGCTGAAACAAATCATGATTATGATGTACCATTTCCAAAAACAAATTCTACTAGAACGATATAATTCCTTTAGTGGTAATTCCAGAAAAGAAAAGCAGTAGAAAAAAAAGTGCAATACAAATATAAGCCATGAAACAATTGAATATTTTCTTTTATTTTTTCTGATGATGATATTATTACAGGATTCTGACAGAAAAGGGAATTATAGGTTGAATTTACAGTAATTAAGCAATTAAGATTTGCAAATTACAATATTGTGAATATACTTTCTTAGTAGTTTACTATCATTTTGACTCATGCATTATAAAGTTATCAAAAAATGTGTAACCAAAACAGAAAACAGAATCAAAACAGTTATAAAATCAGTTAACACAACCAGATTTTAAATGATGCCTGAAGCTCACAAACAAGTAATATTGAGAAATATGACGGTCCAACACTGAAATATAGTAGTAACCCACAGTACGCACATGTAATTCGTATGTTTGTAGAAAAGAGTGCAGAAAAATACCTGAACTGGGGGAAAACTAACTTTTCCAATATGGTCTTCACCAGTGAAACCAAATATGCCCACAACCTAAATATCAGCAACAAATAGTTAAATAACTAGAATAGCTCAAAAAATGAAAATAAGAAAACAGGACATATTGAAGAAAATAGGTACCCAAAAAATTATACATTTTCATTCCAAAAAAGGAAAACAAGAAAAAGCATTGTCAATCATTACCTTATTGTAAGTGACACACTTCGAAACCCTCACCATATTCTTGTAGAAGGCACTGCACATGAAATTCTTGCATAAGATCAGCCAGGTGGCATAAATAATTAAGTATAATATGTCAGAATATTGCCTAAGTTCTGGAAAAATGCTACAGAGCTGACACTGTACTACAAAATTCAGAATTAACACAACTAAAATAGGCTCTGTATATGATCACAACTAATAAGAATCCTTTGCTTAATTAAAGATACAAGGAAATAATTCAGCTCCCAATCATGGAGTCTACTGCTCTGGTGTTGCTTAGATTATATGCTATGACACTATCTGAGATGTCACCGTTGATTTTTTCTTTTTTTACACCACTCAAATTAATTTTTAAATCTACAACCCATCAGATACCTACTAGCTAAAATAAACACGTCCTAGCATGAGGTCCAAAATACCTCAGGCTTTTTATTTCATTAAATCAAGTTACCGTACTCCAAACCATTTAATGCATGTTTCACAAACTCAAGCACACCACAAGATAAACATAATATATCACTCAACAGTAGCAACAGTATATTCCCCACATTGTATACCACATGGAATTCATGATTAACTTTATATCATTACCAAGTCATACAAGAGATTTAAATGACACTTATCCAGGCAGTAGGGACTAAATATACTGAAAACAAGCATTAAAATACTTACCCACCAACATAATCAAAATCAGAGAAGATGAAGGTTTTTGTGATGTCAAATCCACAAGCAATAATGTCCTTAGCATTCTCACGAGCTAGTCTCTGGCTCTCCTCCACAGAAAGATTTTTCCACATGCACTTTTCATCATCAGTAAGTTGTATAACAAGAGGAACCTTAAAGGCATCTTGCAAATATCTGCAAGCAGATTTACACATTGACAATTATTAGTAATACCATCTAATTATATAAGTCATGATACACACCAAACTAAAGCGCAGAGGACAGTATTTATAGATTTATGAATTATCTAAGTATGTTGCAAAACTAATGGGTTTGTGATGTGGACTTCCCAAACACCACATCCAGGTCCTATCATGTAAGTCATTAAACAACTTTGACCACAAGATGCACGTTACACCTAATTTAGATAGCAAAAAAGGATGCTAAAAATGGACTTGATTCGAATAACCATCAATCAAAACAACCAAAAGAATTACAGTGATAGACTCACTTGGTAAACATGAATGGTATTAAATGGCCCAAATGCAGAGCTTCAGATGATGGCCCCCTTCCTGTATAGAGATAAAACTTCTCCCCTCTCTCATATGCATCCAATATGTCATTGAAATCCCTACAATAGAAGCCATGCCACAATCAACAACAAACATAATAGAGCAAATATTGCAAGGAAGGGTGGTGGAGTGAACCGGTGAGCGAAGAAGACTCCACGGCGAAGAAAGACATGCGGAGGACGGCCAGTGAGTCGTTGGACTCTGTCTATCAATGATTGGTCGAGCCTTTGGCACCCAAATTTATCAATTAATTTGTCATAATCTATCTTTCCTCCTGAAGATGACACCTCCCATGGATTCACCACCTGCTCTTCATTGATTTCTTCTTTCACATCCATCTATCAAACAATCAGTAATTTCCAAAATAACTAACTTCATCACCAAAACCAAAAACAAATTGCCTAACATAGTGAATTTAAAGTGTTGTAACACAATCAATAAAAGCTAAATTGGGACCCATAACAATTCAATAGAGAGTAACCTTCCAAGTTGGATCTGGGAATGGCAAGGGGTCAGGTCAGGCGGGTTTGCCTAAAGGCCATAAACATCATGTGAAAAATGATATTTCATACCAAATTTGATGGAGAAGTGATTACCTAAGGTCCTCAACACAAGAACAGCAAGGGTGTATAGAGACTGAGTCACCGTCACCAGTCACCACCACGAGAAAGAATGAGACTGAGAGTCGACTGAGAGGAGAGAGTGATAACTAACGATGAGAATCACTCTCAGCTGGTTTCTTTATTTTTTATGTCAAATTACACAAACACCCCAATGTTCCACAAATATGACAACTATGGTCCTTTTCGCACTAGTGTCACTTAAGGTTTTATAAATTCAACAAAAACACCACCAACCTTAATTTTAATTGACAATTAGTAATATTCAATGGTCAATTATGTTAAAAATATTAAAATATCCTTCTCTTAAAAATTTAAATAAATTAATTAATAACTATTTTATCATTAATATATCATTATTTTATTTTAAAAATTAATAAAATTAATTAATTGGTCATTATTTTATCATTACCATTATTTTATTTTTAAAATTAATTAAAGTATTAAAAAATAATTAAAAACATTAAAAAAAAAATTAGGGTTCAAAGATAAAATTATCCTTAATGGATGACGACACAACAACTTTGATTGGCTAATTTTTAAATTTATTCAATCTAGCATAAAAAGATCAAATTGCCCTTCAATGATTATTTTAAAATGGGCAAATTGCACAAACCCCTCCTGAGGTTTGACGAAATTGCACAAATATTACGATGTTTGGGTAACTCGTACGGACATTACCTGAGGTTTCAAAAACTCCGCACAAACCTCCCCTGTCGTCAGTCAACAACCATTAAATCGTCATAGTCAATGGTTAAAATTATAAAAAGACTAAAATACCCTTCAATAAATTTAAAATTAATATATAATATATTTTTAATTTAATTTGAAAATAAAATATAAAAAATTAAAAAAATTAAAAAAAAAAAGAAAAAGAAAAAACTGGTCTCCATGGGAGACCAGATCTGGTCTCCCATGGAGACCGACAGTCTCCATCGCTGGAGACGGCTGCGTCTCCAGCGATGGCCGTCCGTCTCCAGCGATGGAGACGGTCTCCATCGCTGAAGATCGCTGGTCGACCAGCGATGGAGACCCAGCGATGGATCTCCATCGCTGGTCTCGCTGGAGTCTCCAGCAATGGAGAGAGGGTCTCCATCGCTGGTCGCTGATAGAGACTGATCTCCATCGCTGAAGTCTCCAGCAATGGAGATCGCTCCATCGCTGGTCGACCAACGATGCTCCATCGCTGGAGACTCAGCGATGGAGATCAGTCTCCATCAGCGACCAGCGATGGAGACCGTCTCTCCATCGCTGGAGACTCCAGCGAGACCAGCGATGGAGATCGTCTCCATAGCTGGAGACTTCAGCGATGGAGATCTCCATCGCTGAGACTCCAGCGATGGAGACTGATCTCCATCGCTGGTCGACCAGCAATCTCCAGCGATGGAGACCGTCTCCATCGCTGGAGACGGACGGCCATCGCTGGAGACGCAGCCGTCTCCAGCGATGGAGACTGTCGGTCTCCATGGGAGACCAGATCAGACCAGATCTGGTCTCTCATGGAGACCAATTTTTTCTTTTTTTTTTAATTTTTTATATTTTATTTTCAAATTAAATTAAACAAAAATATATTATATATTAATTTTAAATTTATTGAAGGGTATTTTAGTCTTTTTATACTTTTAACTATTGATTATGACGATTTAATGGTTGTTGACTGACGACGGGGGAGGTTTGTACGGAGTTTTTGAAACTTCAGGTAGTGTTCGTGCGAGTTACCCAAACATCGTAATATTTGTGCAATTTCGTCAAACCTCAGGGGAGGTTTGTGCAATTTGCCCTTTTAAAATTTGGTCAATAATTACTCAACTAACGATTGGGGTGTTTTTGTTGAGTTTATGAAATCTCAGGTGATATTAGTGCAAAAGAGTCATAGTTACCATATTTATGTAATAATAATAAACATCAAGAGTGTTTATGTAAGTTACCCTTTATTTTATAATATAATATATTAAAAAAATTAACATTTTTTTTTTAGATTCGAAAGGGTGCGAATTTTTCCGTGAACCCAAACTCGAACCCGCTCTGGATTTGAAATTTAGCAACCACAACCGCCAACAAACTCATATTTAAATTCATACTCATCCATTATGGGTGAAATCCATAGATTCTTAGGCTCGCAAGTAAAATTGACATCCCTAACTAATAACAAAATTAAAATAATAATAATAATAAATAAAATGATCCATTTTTAAAACGTATGGGATCACAAGAGTCAAAGCTCGATTCGCATTAAAAAAAGTAAAATTTTCAATTAACATAAGGACGAAAATGAAATTTTCCCAAAAAAAAATGAAGAGAAACCTAAAAAATCTTGTTGTGGTTAAACTATTAAAGGTGGTAATAAGTCAGAACATTACCGGATCAACATGCCCCAAATCCGACCCAAAAGTTTTAGAGGATGCCTAAATCTTGAACCCAATTGGGGGCAACATGTACCAAACCCAATTGGGGCGACATGTACCAAACCCGACCCGTTTCATCCGATTTAATTTTAAACCAATCACATAATTAATTTAGAAAAACAAATATATAAACAAAAAATATACATTTAAACTTACAATAATTCAATCTTTAACTTCAATATAACATCACATAAATAAAAAACAAATACTCAAGCAATTAGTCCATAAAAATATTCATTACAAATATTTTCTTAGTTCCAACAGCTTAGACTAAGCAAATAAAAGATAAAAGTAATAAGAACAGAAAATGCTTACTGGTTTATTGACATACAGACTTTTATTTTGTCACTTGCCCACCTTATTAAGGTTTTTCTCCTCCTAGGTTCCAGCTTATACAAAATTCAAAACATACGACCAAAGATAAGCAACTATCTTGTCAAGCTTCTTTTAAAAATGGAGTTGATAACTATCAAATTGAAAATCATCAAAGAATATTGGCATGTAAAAGTTCATGTTAAGAGAGGTGAAGCCATCTTTGGCTAGAAATGGAGTTGGTATTGACTTGGTGAAACTAGGGATGGGCAACACCGTGTTCGAATCGATTTTTGCTGGAACCAACCCGAACATGGTAAGTGTGCGGGTTGCTGCTTTTGGATCCGAACATGATCCACCAAAGGGGAGGAACCGAACATAATTGAACACCTAATGTTCGGTTCGGATCGGTTCGGTTTCCATGTTTTGAACTCAATTTTGAACTCCATGTCAAATATACACCAAGCTTATACTCCTACCCTGAATACAATAATATCAGAAACAACAAACACTCAAACAAGCATAGATATTACCAAAACACTAACACCCAATGGCCAATCATGTAAATAACTAAATATCAAACTAAAGCTTACGTACAAATATCAAGCTAAATGGAGCACTGTGCCGATCAGAGGTGGATGACGGTGCTACGGCTGCTGAAGGCGATGAGCAGAGATTACGGCGACGGCGACTAGGGCAGATCACGGCGATGGTGACGGTGACGAGGTAAGAGGTGAGAGATGAGATGAGAGTCGGTGATTCATAGCTGCACGATGAAAAGGAGACAAGGCGCTACGGGCGACGAGAAGAGATGACCACGACGGCTATGGAGATGAGCGAAGATCACGGCGACGGCGACGGCGACGGCAACGAGGTGAGAGGTGAGAGATGAGAGGAGAGTCAGTGGCTTATGGCTGCACGATGAAAATGAGACAAGGCGCTGCGGGTGACAATGATAGATGACCACGATGGCGACGGGGAGGAGGGTAAATCACAACGATGGCGAGCAGAGGTGAGAGAGGAGATGAGAAAAGGAGCTGGGGGTGGGGGTTGCAGCTGCTGAGTGAGGAGTGAGAAACTGAGAATGGAAATAGTAGATTCTGAGGGTTAGTTAAGTTAAGGTATTTATATGATAATGAAAAATTACGCATTTAGCCTGTTCACTGATCGAGTCGGTTCTGGATACCCAAACTTGACCCAATCCGTGAAACATAGTGTTTTCAAAAATGGGAATCCGAACATGTGACATTTGAACATGTGAACCGGACCGAACACCCATAGATCGGTTCGGGTCAGGTCATTCGGCCCAGTTCCATGTTTTTATATCCACCCCTAATTTATGGTCTTACTTTTGTGGAAAAAAAAATTATACTTTTAAAATGTCTTAACCGTCTATTTCAAAATAAACGATTGAGATCTAGTTAGAAAAAAGGGGAAAAAAAAAATTAAATTCTAGAAATAATTAAAAATAATTTTTAAATTATAAAATAATTAATTTTTTTTTTAAAAAAAACAAGAAAAATCAAAAGAAAAGAGAGATCTACACATGATGAATAATGGTGATTAATTTTAGAAAACCAAAATTTAAAAAAAAAAAATCTTTTATAATTTAAAAAAAATAATTAAAAAATTAAATGGAGATCCAATCTTCAGATTGGATTTCTACCGTCATCTAATGAAATGGTCAGTGAAGATTTAATCTGCAAAGATTGGATCTCCATTTATTAAAGCCAACCACACCCGACCTTATGGCTTTCGTCTCCTTCTTCCCTCAACTAGTCATCGTCTTTCTTCTTTTTCTCTTATTCTTCTTCTTTTTCTCATTTTTCTCTTCTTTTTCTTCTTCTTCTTTACCAGTCGACAAGTTGGTTTGTTGTCTGGCTACCTAGATCGATGTCTGGGTATGGGGCATCTAGGTTTTTAATAGAAACCCAACCGTCGATTTGGGTTTCCAATGGAAACTCAAATAGACATCTGGGTTTCGTTTTGGAGACCCAAACGCCGGTCTAGTTCCAAGATAGAACCAGACTTGTCATCCGTCAGTGATGGTTTGGTTTCAACTTAAAACAAATTTGGTTAAGAACCAGATCAATGATGATTTGGTATCGTCGTCGATCTGGTATCCTCCATCTCACTTCCCCCTCTTAGCTCTTACCAAGACTAGGCTGTTGTGTATGTATTTGATGGATGAAGATGGCAGTGGTTTTTTATGAAGATGATATTTGGTTTTTGTTTATATTGATGATTGATGATGATGGACTGCTGTTTGTATTGATGAACCATTTATTTGAGTTGATGATGGCTGAAGATGGAAGTGACTTTTGTTTGTTGATGATTGATGATGGATCCCTATTTGTGTTGAACCATTTCCATTGATGAACATCATCAACAAATGTTAAAGATGGTAGTGTTGAACTAATCTGGGTTTTCACTGTCATTTTCAATTTCTTTTTAATTTTTTTCTATTTTTCCGAATTGATCTTAACCGTCCATCTTTGAGATGGACGGCTTAGATCCATTTGACAAATTTTTAAATTATTTTTATAGTTAAAATTTATTTTTTTAAATTTTAAATTTATTTAATTTTTAAAATATTTTTAAGTTTTAAAATTTTAAATTATTTGAAAAAGATCTCCACCATCCATATGGATGATGGAGATCTAAACAACTTATTAATAAATATAATTTTTAAAAGAAAAATAAAAATAAGAGAAAATAATCAAAACACTCTTACTATAGTTAACTCTCACAGTTAACAATGGTTAAACCGTTAGTACAATGGAGGTCGTTGTTACAAAAAGCAAAAATGGTTTCTGTATATAATAAGACATATTTCTAAAGGCTTTTTAGTTATTCTCTCGTTTTTAAAAATCTTATTTTACTCCTACCTTTATTATTGTTATTGAAATGATAAAAATGATTAAAGTGCCTTTGTAATTTTATCTTTCCATATTAATAGTGAAACTTTAATTTTCAAAGTCACATTTGATGGTAAAGGACTTTTTTGAATATTTTCATAAGCTACATATAGTATTTAATCTATTTCATAAATCGATAAAAAGAATATTAATAATTTCCAAAAACATTTGGCATTATACCAAACTACAAGGGGAAAATTAGAATTATCCCATTAAATAATTCTATAAAGGTGTCAATACTGTAGTTTACATTGAATTAATGTGATTAAATGGATTATATATTGAATTCAATTATAAAATTACAATAAAATATAAACATTATGTACTTAATTATATAAAGTAATGTATGTGCAAACAAGTGCTTTAGATGGTAAAAATAACAAGTTAAAGAAATTGAAAAAAGAAAATAGTACATAAATCTCGGTAACACCTTACTGGTGGATACCTTGACATCCAGTCGAGTAATCCCAAGTGGAAACCTCGGGTGCCATTAAACTAATAAAACATGTGTATGAATTTTTATTTAAAACCTGGGTATCCTATCGAGTCTGGGTATGTTTGAGTTTTTGCCATCCATACTTGAGCCCTCAACCCACGGTTACATGTAAGGGAGGTTTTTGAATAAATGAATTTTTGTCCATACACTTAACAATATGTGAAAGTTACTCAAAATTAAGGGAAAATCCTAAAAAAGAAAAAAAAAAAAAAAAACCTTCACTTTTGACATATTATCTATTTTTCATCACGTAGTTTCGTTTTTATCTGAACTACTGTCTGACTTTAAATTAAATACCCAAAATACCCTTTGAAGGCATATGAAATGACAACAATACCCTTAACGATCATAAATTCCGTTAGGTTGAAACTGTTGATCGTTTAACTCCAAGGGGTGAAAAGGGTAATACAATAAAAATGTAATTAAAATAAGAAAAAATCATAAAAAAAAAAACCTTCTAACTTTTGACATATTGTCAATTTCTCATCACTTAGTTTCGTTTTTATCTAAAATCCTCCATATCATCAATTTTTTAACAAAAATGTTAGAAAAAATTGAAATATCAAATTTACTCTTGGTTTAAATAATATTAAAATATAAAAGTCAAAAAAATAAAATAAATAATATTAAATTGACCCAATTGACCGAATAAAAAATAAACAAAATAAAAAAAATTTTATCTAAAGAAAAATTTAACAAAATGGGAGATCCAGGACCGAAAAAAGAAAAATAAAAATAAAAATAAAAAACAAAACTTTATCAACATCATCAACAACCAAAACATTACCTAGAACATCAATAAATCTGAAATTTCATTTGGAACGACGTCCAACCTCTAGCATCATCTAGATGATGATAAAGTTTTGTTTTTCAATTTTTTTTTCGTTGGTTATGGAGATTGGATCTCTCTTTTCTTTTTTTTTTTAAATTTTTCTTATAAATTTCATTTTTGTTTTTAAATAAAAAATTTTTTATTTGTTTTTTCATTTTTCTATTTGGTCAATTGGGTCGATTTAATATTATTTATTTTAGTTTTTTAATTTTTATATTTTAATATTATTTAAACCAAGAGTATATTTAATGTTTTAACTTTTCTAACATGTTTGTTAAAAAAATGGATGCTCTGAGAGATTTTGGATAAAAACAAAACTGCATGGTGGAAAATAGACAATATATCAAAACTCAAGAGGTATTTTAGGATTTTTTTCTATATTTTAATATTATTTAAACCAAGAGTAAATTCGATATTTTAACTTTTTCTAATGTTTTTGTTAAAAAATTGATGATACGAGAGATTTTGGATAAAAATAAAACTACATGATGAAAAATGAACAATATGTCTAAAGTCAAGGGGTTTTATAGGATTTTTCCCAAAATTAATTAGAGATGATAAAGGTTGTGTATTGGCCGCTTGTGCTTGTATTGTTGCTAAAGCAGAAGCCATGGCTATTCTCCCAAGTGTTAAATTAGCTACTTAGATTGAATCTGATGCTTTGTCTGTTGTTAACTTCAAGATTTGTATTCTGAGCTTGGTTTGCGAATTAAGGAAAAATAGTGGCATGAATGTCTAGCAATTCCAATCCAGACTATTCAATATGTTCCACTTCCACGGTTAGCAAACAAAGTGGCACATGGCCTTGTTTGTGGCATTAATGTTATCTTGTATGAATTGGTTTGGAAGGGATTAAAGAGGTGGCCTGTACTATTTCATCACTATTTTCTAACAAACAAAATATAATTAAACTTATGTGCCGATATGATAAGTCTAATAAACATTAAATTCTAAGATAATAAATTCAAAATTAAAAAATATAAATTCGATTAATCTTACATAATAGAATACAAAATATATCTATTCGCTGGTAGTGGTGCAATTCCTACACAATTTTTTCCAACATAAGAAAAGGTGTTGTTTTGAGCATAGTTTTTCGTGTGTGCTACACACATTATAATCCAATAAATTAAATTCAAAATTAAAAAAACATAAGTTTTATGTCCGATAAATCCAACAGAATAGAACACAAAATATACCCGTTTGAGGGCATAGGTGCAATCCTTACAATTTTTTTTTTTTTTTTTTCATATATATATATGTATATATGAAAGTCAATATTAATTCAATTCTTCAACCTAGGGGGTGATAAACAAGTTGTAGCAATTGTTTTTTATGGATCTTTGAAATTTATTCACAACATAAATATAAAGAAACAAAAATAAAAGAGAAAAAGAAGAAGAAAAGAAAGACACAATTTTTATAAGGAAAACCCAACAAGGTAAAAGCCACTAGACTAGGGTACCCTTCTAGCCACTTTCAAATAAAATCCTATTATTATAAGATGAATTACAATTATCTTTCATGAAAAACATTTTGCCTAGACAACTAATGCCTCTTTACCTAATAGTAGTCCCCAATTTCGATTTTCACAAACCCAGAATGATAATTCTGCTTGTCTTCTAAATTCTTTATGTCTCCTTAAATTCACTTTTTGTCTCATGCTAAAGCTTGACAAATCTCCCCACTTCTTCTCTATAAGAAATAACACTATAAGTTGATCATCAATTAAGGCTGATGTACACACATAAAAGATGTATGCAAGTTAAATAGATTGTTTGATCAAGAGACTCTATATGGACCTAGATATAAAGAAAGTACTCACACAAAAGATCTAGATTCAAGAAGCAAGAAACTCTCTCAAAAGTTCTTACAGACTAATAATTAACAAGAAGGAGCAATTCACAATTATAAGAGAGAGAGGCACTAAAGAATATAAAGTTAAAACCAATTAAAAAAATGAATGTTCTTAGGTTGTGTTTGTTTTTTTTTGTCTGAAGCTGAACAATGCTAAATTTCACTGAATAATGACTGAATACTTAACGTTATGTTTATTTTTCTTTAAATTGAAAACTGAATCATATAAATTAAGAAATAAAACATTCAAATTTAATTCAGTTAAGTGAAAATGAAAGTTTTCCACTTAGAGGTCAGTTATTTTTTTTATGCGATGACTAAACAATACTTAAACTTATGGGTTGTTTATTTTTAACACTTATCACTTAACGGGTTTGAATTGGATTTATTAAGTTATTTTGTTTGTTTTTTGAAGTAGTTAAACTATTTAAAACTATTCAAAAATCATTAGAAAAAAAAAAGTACAATTTTTTACTTCATTTGAATACCAAATCACTTAATGATTATTTAAATATAGTATTCCAAATTTATCCTCTCCAAACAACATGTTTACAATTTTGTCCTAATTTTACATTATATAGATTTCTTTTAATGTTATAATAAACATATTTGAATAATAAAAACTCTAAACATTTCATCCTCAAATTTTCTTATAGCTAAATTACTATATTTTTCTAATCAAATTCTGGTAAGAATATTTATTTATTTAATTTTAAGACCATTTTGTTTATTTTTATTTAAATATATAAAGTTAATTTACTCTTACATACTAATTAATCATATTTTCATTATGAATAAAAATATTATTAATATATACATAAAAGTGTTTTAGTATTTGTTAAATAATTTATTTGTAATTGTTTATTTTATATTAAATGAAATTACATAACAACTAACAGTAAAATGATATAAATATCAAATTACTAATTTTCAGGTAATTTTAACTTTAAAAAACAAACAAAATTACTATACATTCAGAGGTAAGGAAAAAAAAAAACATATGATTAGGTAAGGAAAAAAAAAAACATATCATTCGGATTTCAAATTTCAATCATTATTCAATTTTCAGTAACTTTCAATATTATTCAGTTTTCAGACAAAAACAAATGACCCCTAATTTTTTTTTTACCAGTTGTTATTGGATAGTTTTAAGTGGTTTGACCACTTAAAAAAACAAACAAAAATAACTTAATGGGTGCAATTCAACACCATTAAGGGGTCGTTTGTTTTTTTGTCTAAAGATTGAATAATGCTGTTAAAGACTGAAGACTGAATAGTGCTTAAAATTTAAAATCTTAATAACATTTTTTTTTCTTACTTCTAAATATATTGTAAATTTGTTTGTTTTTTTTTAGTTAAAATTATTTGTAATTTGAAAACTAGTAATTTAACATTTATACCCTTCTAATTATTTGTTGTTATGTAATTTTAATTAATTTAATACAATAATCTAAAAATAAATAATTTAATAAATTCTAAAACATTTTGTATGTACATATTAATAATATATTATTCATAATTAAAATATTATTAAAAAATATAGGCATTAACCATATTTATATATTTAAATGTATTAATATATTTAAGACAACAACTAGAAAATGAATGTTTAAATTGTAAATTAAAATATATTAGTTTAATTCCAAGATAATTGAGATGTATTTAAGTTTCTCTTTTCAAATATATTTTTGTAAGTATCTAGGAAAAAAAAAATTGAGTAATATAAAATTAGGATAAATTTGAAATTATGTTATTTTTTGGAGAATAGATTTGGAATAAAAACTTTTAAATGTCACTTAAAGATTAAAAGATTTGCAATTAAGTGAAAAATTAAAAATTCTTACTTAATTTTTTCAATTATTTTTGGGAAGTTTTAAGTGATTTGACCACTTAAGAAAATAAACGAAAATAACTTAATAGGTGTAATTCAGCACTATTAAGTTTTAAGTGAAAAAACAAACGACCTCTAATTTATAAATGGAAAAAATGAATAACTTATTAAATATTATTAAGTGAAGAGCGAAAAAATCAAACAATTCCTAAGATTCCGAATCAAACTTATGATGCGTTTACTTTAATTGTAAGAATCGTAATGATCTGTAATCGAAATGATTTGGAATTAGAATATTGTATCAGAATTAAAATAAATTGTTTACTTCAACTGTGAGAATCGAAATCGGAATAAGCAATATTTCCATTGAGTTATTTACTTTGCTTTGAAATAAGAATGTATTAATTACAAGTTACAAAAATGTCATTAATTAAAATTATGAATTTATTCCAATATGTAAAAGTATGTTTAAGATGTAATGTCATTTTTTTGTCATATAACTTGTCATAATAGACTTAAAAAAAAAAAACGACCTTAACAATATTATTATAAGTATATTGTATGTCTTTTTTTTTAAGAACATATTGTATATCTATATTGTATATCAAGTCGTGACTATATATATATATATATATATATATATAATGTTACCTAAAAATATGCTTACAATAATATTGTTAAGAACTTTTTTAACAATAATATTGTTTTTTTTTTTTAACAATATTATGGTAGGCATAATATTATATATATATATATATATATATAAAGTTGTGATTTAATATATATTGTACATCTATGTTATTATTTTTTTCAAAAAAGGGTGTACGAGACTTTTTGCCTTGCAAAAGGAAATGAGAATGTGATTCGCAAGTAGGGTGGGGAGAATGAGATTCTCATTCCACAACTCCAAATTCATATCGGACTCATTATTTAATTTCCATTACGAATGATTTTAGAACAAGTAAACGCCATCAATCATTCTCACTCTCCAATCTATCAAGTAGAGTTTAAATTCAACTAGAAATGCAAACTAGCAAAGACTAATGGTGTGTTTATTTCAATTGTGAGAATCGAAATGAGAATTGGAATAATTTAAAATTAAAGTGATGTATCGAAATCATAATAAATTGTTTACTTTAATTGTATGAATCAAAATTGGAATCAACAATATTCTCATTAAACTGTTTACTTTGCTTTAGAATCGAAATGGATTAATTATAAATTACAAAAATGCTCTTGATTGTTTTTAACAATATTATATTGTAAGTATATTGTGTATTTATATTTTGTTATTTTTGTTAATGTTAATAAATTCCAAACTATTCATAATATATGAAATCAAATTATAATTAATTTTTTCATTGTTTTTAAATAAAAATTTCATAATATTATATTCTTTCTCAAATAAGAATATAGTGGTCATTTTTGTTTCTCATATATATATAACCCTTCCTCGTAAGTGTTATGCTAAACTCCATTGTTGTAGTTGTTGTGATTATTGATTGTGTGATTATTTCTAAACCCTCATATAACCCAACAATACATACCAACAATTTTATTTAATAATAATACATACCATATAATCTATAGAACAAAAAAGAAAAAAAAATAGGGGTATAAAAGTCTTTTTAATTTGAAAAAGGGAATCAGAATGAGATTTCCAAGTGGGGTGAAAGGAATAAGATTCTCATTCCATAACCCCAACTTTATGTAGAACCCACAATTTCATTCCCATTATGATTTTAAAATAAATAGACATCATCAATTATTCTCATTCCCTAATCCATCAATAAAATACACCATAAGAATAGTCAACTTCTATTTTGTTATTTTTATATTTATCCTTCTCAAAATATATGTTAATCAATTAAAAAAACATTTAAAAAAACAAGAATGAAAGTGAAAACATGTAAAAATAAGTTTGAACCAAAAAAATGTTTCGTCCAACATTCTTTTTTTCCCTTCTTGAGGTTGTTAACCGCAAACTTTTTTAGTACAAACATGTGTATATATATATATTAGTAATTAAAATTAAAAGTGCTCATCCATTTATTAGCCGGCCTCCCCCGGTAACTTTTCTACCACTATGTAGATAGACCTCTCCGATCTTTTGGAAATAAATTTTTGAATCGTGTTTTAGAGTGATATATCAACCAGATCTCAGTGGATATAATGTTC
This sequence comes from Nephelium lappaceum, assembly GCA_021234005.1. Lineage (NCBI taxonomy): Eukaryota > Viridiplantae > Streptophyta > Magnoliopsida > Sapindales > Sapindaceae > Nephelium > Nephelium lappaceum. The sequence goes on from CM038002.1 coordinate 12,016,539, forward strand.
GAAAGGAACTTAAGCATTATTCTACATATTTAGTGGCATAAGCGGAGAATATGTTCTTCTCACTGTGATTAGCTTATAACCATCGGAAAAAAAGAAAAAGCAAAACAACAAATTCACTAAGCATCATTTGATTGGACCCGACCCAAGAATAGTATACAAGTCAAAATTTGATTCCACGTGGGGAAGATCGCAAAGATAAATTTTGGTGAAAAGGGAACACACGAAGAGATGGAAGGACAGGTGCACGTGCGATGGCCCAAGTCACGTGAAGTCACGTGCAGCGGGATCATGAAACTGGGCCGGTCCAGACGAAAGGAAACCCAACAACCCAAATCCGAAAAACATAAGAGAGAAAACGGAGCAGGAGAGAAGATTTTTGCCAACGCAAAAGAAAAAGACGGTGTGGGTGTGTATGGGTTTTGAAACAAGTAAGTGAGTGAGGTATAGGCTAGCTATTCCTTAGCTAATTCCCCGAAAATTGCTCACCACACGTTTTTAGTTTTGCCAAAGAGAGCCAGACAGACACAAAGGCAGCACGTTGCGTTTCCTCAATTCGACCTCTCGGATAGGGTTTTTCCGTCTCAAATGGGTTGAACTTGTTGGGAGGGGGTTCTCTTTTCCTCGTTTGATTCTGAAAGCTGCGAATGGAGTGGGATAGCGATTCCGATCTCAGCGGCGACGAGGAGGAGGAGGAGTTGGAGAATGGCGGCGGCGGTGGCGGCGGCAGTCCCCTCCCTTTTCCAGTGGAGAATCTGCTGCAGACGGCACCTTGTGGTTTCGTCGTGACGGACGCGCTTGAGCCCGACCATCCCATTATTTATGTCAACACCGTCTTCGAGATGATCACTGGCTATCGCGCTGAGGAAGTACTCGGTCGCAATTGGTCAGTCTTTATTCATTTAAAGTTTCTAGATTTTCACTCTTCAATGCCACCTTTCAATTTAGGGATTGTTAGATTACTCTTTGACCAGGGTCAAACATATATAATTAATTGTTATAATTGTAATAATTCTTTATAATTCTTTTAATATAGGATTTATCGCATTTAACGGAAATCAACAAATGTAATATAGGATGATAAAACGTTTTAGGCAGTGGAGTGAGTCCCTATTCGCCAACTAGACCCTGTAGTAAACTAGAAAGTGTTTGAAAGGAAATTTGAAGGACATCTCTATTACATTATTGTATGCTAAATTGCGCAATTCACTTATCCGAATAAGTCAGGAAAGCAGGCAAGTGAGTTGAGTCATGTTGTTGTCACACTACTATAGCTACAGGCTCGTTAACTTGAACGTTATACTGAATAATGATATAGGCTGTAACTAAAATTTGGCTGTATAGGGATTGAAACAGTTTGTTCAGTAGAAATGAGTTGATGCTTGAATGTAGCAATGTGTGCATATATTTTTTAGACATTTAATCTTCTCAAAATAGATAAGGTGTAGATAGATATTGAGGAGAAATGATGGATGTTCATGTGCAATAACTTGTAGGTTCACACCCGGGAAACTTTGATGATTCTTACTTAATTCCTATTATTTTAATTGTCTAGTATGTTGAGCATACAAATATAAATCATGAATGAATCGTATGGTGATTCCTGTTGTTTTGATTGTCTTATTCAATAACATGTATCTTCGCATGTAGGGTTGAGTTGTCATCTTGATGGAGCTATTTGGATGACTATTATTTTTGTTGGTTCTGTCTTGATTTAATTTAAGAACTTGAGTATTTGCTTTGACATGATAATTAGCTATCCTTACATAGGTTAGATATTAGAGCGTATGATATTTTTTATTATTATCATTTTCATGAGTGATAATTTTTTGGGAGAGCCTAATTTGGTGTGACCATAGTGCATGCTTAATATAAAAGAGAACAAAAATTCCATAACATCAAAACCTTTAAAATTCATCTCCTCTGGCAGGCTTTATGAGGGACGAGGCACCATCATTCATATGACCAGATTTACTGTTCAGTCATTTACTCCACTCCAGCTCTTCAATCTATTGCAGATTGTCTCAAACATTGCCCACTATGCATCTTTGAGTATATGTTGTTCACGTATATGTTATGTGTTTGCTAGTCATTTTTATGTATTATGATCTATTTATTGAAGATATTTTTGGACTTGCTATGGTACCAAGAACAAACATGTAAACACGTGTGCAATAACTACTGTAGGTATCATCCAATTAGGGAGTTAAATACACATGGAAACATGTCAGAGTGCAATGTCGTATTCTAGCAATAGACATATTATGGAACTTAACTCTGAGTGGGAGAGAAACATGACCCTTGTCATCACAGAAGGGCTCCAAGGCGTACATAACTACCCTTATGTGTCTTGTTCACACATAGCGTATGTCACCCTTTGTCTCTTTGTTTGTGCATATTCCATCATCATTTTTTCTAGGCATTGACAATTTTATACTAGAGGGTTGTCACCATGCAACAACCTCCATTGACTTGAGCATTTGAGACTGTTTGCCAGAAATCTTGCCAACGGTGGTGACCGGATTTTCTTTTGTAGGTCACTCTCTTTCTGTAGAGATAGGTATTGTCAAAAACTCACACATGCCCCAATTGAGTTCTTTTATCAATTGTTTGGCACTGAGCAAAAAATGTCAACACCTCTCTCCTTCTCTCTATCTCTCTATTTTCTTATTCAAGTCGGTAGTCATTCTATGACATAGTGTATAGTTATTACGAATTGTGATGCTGAAAAATGATATTATAGTGAATGAATTGAAAAATAATTTTGTAGTGGATGAAGAAGTGACGTTTCATTATTGCGACTGGTATGAATATGTAGTGATCAAAATCCGTGGAAAATATGTTATATGCTTAGAAGATTGAACCTATTTCTTAATTTAGGTACTGGTAGTGTAGCATCTTACCTTAGTTTTATTGGCTTTTCATGTATTTGTCAAACTTCGTTCTGTCATATATTAATTTACCAATATAATTTTCATGTGTGGGCGTTTAATACTGGTATAGTCAGTTAATTGAAAAAAAAAAAAAAGGTAGTTAACGTGAAATTTAATTAATTTGATAAATAAAGTCATCAAATGCTTGTAAGATGAGTACGAGAACCACCTTTTCATGCAAATGGATGCATCCAGTTGACATGAAATTGTCATTATGAATTTTCCGTTTTAAGTATATTAAATCCTGTGCCTGATAAAAAAATTAGCAGATGGATTCATGAGTAAAATCCTTCTATGCTGCAGCAATTCATTTCGATTATAAAGTGATTTGTCCCCTTCACAAGAGATTAGTTTGCAACTGATTACTTTAGTTCCAACCTATAAGAGATATTTTGTGACTTGCATAGTTATTTGGAACCAAACTTGTCTAAGAGCTAAAAAGTGGAAAAAAGATAATTTTTTTCAATGTACCATATACTGTTTTCTCTCAGAATATACAATATATAGTATGATAAGCATTGCAATATTTGCTCATATGAATCTTCTTTGGCTGGTGCAACTTTGAATTTATATCTGCAGATCCTACTAGTAATCGGTTGGTGTTTTTTTTTTTTTTTTTTTTTTTTTTTTAAATATATATTTAAAACTTTTTCAGATAATTGATGCCAGCTTAACTTTTTCAGATAATTGTTTACATATATATGTTAAATGATTGGACTGTGGCATTTGAGACGCGGTAGATTGAAATGTTGTCTACACAGATTAGAAGGTATTTCTGGAGGTTTTCAAGTTGATATTAGAAAGTTGAGTTACTATTGAGTTTAGTGCAGAATTGTACACCGCCACAGTTTTCTTTTTGGATTGTATAAAAGTTGAAGAGTGCTGAAAAGTTACGTGAACTGTAGTTGTTAGGATCTTGAGGAAACCTTTTAACCTGCAGTCTTAGTTTTTCTACTTTTTACCCTTTCGTTATTTTTTTCTATCTGAAATTTCAATGTATAACTTAAGGCCATAGATCTTAGAAATTACATGGCATTCTATTTAAGATAAGTTGGAAGTGTTGTCAAAGGTTTTTGTAGGAGTGCTTGGACTTTTAGAGAGTGCAATTGAGTCTGAAGGGAAGCAATTCAATGAAACACAGGCAAGGTGCAATAAAACATGAATTTTACTTTAAAAAGTACAAATAATAACAGGAAGAAAAAATTCCAAAAGCTCTACGAGATCATTTTTAAATTTTTCTCAAATAAATGTTGTTGAATGATATCTAATTATCTCAGCATCTAGCTGAAGTAAATGATTAATTAAGGTATACTTATGAAACTGTTGTGGTCTGCTACATTGCAGGATTAGGAGTATATTGTCTTGAGTAGTAACATCTTGTTGTGTTGTGCTATTTCAATATGTTGAGGATGCCTTGAGTAGTAACATCTTGTTGTGTTGTGCTATTTCAACGTGTTGAGGATGCCTAGAACATGTTAGGAAAGAGGTTAGAGAGGTGCACCAATCATTTGAGCTTATAGTTCTATTTTCTTCTTTTTATCTTGCTAGTAGAATATATATATATATATATATATATATGACAGTCTTCATATCAACTTTTCTTCAATAAAATTCCTTTTTGTTTGTTAAGTAAAAAATATGAGACTGCTGTTTGTTTGGTGGGTATGCTGAAAAAGAATTTTATGTTTTCTATATTTATTTTATTCTCCACTGTAAATAGTTTTTGGTAGCCAAGGTGGACCTGATCATTCACTTTGTAAAAGTTCTCTTGTTTCTATCAAGCTTAATAAATATATGAGCTTATTTCAGTGCACAAAACTGAATGCTTAGTCGCTATTAAGAAATTGTTGCTAAGATCTTGTAGTTAGGGCTCTACATAAGAAATAAAATAAAGGTGCCCCCAGAGTTTGGAGGTGAAGTGGTGGCCTAGTTTTTGCATTGTAGAAATTCATTTAAAAAAGTTTGTTTTCATTTATAATTAATTCTGCCTCCCTTATTTGATTCTGTAGCTTTGGTTTCTCTCACACTTATTATTTTCTGTATTAAATTTGTTCATGAACTTGATGAAAGAAAGTTTCGGCTTTATCGTTGCATGGTAATTTTGGGAATGACCTGTTAGGAGACGTTGTGCTTTTCATTTCATGCTTCTAAGTTGACCTTGTACCCTTCAAATTATAAATAGATTGTATGGTTTACTAGGTCGTGATTCATGTTAAATATGTATGGCTTGATATAAGTTTTTGAAGTTTTTGATTCACAATTACTGTTGTTTTCTCTTCTTGATTTCCTCCTCTGGTATTACATACTGAATGATCTTGATGATGCTCGGTTTATCATGAGATAACATGCTGATTTGAAGAGTTCTCTTTGTTCTGTTGTTGTGGCATGCAGCCGGTTCTTGCAATGCAGAGGTCCTTTTGCAAAGAGAAGACATCCATTAGTGGATTCCACAGTAGTTTCAGAAATTAGGAGATGTCTAGAGGAGGGTATTGAATTCCAAGGCGATTTGTTGAACTTTCGGAAAGATGGATCTCCTCTGATGAACAGATTGCGGCTGACTCCTATATATGGAGATGATGAGACAATAACACACATTATTGGGATACAGTTGTTCACAGAAGCAAATATCGATCTGGGTCCAGTGCCTGGATATTCAATAAAAGAATCTGCAAAATCATCTGATAGATTTCGTTCTGGTTTATCCACTTACCCAGTTGCAGTGGGAGACCGACATGTTTGTCGTGGGGTTTGCGGGATACTGCAATTGAGTGATGAGGTGCTGTCTCTTAAGATACTTTCGCGGCTGACACCTAGAGATATTGCATCGGTTGGTTCTGTCTGTCGGCAACTATATGAACTGACAAAAAATGAGGATCTCTGGAGAATGGTCTGCCAGAATGCATGGGGTAGTGAAACAACTCGTGTTTTAGAGACTGTGCCTGGAGCAAAGAGACTAGGCTGGGGTCGACTGGCAAGGGAATTGACTACTCTTGAAGCTGCAGCATGGAGGAAGCTAACTGTTGGAGGTGCTGTTGAACCCTCAAGGTGCAACTTTAGTGCTTGTGCAGTTGGAAATCGGGTGGTTCTTTTTGGTGGGGAAGGGGTCAATATGCAACCCATGAATGATACCTTTGTACTGGACCTCAATTCTAGTAACCCAGAGTGGCAACATGTTCAAGTCAGCTCTCCTCCACCTGGTCGTTGGGGTCATACACTTTCTTGTGTAAATGGGTCTAACTTGGTGGTATTTGGTGGTTGTGGAAGGCAGGGCTTACTCAATGATGTTTTCGTTTTAGATTTGGATGCCAAGCCTCCAACTTGGCGTGAAATCTCTGGATTAGCTCCTCCACTTCCAAGATCATGGCACAGCTCCTGCACTCTTGATGGTACTAAATTGATAGTTTCTGGTGGTTGTGCAGATTCTGGAGTACTTTTAAGTGATACTTTCCTGCTTGATCTCTCCATGGAGAAACCTATTTGGAGAGAGATACCTGTAGCTTGGACCCCACCTTCTCGGTTGGGCCATACACTGTCAGTTTATGGTAAAAGGAAAATATTGATGTTTGGTGGTTTGGCTAAGAGTGGTCCCCTACGGTTTCGTTCTAGTGATGTCTTCACAATGGATTTAAGCGAGGAGGAACCTTGTTGGAGATGTGTAACCGGAAGTGGAATGCCTGGTGCAGGAAACCCCGGGGGCATTGCACCTCCCCCTAGACTTGATCATGTGGCTGTGAGCCTCCCAGGTGGGAGAATTCTGATCTTTGGTGGGTCTGTGGCTGGTCTTCACTCTGCATCCCAGCTGTATCTCCTAGACCCAACTGATGAAAAGCCTACATGGAGGATACTAAATGTACCCGGGCGGCCCCCCAGATTTGCGTGGGGACATAGTACTTGTGTTGTGGGGGGAACAAGGGCTATAGTCCTTGGTGGCCAAACTGGAGAGGAGTGGATGCTAAGTGAGCTCCATGAGCTATCATTGGCAAGTTCTGCCATCTGATTGAGATCAAATTAAATACCAACTACTGTGAAGAATCGGAAACAGCTCTATGGAAAATATCAATGGTGAGAGTTCACTCAGTAGAGAATGTCGTGGCCAGTCAGCAAAAGCACTAGACAAAATATTGGTCCAATCAGGACATTTGTAATGGATTTTCTCGTGTACAAGATTGAGATTGAGATTGTTCTGGCTCGGGATGAATATATCAATGAGTGACTCGAAACCATGTTTGTTTTTTGTAAGATTTGTGTAAAACTGCCCGCTCATCATCACTGCTCTTCTCATTCTCAGCTCACAAAGGACTTTCTTGTTAGGTTAGCCTGTATTTGTTAGACAATTAGGTATTTATATATGTAGGTTTTACTTGTTATGTTACTCTGTTGCATTCATTCAGCATCTGTAATTTAGACAAAACATGAAGAAAGGAAAGGGTAAAAAAAAAAGGCTGCTGCATGTTTATAGTATTTTTGTTAAATTTTCTAAATGTTATAATGTTGTAGTGGTGATTCTGGTGAAGGATCCTAATTTTCTTTCAACTTTGGATGATAATTCTGCTTTAGATGAATAAGAGACTAGTGGCGTGGCGTTTCTATATTCTTTGTTTTGTTTGAAAAATGGCGTATCTATATTCTATTATTCAGATTTGTTCATTAGAATGAACTATATTGGAGTGGTGGTTTTCGTTGTATTATTGTTTCATTATTTGGTTAACATGATCTCAATAATGTGGCTGGTTCTTCTATAAAAAATCAAATAAAATAAATTGTTTTTCTAATGATTATATTTTTTTTATTAATATGCTTGTGGAATTTAATAACTATGAATTGACACTGATGATTAATTTAAGATTACGTTTGACATGCGAGATTATAATAAATGAATTGGATTTAAAAATTATTGTCTTATATTTGGTGGGATTTGAGATTGGATTAAAAATAAATTATATTAATATTAAAATCATAATATTTAATATTAATATTAATGTAAGTCACTCTCTCTCTCCTTTTTCTCTTTTTCCTCTTCTCTAACCGACCACCTACCGTCATCGTCATCTTCAACTCCGTCTTCATCTTTCGTCCTCCCCAGTGAGCTCCTCTCCTCCACCTTCTTTGTCATTTTTATCTCCGTCTTCATTGTTGACGTTTCCATCTTCGTCTTCGTCTTCATTGTCGTCTTCATGTTCGACTTAGGTCTGTTGTCTATTCTCTCTCACTTATTTCTCTCCCCCTCTTTCTTCCCAGTGATGATGGATGCTGATGGTTTTGCTGCGGTTGATTTGAATTTTCTTTGTTTTAAATTAATGGGTCCGTTGCGGTTGATTGTGTATTTTTTTGTTGTTGTTTCGGGTAGTTTATGATGGTAGTGGGAGAAAGAGACGGTGATTGGTGGTGGGCTCGAAAATAGGTTATTTCCCTTCTTTTCCCACGCCAAACGTAGGATTTTTCCCAATCCCACCCCAAATCCTGTGAATCAGACATGCCCTAATAATAATCATTATTGTATTTATTTTTCATCATACAAGCTTTTACAGTTGCCTCCTTTTTCTTTTAGTTTTAAGGTTTTTTAAAGGAAAAGAAATGGCGCTCATAACAAGAACATAATTACATTGTATCGCTAAAATCAACAGAAACTAGTGAAGCAATAAACGAGTCAGCCTCTTCAATCCAAGCTAATTCATGATTACAAGATAACATTAATGCCAAAAACAAGGCTATGTGCCACTTTTTTTGCTAACCGCGGAAGTGGAACATATTGGATAGTCTGGATGGAATTGCTAGACATACATGCCACTATTTTTCCTTAATCAGCAAACCAAGCTCAGAATACAAATCTTGAAGTTAACAACAGACAAAGCATCAGATTCAATGATGCACGGAATTAGACCGGTCTCAGCAGCTAATTTAACACTTGGCTTCAGCAGCCAACAATACTAGCATGAGCGGCCAATACACAACCTTCATCATCTCTTAATTAATTTTGAGTAAGTTACAAGGTGGTTTAACCCAATGCTGGACAAAAACGTCCATAGTGTGACAGCTACCCGAAATTCACTCATGAAAGCGTGAAACAAGCAACAACTTCGTATGCTTCTAGCAATTTTCCATAACAAACATAATTCTCCCAACTTTCACATATTGTTAAGTTTATGGACAAAGCATGATACTTATTGCTGTAAAATAAATGCAAGTATTCACATAAAAACGATCCTTCTAGTACAGATTTTCAATGTCATAGCAATATGCAAAGATCATCACCTCCATGTTTTGTTGCGCTCTTATGTTCAAAGCACTACTGCAGATGTTAAAACTGATGGACAGATTGTGCTTCAGTTTTGTATTGTCACAGCAACAAGACCTTCATCCTCTGTGGCTATTAAGCTCCCAATTACAGCAAAAGATTAAACACGTACAACAACTAACAGGCAGTGAGCTAGTTTTGAAAGTCTAACACAGTTTATCTGCCCAAGCAGTGCACAAAAACGAATGCAGCAGAAAATTTGAACAAAGTCATGATTCCAAATTCTCCCGAACACGAAAAGCAAGTCTTCGAACTGATTCATCATCTAGAGAATTATCCATCTTCTTCACTTTCGTCACAAAATCCATGGCTTCCTTGTATTTTCTTGCGTTACAATAACCATCCACAGCAATCTTGTAGGTCAGCTCATTGGGTCTACAGTTATGCTCAAACATATGGCTAAGCACTTCATCTACTTCCTTAAACATACCCTGTCCTGCATAGCCTGTTATAAAAGTATTGTAGGTAAAGATACAAGGCCGAATACCTGCTGTTGTCATTTCATGAAGGATTCTTATGGCCTCTTGCATGAGCCCTTGCCGACAAAAACCTTTTATAACAGTATTATAAGAAACAAGGTCAGGCTTTCCACCAGACATTATAAGTCCTCTGAGGATTTCTTCCGCCTTCCAACACTCTCCCCCTCTGGCATACATGTCAATCAAGTTATTGTAGGTTAAAAGATTAGGCTGCATCCCACTTTCACGGATCAACTGCAGTATCTCTTGGGATTGATCATACATGTTGTTTTTGGCAAAAATTGAAAGCATCAAATTGAAAATAACCAAATCAGGTTTGTATCCATTCTTTTGCAACTCCAGAAATGCCCTCTCAGTACCTTTCAGAGATCTGCACTTGAAGTTTGCGAGAACAAGGGTTCTCAAAAGCATCCAACTTGGAAAGATACGACCATCGTAAATTTCTTTCTCCAGGGTCTCTATCCCCTTTACATTCCCTCCCTTTGCATAACAATGGAGCATTAATGAGTATGAGGTTTCACTGGGCTTAAAGCCCTTATTTTTCATGTCTAGAATAACAAATTCTGCTGATTTCCAATCCCCTTTCCGTGCAAGAGCATTCAGAAGTGCATTGTAAGTCGTGACACATGGAGTGAAGCCAGCCTTCATCATCTCTTCAAACTTTTTTGTAGAATCAATTCCCGAACCACACCGACCATAAGCACTGATCAGGGTATTGAACGTGTCTCTGTCAGGCTCAAAACCACAATTCTTCATTTCTCGAAATACCAGATTTACATATTTGTGCATACCCTTATTCCCACACATGGAAAGCATTGTATTCCATGTGATACGGTTAGGAGTACATCCACTAGATTTCATGTCACAGAGTATCTTCACCATCTCCTCTAATCTAGATTTCTTCCCTAACATCCCAAGAACAGTATTGTACGTACACACATTAGGAACACAACCCAACTCCTTCATCTGGTTGAACAGCCCCAAAGCCTTCTCTACCCTCCCTGCTCTTCCGTAGGCATTTATTACAGTAGTATACGTGATGGCATTTGGCATTACGCCTTTACATGCCATTGTATCTATCACAGCAGCCCCTTCCTCATAGAATCCTGCCCTCACATAAGCAGCAACAAGCTCATTAAAGGTCACAGAATCCAGAGGGCAATTATTTTCCTCCATTTCTTTCAAAATACTCAAGGCCTCTGAGTAAATCCCTGCCTTCCCAAAAACCTGTAGTAAAGCATTATAAGTAACAGTCCCCGGGACATACCCCTGCAACTTCAATCCATCAAAAAACTCTTTTGCTTCATTCAACAAGCCCTCTCTCCCACACGCAGATATAACGGTACTACAAGTGAACTCATCGAATTCAAGTCCCATGCTTTTCATTTCATCCAAAAGGCCTAAAATCTTATTCCACGACCGACCCATCTTCCCATAAACATCTAGCATGACATTAAAAGTAACCAATGTAGGACTCAGCCCAGTCTCCTTCAATTTCTCAAACAGAGTAATGGCTCTTTCGTACTTCCCAGTTCGCGCATATGCATGAATTATACTCGTATAGGCTCTCACATCCAGTGAATAATCCTCGACCCGAATTTTATCTAATAGCTTCACAGCAATTGAATGTTGTGACTCTCTCCCTAGAATCCTAACCATAAATTTAATAACCTCAGTGTCTAGTTTCTCATTTTCTAGCTTTGCATTTGAAACAACCCATTCAAACAACAAAAGGGCTTTTTCCCATTTGCCTGAAACATCTAATGCTCTCAAGATACTAACCAAATCAACATCAAGCAACTCAAACTTACAAGATTCAAACAAACCATTCAATTCATGCAAAGGGCATTCGACAATTGAATTAAATATGAACCTACCCTTGCTTGACAGTGGTTCCCCATCTTTGCTGCTGTCAACCGAAGTGGGTTTCTTGAGAAGAGCAGGAGGCAAACGGGAGGTGGGTGGTGAAGAGAGATGGAGAAGCTTTTGAAGGAGGGAGTCCAAAGCGAGTGAGGGAGCAGAGGGTGAGTGTGGAGGTGTTGGTGGGAGTGTCGCTGAGCTGAATTTGACAGGCGGGTTGTTGGGTCGTGTTGGTCTCTTTATTGGGACTGGACTCACCGGCCTGTTTGGAAAAATAGTGCCCTCCATTGTGTTCTAGATTGTGAGAGAAACCCAGAGCTGAGCATGAGAAGAAGATGAGAGCATATTTGTTTTGAGTTTTTGCGGAAAATGTTTTGGATTTTGTAGGCTATGCAACCACAAGAGAAAGAAAGAGTGTGAGCCAATCTATCTCGGATGATTGGTTTTTATTCAAGTTGAAGATGATATGGATGGATACTGCTTAGAAAATTGAAAACATTCTTTCCTTCGTCTACATCATACGGCTGATATAACAAGATAAATCAATAAAATAATATCACGATAAAAATAGTATTTTCTTTCTTCTTATTTACCCATTAGAGAGGTTTTAGAAAACTATATCAAATATCTCATTGTTATCAAAAGATCATATAAATATTAATTTTTTAAAAAAAAAAACATATTATATGTCACACGATTTTTGAAAAATCATATCAATTTCAATATAAACATAAACTAAATCTTTCACGAAAGAATTTTACGTTCTTTATTAGTTTCTTTTTTTTTTTTTTTTTTATCTTTTTCGTTGATCTACCTTACAGTATTGGTCGCGACACAGCTCCATAAAAAATTTTTAAACTAGACACAAGTCTAGAACACTGCTAGCGTGGCATAATCTGATTGGGAGATGGCTAAAAATACACGTATTGAACTTGGAAGGCTCCATATAAAAACGGTGAAGCATTGGCATCATCATATGATTGAGCAAGTCTGAATCGTAATGGCGGAAGAATCGGAAACGGCGACGTCAAGCTCACATACACAACCACCCTCGTCTTCTACCTCCGCTGCCGATGCCAATCTCAAGCCACCTCAGGTTCCCATCTCAATTCATCAGTCTTTGTTTCATCGTGGTAGTTATGTATCTAAATTAGGTTGTTGTTTCAGTTTCCAATGATGTACCCGGCAGCGTTGGTTTGGGATAATCAAGAGCAGATGAATAACCGTGGGGGGGCAGGCATTTATGCAATCCCTGTTCTTCCGTATGGTGGGATTTCTACTAAGACTCTTATTCCGCTGACCTACAATATACCCACGTAAGTGGCTCTCGTATATTAATCATTGGATTTTAGGTTTTAATTTGTAATGCCGGAGATGATTCTTTTAGCCATCTTGATCTATGAATTGTTGACAAAGATGAGGTAAACGCTTTACTTTTAGAATTGCTTACTTGAATAAAGCTATTTTCTATTTTATTGTCAAGTATGTGCCTACATGTTTTAAAGCGGCTCAGTCAAACAGGGGTTAAGTCTTGTATCAGTTTTCTTCTGTTTTAAGTGTATTTTCATTTTTCCCGGTTGACGATCGACTAGCAAATCATTGTTTTTCCCTTTATGATTATATATATATATATATATATATATATATATAAACCCGAATTATTGTTAACTCAAGTTAAAAGAAGGGGTAAAAGGATGTTTTTTTGAATCAATAGTGGGGTGGGGATGGGCGTGGCTGAGGGCTGTGGTGTTAAATGATGATTCGTCTATCGCCAGGAGGAAAAATGAAATAACTCTTCTTCTGTTTAAGTGTATGAACTCTGTGGAAGAACCTGGATATTTAATCTCTAGGAAAGACAGAAAGGGGAGGGTGTGGGTGGTGTTTTATTTCATTTGTTTGATCAGTCTCCACCATGGTACAGAAAGAAAAGAATGTCAACAGGAAAACAAGTGTTGTACTTCTGAAACTGGTTAGCTTTAACTTAGGGAAGTAATGATTGCAATTTAACAGTGAGTGGATTGCAAGTGTCCCGATGACCAAATTGGTCAAAGAGAATGGTATTGGACACTTGAAACAATGTGGTTTGGATTTGGTGCTTTGCTAACACAACAGTGATGCCGAGCAAGAAGGTGATGAAACTGAATGTGAATTGAGGCCTAACTGAAGGCGTCTTGATGTTTCTTGCTGGTTTCCCATGTGGAGTGACGATTTGTTTCTTGCAACCGCGTATATTTTGAAAATCTGTGGAAAAATTTGGAACTACTGATCCCAAGCATGCAGCATTGTGATATGGAACGTTGACTTAAAAAAAACATATTTTGTTGGATAGAGTCACCTACGGTTTATGATTTGTCGTGTTGTGCTGAGAGATGAAAAGGAGGCAGGCATGTCCATTCCTAAAGCTGGATGATAACAAAGCATATTTTAGAACTCTAAAAAGGAGTTTAATATGCATGTGTTTAAACATCCAAAAAGGTTATCTTATATGAATATATTACAGTCTGCCTTAGTGATCCCATAACCCTCCCTCATTTTACTGTGTTCCATTCTACTTTGAATGAATTCCTGTTTTGCATACCATATTGATTTTCATTGCAGTTCATACCTCTATGATGTATATCAGCACTATAATACAGTATACCTTCACCAGAAAGTTGCAGAAATGAAAATAAAAACCTTATTACATTAGACTTAGTCCAGTTGGCATTACAACTGACGATATGTATTTTTATTCCATTAAAGGTTTTATGCATGTTCAACTGTGTGCTTGAATCTGGCTTTTCTATGTAACAAAATTGATTGTATTAAAATATTGAAAGCAGTAACATTATTATTCACATAGGTTGCTTGTGGTCCATCTGCAGTAGTAGACCAAGTACTGAGGGTGGAACTGTGAATACAGAGCATGCACAAGCAGGACAGCAACAGCAAAATCAACAGCAACAGCCTGCACGCCAAAGACAAGTTGTTGTCAGGAGATTTCAAATTGCATTTCAGCTAGATTTGTTGCTCATACTTAAGCTGGCAGCTGTAATATTTGTGTTCAACCAAGATGGATCAAGACTAAGGCTCATTGTCCTTGTGTTTTTCGCTTCCCTTATCTACTTGTAAGTTACTAAACTTGTAATAATTTTTTAACTTCTGAGATATTTTCTAAGCATATATCTACCATTTAGTTGATCTTTCTGGCATAATCAAAAGTAAATATTACATTTTTTACTGGCTTGTCTTGTACCCTTTGAAGCTTTTGGTAATGTAAGTAAAGCTATTATTGTCAAGTCCTTGGTTGGTCTACATTAAATCACTAATTCTAATTAATTCTTCTGTGTATTTATTCTTTTTTTTTTCCATAAACTCTATGATGATACACCAGTACACAGAACCCCAAGCCTTGCGAGCGAGAGTCAATCCCAAAACCTGTTCATAACCATAAGTTCTCACCAACTGAGCTAGTTGGTACCTACAGTTTCTACTAAGTTGATAACTAAGCAAACCTTTTCTTTTATCTGATTAATTTTTTTATATCCATGCACTTCAACTAACAACTAAGAAAAAATGGTGCAATAGAAAGTTACTCCAATTAGTTTGCATATGTGGATTATTTTGTGTTGTTTGCGATTTTTTTTGGACAACTATTGCCCTCACATCACATGGCAATACTGTTAATGTGAATGGTTATAATGATCCTTTGGTTGACCTGAACTTTTTTATTGTGGTCATTTCAGATATCAAACTGGTGCTCTCACGCCTCTATTGCGGTGGCTTCAACAGAGCATGCAAAGGGCAGCTGCTCCTCCCCATCCACCTAGACCCGCTGTCAGAGCTGACAATGATCTTGCTGCAGCAGGGCAGGGGAATGAAAATGCTGCTTTGGCAGGTACTTTCTGTTACATATTCATGAATTAAAGACTTACGCTTATGTTAATGGGAGCGTGTAGACAGATGTCCACTCCTATGGTGGAAATAATGTTCAAATTTATTCACTATGAAAATAATGTGTATGGGAGTCACTCCTATGGGCTTGTTGCCTTGCAGTTGTAGAGTACCAGAAACATTAGAAATATTGACTAGAAAACTACTATTATTTATGCCTGACATGATATTGTCTTATATAAAAAAAAAAGCCCTAGATATGTATTCACCAAACTTTTATGGAAGATAATTAAATTTTAGTCATCTAGTTTTATTACTTTTCTTATAGCTGTGCTTTCAAAATATTCAAATATAACTTCAACATGGAGCATGCAAGTTTGATGTCCTAATATAATCTTGTAATAATGTTCTTCTGTGTTTACCCTTCCGTTGCAGAGCCCCTTCTTTAGTGATTCTTCTTTTTCATTTTTTTTTTCAGAGGATAAGGAAACAGAAAAGAAAGTGATTGATAAAGTATACATGACAGTGTAGTATGATTTGGATCTTTACTCATCCCTGAACTGATGTTACTCTAGCGCTGCTTCTGAAACAAATTGGATTTTGCTGTTTGGTCCTTTGGGTCAGGGACTAGGTGGACTAATTTGAGCTGGCTGCTAATTGGTCTGTGTTCATGTGGTTGGATGCCTTCATCTGTTTTCAGTCAAAACCCTTTGTTGCACCTGTTACCCAGCGATGAATTTAGACAAGGCCAACTGGCCAAGGGAACACTAGCACACCTCTAAGTCTTCTACTTTTTACTAACCATTAGTGACAATTTAATGTTAGTCAAATCAAATTAGGGTCTTTCCTATCTTTCATCCCATTACCTATCTATGACAGTACATGAAAAATTATGTTGGCTTCCCTTTGAACATATATTTGATTTGTACCTGCATTGTTCTAGCTGGTGCAATTCATCAAAGGCTCAGCCATTAGTACTGAAAATAACATATGCTGTCCTGTCTGTTTGCAGTTCAACTTACACCTGAGAACTCAAAGAGTGTTTATTGCCAAACGGACACCCTAGCTTTAATAAGGCTATTCCATTTAATTCAAAAGAGTGCTATTTACAGTGATTGTTGTGTAAGAATCATATTGGCCAACTTACCAAAAAGGTGAATTGCACACCTGAACTGCTTAACACAGAGAACTGAACGGAACCTTGATATTGTGGTAAGTTGTGTGCAGAGATATTAGATGGGCAATTGTTGGCACAACCTACAAAAATTTGAGCCCAACATTAATTAGTGGGTTTTGGTTTCTCTATGGTGTATATATAGGATTGATCCTTCTATTTGGACAAGTCAAATTTGAGTTGACCTACCTAGCTCAAAATTGATGCGTAATTGTGTTTTCAATATTGTTCAACTTGTTTTATTATTACCTGGGATAGCTCCATGTAAAGGAAATATAAAAATGACATACCAGTTTAAGAGTATTTCTCCGTATTCAATCTAATTAATTGTAGACTTAAATGTAGTTTTACTCCTAAGGGATGCCTTTTTCATTGTCTGTGTTGGTATTCTGCATACCTTACTGCTCAGATTGTAGCGTGTATGGCATGTCTCAAAATTATATTTGCGGCGTGACAAGTGGATTCAATGTCAGTGTAGCACCTGTAATATTTTAACCTAGATATTCTTTATCATGAATGACATCTTACCAAGTCATGCAACAGTATCTTGTTTCTTCCACAAGAATAAAACATTTCTTTATAAAAAAGTATCTGTTCAAGTTGAATGAATTCTAATGGTGCCGTATTAACTTGATGCAGAGGGACAAGCAGGAGCAGAGAATGAGAATCAGCCTCTAAATGATGGTAACCGGGCTGCTGAGAATCAAAATGGGGTTGAACCTGGAGTTAATGGGGGGAACCAATGGTGGGGAATCGTGAAGGAGATCCAGATGATTGTCTTTGGTTTCATTACTTCCCTTCTGCCAGGGTTTCACAACATAGATTAGTTTCAGAACTGATGTGGAATTTGGGATATATGGTAGTTTTCTTTATATTTAACCATCTGAAATAAATGTACAGAGGTATAACATAAAACAGTATCTGTATCTATGGTGCAAGTGTGGCACCATTTTGATAGAGTGGGTTAGTCATGGATTTGAATACAGTTTTGCGCAAGTTCTTTTATAAACTATCAACTAATGCAAAGAATTTGTTATATATAATATAAGTCATCACTGCTTCTAATGTCATTAGTGATAATCCACTATCAACTGTGTTTGGATGGGGACGTTCAAATTTATGACCTCATTTCAGTGCAATTTGTCTCTTTGTTGTGCATGATGGCATTGATAGGTAGTCTTACAATTTCAGGTCAAGTTGAAAAGGCTTATATTTAAGTTGAAAAGGGCGAATAAAGCGCTGTAATTTATGGTGAAACATCATCAAGTTTTTATCAATAGTGAGAGGGAGGAATGGATCGTTTGAATCAACTATAATGAAAATGCAGTAAAAATATTATCCTTTGGTAGGAATGGATGAATATCCCTTTTCACCTTAAAAGGTTAAGAGTTTTAAGAGTTATTATCTTTTAATCGCGAGAGCAGTCCTTCAGTCCATATTATTAATGGTCCATCTTGATAGGTTTCAATAGTTTTATGATCGTAAGTGTTGATGTTAAAAAAAAAATGAAAATACAGTAACTTTGAACCAATAGCCCACAAGGTCGGGTTTCCAACTAATATACCAATCACTGAAAATTCTAATCCTTTCTAATGTGGAAGATCAGACTATGCTGTAACCACAGAGTATACTTGGAAAGTTTTATGTAAGTAAAGCATACAGACACAAGTTATCATCTCTCAATACTTTTTGGACAGACCTTAAAACTTAAAGAGAAGAGAAGAAGTTTAGAAACTCATGGTTGAGAAAATAGGGAGAGAGTTTTTATTGCTAATAGAGGAACATCTCTCTTCTGCCTTGAATGCAGAATGAGCTTCCTTTTTATAGATACAATTGACCTGACTAAAAGACTAAAATGGGTCTGTTACAGTGTCATACACCTTTTACAAAGCAAACAGTAAAAGTGAACAGCATTCGACAACTTTTACAAAAGTGAACAGGAGTTTGTCGGTCTAAAGATGTACAGTACAAACTATGTTAAATCCAAATATCATGCCTTCATATCTTTGAAAATCTACCAAATGACTATTCAAAACTACTGATGGTAATACTTTCTCCACAAACCTTGTGTCAAAACACAGAAGCAGTCAATGCATCCAGCACTCCTCCTGTATTTCAAACACTCATGATCCAACCAATTGTCACAGATGATGAGATTCCTGTCCATTCTGTCACAGCGACAAAATCCCCAATTTACATTGGAAAGATCAACGATCACTTCATCTGGGATATTGACCCCAACATGTGTGATCCAGACTGTGATTGCAAGCATGATGATAACTATGAAGATTCAATTAATTTAAATGGTTGAATGAATAATTGATTGATTACAAATCTCTCTCTTCAACTTATGAAGATGGGTCGGTGGTTATAGTTGCTGGGGCTGGTCATGTCATGTCGGTAGAACAGAAGAGTGGCCTGGTCCTGGACATTGAATTTGTTGGCCTAACCTTTGTGTTTCACTTTAAGTCCTCTACATCGTAAACGTGTTTTATATGGTGTCCTTGCAATTGTATTAAGAGGAACCAACTGGGGTAGGTGAGATTCCAAAATTGTCTCTTTCTACTGTGTCATTGTGGGCTCAAATTTACAATCTTCCTTTGATGTGCATCACATAGGAAGTTGGTAGGGTAGATGGAAAATCGATGATTTGGAGGAAGTAGATATGGCAGCAGCTTAGCTAGCAGCTTGCTAATATTTTTTTCAGTTTAGTTCTAAAATTTCGTACTGATCACAGTGTAATCGCCAGCCAATAAACTTCATTTATAGTTATCCTACAAGTTGATGCCCAATCTTCCCATTCTATACAGACACAAGCCACCACTGATTAATGAGCCTTTTTCAAGATCGCGAAACTTGCATTGTGATTTGAGAAATTAAGTTACATATCCATACAAAAAACGTATATCACTTAGTAATGAAAGATACTAACGGTTAAAAATGAGATATAAATATATTTAAAAAGACAACAAAGCAGCAACTCAGACAAAGCATAATATGGAATCTTTTATTATTATAATAACACAAACATAATCTTGTATTTACATGTCTGTCGATGTAATTTGAAAAATTCATATCCCTAAAAAAATATAACCTCATATTTATTTTTCACTAAAAAGTAGTAATTACAAAATGTATATACAGATACACCAAAAATAAAGCAAACCTCACATCTCTGATAAAAGATTGCTAATTTTCCGAAGCTCCTTCAGAGCTGTCATGGCTGTAGCTTGCCCTTTACCAACGAAGACATTCTTCGAGAAGTTCTCCAGTGACCCTACCTGACCCCGATCTTGCTGGAAAACAGACTCGATTACCTGCAAGTCAATATGGTCCATATTAATCAGAGCAAGTAATAGTTTTAACATGCCTACTAAGGTGTGCATGAAAACATCAGAGGGAAGTTACTTCTTCAAATCACAAGAAAAGCTGCAACCAAAGGAAAGCATAAACCCTAGTTACTTGCCCCTATTAGCCATATAGGACAATAATGGCCATTTGCAAAATTTTAAATAAGAGCGCATCTAAAAGCACCTGAAACATGACCAACTATTTCAATTATGCATACTAAATCAGAGTACATAAAAGACAATAAGCTTCCAGTTTCTTTACCAGCCCCTACTTGCCAAGAGGATGAAAAACTTTTGTACATGGATCTAAAAGCACGCTTAAAGAAAATGCAAGTGAGAATTGAAATAGGAAGCCTCCATTCAAACTATCTCATTTTGCATGTGTTACACATTCTACATCACTAACCTGTTCCACACCACCAAGACCACTTTTTCACTGCAAGGGATCCAACCAACTAAGCTAAACCCCTCTAAGACTACCATTCCACTATTTCCTATCTGTAGATTCAATTACATACATCAGGCTAATGTTATACCAAAATGAAAAAACCCCACACAAGATGTCCAGATCCTAATAAGATTCCAGTTTCATAACTTCAAGAAATTCAACTTTGAAAATGCCTTAACATAAGCATATTGAGATTGAAATGATCTAAAATTAAACTTCAAAAACCATTTGTAACAGAATGCAACCTGAATATGTTCAAGCATAGACTGCCCAAGATTCTTCAATGTCCCCATCACATTCTGATCCATGGCATCTCCCTTGCTGCTAGGAAATGAACTATGAGAACTATCAGCAGTAGAGGAGCCTGAGCTATTGCTCTGATCCCCATTAGCAGTAGCAGATTCTGTAGTCTCAACAGCACCTCCTTTCCCAGATGTCTCCTCACCAGCAGCATTCCGACTTAACTTCCAAAACCACTGGAATTTACTAAAATGACCCTTCCGCTCTTTCAGACCTGTCACCAATTTTACTGTTGAGTCATCGTTGCTTGGAGAATTTTGAGAAACATCATCAGGGGAATGGGAAACAGGAAGAGGTGGATCTTCCGAGGGATCACCATCATTTTCATCGAGTGATAAATTCGATGCAATGCTACTTTTCTCTGAGTCATTTTCATGGTCATTAGCACCACTAACAGGACTCACGGGGTCAGAGAATATAGAGGAGTTTTCTTCACTGCCAGTATTTCCACTCAAGCATCTCTCATCAGGTGAGCAAGTAAAGTCCTTACAAACACTATCTTGTCTCTCAACCTCTACCACAGAAGGGTGCCCCTCCTGGTTAGAAACTTCACAATCACCTGAACTTTCAACATCTTCCTCCAAGCCAAGTTCGTGAGACAAATCCTTCAACAAACTTCGCCTAGCAGATGTCCTAGGCTCATTTTTACCTCTGCCGACCTTTGCAGGAGATGGGTCAGATTCCCTTCTAGATAAGCGGAGTTTTACTTTTTCCGACCATCCTTTTCTCCGACTCGGACTTTTTTTCTCCGAACTGCTGTGTCTTAGTTCTTCAGCCTTGTGCATTACTCTCCACTTTTCTTCCCAATAGCTGTCAGGTACCACAGTTAAAGGAGTTGTTGGAGAAATAGAATCAGATGTAAGGCTGTGACCTCTCACCACCGCTGACTTGCTATGGTTATAAGCTCCACCAAATGAAGAAGACAAGGATGAGATATTAGTATCAAGTCCAAAAGCCTGCAACGATTTTGCCTTCCCTACTAATTTCTGTATATTTACGTTCTCCGGAAAATTCAACAGTCTCTGAAGGCAGGATGTTGCATTTTCTGTGGCAAGCAAAGAAGATCTCAGATAAAGCACCATGGAAACTGCAATAGCTGCAATTAATGCTCCCCTAGGTGAACTTAGAATCCCAAAGCTAGAGCCCTCATCATTTTCACCACCTTTGCGCAATTTAATATTGTCTGATGCAAAGATCTCATCCCATACTAACAAAAGGTCTCCAATCGAAAACTCTCGTCCAAACAAGACCCTTAACCATCGAAGTGCAAAATATTGAGGTTCAACACCAAGCTCAACAAGATGGCTATGTAAAGACGAATCGACGACGGACAACAAATGGTACAATGCAGCAGAAGCTTCAATTACAGGAGGTAAATTAGTGTCATCAGCGACTGATGGAGCAAAGAAATCAGCCATAGCAACAGCACCATGGGCTCCACTCATCAAAGCATCAAACATACAGTAGGCATCATGTTCCATAAATTTCTCAGACAACACAATACCAAGTTCCCCTTCCGCCCCATAAGCATCACTCAACAATATGATGGTCTGAATCTCATCATCAAGCTCATCAAGGCTCCTCACTTTTGCTGAATTTCCATTAGAGCCAGTCTCATCTTCCATTGAATCTAGAAACTTCTTGAAATCAAAATTATACGTAACATCACTTTCATGGAATGACAAGTCATCAAATTTGTCAATGAAGTGGTCTTCATGCTCCTTACGAACTTGAGCAAGACGCTCCAAATCTACATGAAGAACATATAATAATGGCGCCAGAAGTTCGTGCATCCCTATAAAGTAATCCAAAATGAGAGAAAAATAATGTTAAAAATTTCTAAAAAGAAACTTAAATGGCATACACACTAGAACAAATGCACGCAAAGATTTACAGTCACGAAAGTAAAATAAACAGAGAACATTGCAATCTACAGTTTACAATAGCAAGATCAAGTGTCAGTCCAATCAGAGTCTTTAAACATTTTTCTGGTTTCTGAATTCATACATTGGTATAATTCGTATTGTATTGGCCTGTTTGGCATAGCTTCCAAAAGCTGGCTCTTAGCTTTTGGAAGGTAAAAAGCAGCTTGCAGGAGTATCAGTATCTGTGTGTACTCCCAAAAATAGCTTCTAACTTCAGAAAACTCTTCCATCAGAAACCGAGTTTACTAGCTTCTTCAAGAAGAGCTTCCTACAAAACAACGGAAGGTGTTTTGCCATCTTAATAAATTTTTCATATTGACAATTTCATCATTTTCTCCACCAATAATAAATCCAAAATTTCAGAAACTCTTTTGAAATACATCATCCAAACAGCAACGAAAAAGCTGACCTTTACTCTTCTTCTTCTACTGACAAAAACCAAAGCTATCCCAATCGAAGCCTATATTTGATTTGAACAAGGACAGAAAAAAAAAAAAAAAAAAAAAAAAAAAAAAAAGGAAGAAAATGAAAATACCTTGTCTGTAACCACATTCAGGGTGTCGAAGGCACCACAATAGCAAGATGCGTCTCAACATACCCTGACAACCAGGTGTCTGAAAGTAGCTACTTCGTTCAGGATACAGTCGTGAGAGATCCTGATCAACCATCTTTTCCAGCTCCGCATTGCGAAAGAAGCGACCCCATGTGCTATCTGCAATCGATTGATTGATTCTCCATCATCAACAACCAACCAAACCATAGAAGAAGCCCAATCATCAAACAAAAGACAAGAGACTTTACCTGGGTTTTGTGAAAGCGGATTGTCCATCACGCGATCACCAGAATTATTATTACTCGGCAAATGCGGATCCACTAGAAGCCGCCTTCTCAATCCAGCATATCTAAATCCCCCCACCAACCACATAAAATATTTTCAGTTTCACCAAATCATCAAATTTAATTTCAACCAAAAAAAAAAAAAAAAAAAAGTACCTTCTCCGACAATCAGCGGTGACTCTACGAAGATCATCGATGGAGGAAGAGCGAGGCAAAATCGCAAGGTTGATACGCCACTGTACGCTTCTCATATTCTCAAACCGACCAGATTGGTCGTCTGGAGCTGGAGCCATGAAGCGAGAGAGAGAGAGATGGAGACGACAGGAGACGATTAGGTCTGCTTTTCGGGAATAATAATACAAGAATTCCAGAAATCGTTCATTTTTATTTTTATTTTATTTCATGTATTGAGGAGAGAGAAAAGAACGAGTTTGTTTATTCAGAGTCAGATGTACAAATTGGCTTGACTGGAGGATTGCGTTTGGGTTGAGCTGTCGCCTTATAACACGCTCCTCTCATTGTTTGCATTTCCCATCATCCCTTCTTGTCTCACTCTCCCCATAGTGCTCACTTTTTTTAAAATTTCTTTTCACTCTTTCAACAAAAAAACATTGAATGTTTCTCTTGGTCATCATCTATCGAGTTGATATTTGCAATAAAGTTTGTGCTTAATTAGGATTTATGATGTAATTTCGTTTTTTTTATTACGTTTTAATAGATGAAGATTGGATGGGTGTAGATGTTATTTTATTTGTATTTAATTAAAATGATTTACCTTTACTAGGCATTTGGTATAGAATTTTTTTTGTAATTGTACTTTTTAATAAATTATGGATGTGGAAATCATATTTCAAATCTAGGTTATTAGTAGATATCGGTAATTACGTTTTCTGTTTCATTGGAGGTTAATTGTTTGGAGGGTTGATTTTTTTCTTTTCTCTTTTATTTCATTTAAGTTTGTTTACGCAACCTAAGAAATGAGTTAACAAAAAAATATTGAGGGGATGTGTATTCATTTTAGAATTTATTAAAATTTAAAATATTTTAAAGATTAAATTGAATCAATTTCACCACATGTAAGATGGGAAACCAAAAATAAAAATGCTTTATTAAGAATTTGAAATTTTAGCATAGAGTTTTGGATATCTTATTGAAGTTTGGCCAATCTTTTGTTAATGACATTCATTACAACAAAGATATCTATTGATGTTTTAAAAATTTAAATAACATACTTAATGGTACATTCATTTATAATTCACGTCATCATTGCACTTTTCCTTCGTGTAAAGTGCAACATTCCCCTTCTTATTATGGAAGGGGAATGTTGCACTTCTTATGCTATATAGTATTTACTGATATTTATGTAGAGTGTTTTCCTTCTTATGCAACATTCCCCTTCTTATTATGGAAGTGAGTACTTTGTGATATGGTGACTTTTCTCTTTTATTATTGAAGTGAATGTTTTACGGAGTTATGCGTTTGAGTAATATTTAATCTCAAAAAAATTTATCAAAACTTGATTATTGATATCAAGTTACCGTGTAAGTTGACATATATACAATCCTAAATATCTTTGAGATTCTTATCAAAATAAAATAATTAGCAATAGCTCATATCCCAATTTATAATGTATTGCGTTACTAACATTAGGTATTAGGAGATTTTTCATTATTAATTTGTTCTAGATCAACAAGACAACTAACAGAAAGTTATGCAATTTGTGAATAAAAAATAAATAAATGAGGAGGTATTCAATAAGAAATAAGGAGAGCTTAAAAAAAAAATCTCAATCGAAAATAAAATTAATGCAAATTGTGTATCTGTGAATAAAAAATATAGTAAAGAGAGGGTATTCAATTTACATGCGGATATGCTGACCTGATATAATATTCTGAGAATATCTCCTCAGCTGACGTGGTAATGACATGTGTCATCTGCCCGATCCTTACCTTCCGTGACTGCATGTAACATCTTCCGAGTCCAACCATTTTCTTTACCATGCCGCACGCCACCTTTTATTCAGTTCAATTTATTTATTTATTTATGAGAAAACTTCATTTTAGTATTCAAGTTTTAAAAAAATATCAAAATTTTAAAATTTTTTATCCATAACTTTTTCAAAACTCTTCAAAAAAACTCAAACCGTTAGTCAACTGATGGTCAATGGTTATTTTAGGTCATTTTTAACGACTTAAATTCATAATCATTTTACATAATATAACTTATAAATTCATTATTTTATTAAGATAATCTAGTAATTTACGTGAAACTAACAACTATCAAAGGTAAAAATATTTTTTTACACATTCTGTTAATGTTGACCGTTAGTTAACTGACAATTTTGGACCTTTTTGAAGAGTTTTAAAAGTTAGGGATAAAAGAGCTATTTTCAAAAAAAATTTAAAAATCTGATATTTTTCAAAATTTCAGAAAAAAATGAAGTTTTTCATTTATTCATTTATTTTGGATAGCTTGCACAAACCCCAAAAATAATTTGGACCAGATGAGATATGCCACTGGTGATACGGTACAGTGAACATCTCTCGTACAGAATGGAGCAACTCACAATTTTAAGTGGAGGAGGGTCACCTTAGGTATAGAACCCATTACCTTTTAAAATTAACGCTAAATATGTTGGAGGTTTGTTGAGGCTAACAAAAATCAATAATTACTTATGTGATTCGAATATTTATTCTTATACTTAGCAAAATATCTACACTCGTAATAAAGAGGTGAAAATTATATACATAAAGCTTTGTAAAATGCACTAAATGAAATTCTAACCCTTGCTACTAAGATGGATGATAAAATACACATGCATTAAGAGATTATGTAAATCTGATTAGATATTAATACTACAGTCAACCATATTATAATAAAAATTATTCAAATATCTTGATGTTAGATTTTAATTTAATTAAATCCATTAAAATAGATCTCATCAATCTCATCATTTTTTTTCTTGGGATATAAGTTAAAAAAAAAAAAAATCATTTCTAACCCAAAAATAGATGTTGTTTATTTTAATCTCAGACTAAACTTCAATTGTTTTTAATTCTTTTTATTCCATAAAACATTTCATGTATAACATTAGACTTGAAATTTTCAAGCTTACATACAATATTTCCACTTGAAAATATTTCTCAAGTGAAACTTGGTACGTGAAATATTTTCATTTGGAAATATTTCACGTATGTAAAAATATTTTAGTTGCAACATTATAAATAAGACTAACAAAAATGATCGAAATTTTTTCTTCTTGCAATTTTTTATTTTTATTAAAACCAAATTATTTTTTTCATGGATAATTTTATATGTTTTTATGAGAACCTGAGGGGATAATTTTATACATTTTTTGATGAGAACTTGAGGAGAATCCGTCCACCGTGACTTACATTGAAATATTATTTGTTTGGGTTCTGAACTTGTTTGGATTTCCTATTATTATTTAAAATAATTTTTTTATTTTATATTTAATAGTATTTCTTTATTAGTTGGATTTATTTTTCTTTTAGGTTTTGGATTTATTTATTTTTTGGTTTTTATTTCCTTAAGTTATTTAATTTATTTTCTTTTAGTTTTATATTTTCTAAGGAAGACTCGTTTCCTAAGAAAGTTAGAATTATTTTCCTTTTAAGTTTCCATTTTCAAAAGAACTCATATTTCATAAAAAAATTATAATTAATTAGCTATAAATAAGAGATTAGTTTAGAATTGTTATAAGATTTTTGGGTTTTAAAATATTAATAAAATCTTGTAATTTTGTGAAACAAGTATGTTATTTTCTTTCAGCTCTTCTGAGTATTCTTGTTTAAAAATATTTAGAGTAGAGTTAGGTCATTTTATGATCTTATTCTAGAAGGTCAATTTATTCATTATATGAGTGGGTTAGTTTGTCATTTATTATTGGGCTAGAGTTAGGTCATTTTCTTTATCTAATTCTAAATGATTAATTTATCCATTTCGTTAGAGGATTGGTTCGTAATTTATTCCATCGTGTGACATAGTTAGGTTGGTCAGGACTTCTTATTGGATTTATAGTTAGGCCTTGGAGATGTTCACTTATTTAATGTGGCTTTTAATGCGACTGACTGTTGAAGTTATTTATTTTGTAGCTTTTAAGGTACTGACGGATGATGTTTTAATCGGTTACAAAGTCACGTTCCGCTGTTGGCCCGCCTAATCTGACCCATGGCCATCACTCTCAATTTGGATTGTTTAAAGAAGAACAACTTTGCACTATTACATTAGTTTAAGAATTTCAGATGACCCCACTTAATAAACTTGTCTTTCATGGTTTATTAAGGGGTCGTTTGTTTTTCGCACTTAACACTTAATAGTGCTGAATTAGGCCAATTAAGATATTTTTGTTTGTTTTTTTAAGTGATCAAACCACTTAAAACCACCCAAAAACCACTGAAAAAAAAAAGTAACATTTTCTGACTTTTCATTGAATATCAAATTACTGGATGATTTTGTAAATATATTCTTCCAAGTTTATCCTTCCTAAAATAACATATTTCCAAGTTTATCCTAGTTATATATTATATAAATTTCTTTTAATGCTTTAACAAATAACATTGAAAAATAAAACCCCTAAACAATGAATTTAGAAAATCAGATTAAGTGTTTATGCAACAACTCAGAAACCAAATTACAAATCAATTTGTTTAAGTATTTGATTATTTTTGTTTAATTATAGTAGAAAATATATATTATTTTACAATTTCAACTTTTGTTGCGATAATAATTTAATTTAAGACCATTTTTTTTATTTAAATATATAAATTTAATTGACTCTATTATAATAATTCATCTTATTTTAATTATGAATATATATATGTGTTTTAGTATTTGTTAAATAATTTATTATATTTTTTTATCATATCAAATAAAGTTACATAACAATTAATAGTAAAAGGACATAAATGTCAAATTACTAGTTTTCAGACAATTTTAATTTTAAAAAACAAACAAGATTACTCTATATTCAGATGTAAGAAAAAAAAAACAAACATGTCTTCAGATTTCAGGTTTCAGTCACTATTCAGTTTTCAGTCTTTAGTAGCGCTGTTCAGTCTTCAGACAAAAAAACAAACGACTCCTAAGTTTTTAAATACCACAAACCAATCTGTGTTCTATAATTCAAGTAGTTGTAGTTTTTTTTAGAAAAAAAAGGGGGTTTGTAGTTGGAGCTGAAATATATATTTTTTTCTTGCATCTACAAGGACCAACGATAACTTAATTCAATAATTTTCTTTTTAGCAGAAACCAAAACCAATAACTACTGTGGTAATTAGGATGAGACGAAGAAGTCCATAAACGATCGAAATAAATGAAATTAAACCAAACCAAACTTTTTCGTCTGTATGGTTTTCCAATTTTCAAAAAATTATATAGTTTTATTATTATAAAATCCAATTTGACAATTTGCAGTTGAAGTTCATCAAGTTCAGACCAAAATATAAACCAAATATCATTCAGATGCATATCTTACATTATTTTATATCATAAATGATATTTTTATTTAAAGTAATAAATATGGTATAAATTGTATTTAATACGTTTTAGATATACATTTATTTAAAATGAGCTCAACATTTGATATAAATTTTAACTTATATAATCATAATTACGGAATCATGAATAAAATTTATATTCATTAAATTGAATAAGATGAAACCGAACTAATCTAATTTGGTTTGGTCTTGTCTATAAAAAAGATTAGTCCAAACTAATCCTATTTTATTTGGGATATAAAATTTTAGCTTAGTTCGATTTTAATCCAAATCGTACCAAATTGGACTATGCCAAATCCTATCCTAGTGGAGATAATAAGTCTTATGTTTTCAATATTCATTTCTTAATCAAGGGGGGTGTATTCAATCTAAACTTTTAATGACTTTTATAGAATTTAAAAGTTTGGATGTATTCAATACAAACTTTTAAAGATTCTATAAAAGTTATGTGGTATTCAATATAGACTTTTAATGATCTTTAAAAAGTCTATAAAAGTTATGAGGTATTTAATCAAGACTTTTGAAGAGTTTATAAAAGTTATGAGGTATTCAAAATGTTAATGACTTTTATGAAATTTTAAATTTTAATAACTTTGGGAGACTTTTATAGACTTTTATGTTAAATTTGTAATAATCAAACTCTATAAATTCTCTCCCACTTCCCTCAAAAACTTTTATAGACTTTTGTTATTGATTATAAAAAGTAAATCTCTTCTCACCCAAAAACAAAACAAAACAAAACAAAAAAACACAAAAAATAAAAAAAACAAACCTTACAATCTTTTTTATATTTACATCGCCCAAAATTCAATGATAGTCATAAAAATATTTCACTTATTTTTTTTAAATACACACAAATATATATATATATATATATATATATATATCACTCATACTTTATTGTGAATTATAATAGTCAATATTTTTTTTCTATGTTCAAATTGTTAACTTTTTAGTTTTTGAATCTTATTAGGCCCCTTCTTGTTCTAAGGACATCAATTTATTATTTTAAAGAAGATTTCAAGTTTGAATCAAAGTTGAGGAATTAGATGTCAACAAAATAAATTTAAGAAATGAAACATTTTATAATTTATATTTATATATATAAAATACCCAAAAAAAAAATATCTAGATGGATATTGATTCAAATCATCTTATTATTCTTATGATATAGTATAACTATTATTAACGATTGTGTTGTAAACCAATAGATTATCATTTCTTGTGTACAAATAATGAAAATAGAACTCACAAATGTATAGATAAAAAATCTTATTGCTTTAAAATCAATTAAATTAATAAATGCAATCTTTGTTTTTTATAATACAAAATAAAAGGAAAAGCCTCTATTTCAAATAAAAAAGAAAAAAAAATGTTTAGAGATTTTTTAGCTGGTGGTTTATTTTAAAAATTAAAATTTTAGCTAGTAGTAAAATTTTTTAGCTAATGGTTTATTCTTATTACATGTTGGAGAATTTCTTGAACTTTTACTTTTGATTAGTTAATTTGATTAATATAGTAATCAATTTTGATATTTGTAACATATCATAAAATTAACCAGTTTGAATTTTGTAAAATATTAGTTTTGGTAGTTGTTTTTCACAAGTTTATTTACAATATATTAAAAGAAATTTTTTTTTATTGAAATGAGAAATATAACTTACAAAAAGTATAATTTGCGACACGAGTTTGTCAAAGGAATATAATGTTATTTTAGAAGTAAATAAAAATATATTAAAATTTATCAATATTTATGAGTTTTCATCATCTTCATTATTATTAGTTAATGAAATAACGATTTTAACTCATTTCTTGAGACTCAAGAACAATAAAGAGAGTATGCTAATAAATGGAAGACTGTTATAGCTGCTGATATGTGGAACGATGTTGGTATTATTAATAAGACATTAGAGATTTTATTTTTCGTAGAAGAAATAAAATAAATAATAAAACGCTTAAAATACTGGGTATTTTGGTTATCAACTTATGTAATTGAGGTGATTTTACTTTTATTTTATGTATCATACTTTTTCATCATTATTGACATGATAAATATAGTTTTATTAACTTAGAAAGTGTATATTATATTATAAGTTAGTGAAATATTAGTCTATGAAAGTATGTAGAAGTCTATAAAAGTCAATAAAAGTTTATAAAAATCTTTCATAATTTCTTTTAAAAATTTATCAAAGTTAATAAAAGTCTTTTAAAAAAGAGTTTATAAAAGTCTGTGAGAGTTTTTCATGAATCTGTAAAGTCATTAGAAGTCTATGAAATTCTACAAAAGTCATTCACTGAAAAAAGTCTATGAAAGTTTTTCAAAATCATGATTGAATACACCCCCCCAAATATATGACTGTACACATATTTTGATATTTAAAAAACAAAAAAAAACAAAAAGTTGTTTTGTGACACAGTTTACTTTTTTCTTTTTTACTTTTTTTTTTTTTTTCACAAATAAAAATGATTGGTTTCCACCTAAGTCACAAACTATATGCTCCATTTTCTAAGCTACAACCAACCTATGAAAGGTCGAAGTAGGTGGAACTCTGGCGTGTCCATGATCTCAACCTATAAAGGGCTGAATTTCTAACCTCTTATTTATTTGTTCGTTTGATGGGTTAGTCGGTGCCTCTAATGATTAATAAATTGATAAATCATCTCTTAGTGCTTGTTTATACGACCAAATCATGTTCGATTGCTTTCAAATATGAGAAGTGTTTCTTCGAAAAAGATGGTGGCAATTGCAAATTAATAATCGAGTTATACTAAGCAATTGTTTTGAGGAAGCAAATTTCGATGACTTCCATATAAAATTAATCTTTCCACACTAACGTACATAATATTATAGGAATATATATATATATATATATATAAGTGTTTCTACCGTCAGTATTTCCTTACTTTACCAATTAAATTTATTTATTGCATTCTCTCTCCTAAAATAAATTATTTCTTTTATTTAATTCAAATGCAATGAATAAATTTGATTAGTTTATCCTAATTTTTTAAAGTTAAAAGACACTGATGATAGAATTACTATATATATTATTGTAAAGCTAATAATGACTAAGTTAGAGGCTTGCCAAGATTAATCATTACTCATGGGATTAAGATATCATTCCATAGTTAGAAGACTACTTCGATACTAAAAGAAGAAAGGTACTCTCATAACATTGTAAAATGTGCTTGGTGGGAATAGAACTATCATCACCAAGTGAAAAAATTCCAAAACTTTATATGATGTTTGGTAAAGTTATTATTATTTTGAAAGCTAACACCAAATAAGTTAGAAGTTTAACTGGATCTACTGAGAAAAATCACTACTTGTGCACGGTCTCAACATTTATCCTTATAATCAGAAGACAAATATTCTTATAATAAGAGGAGAAAATTATTCATACGAGATCTATCAGGACCTATCGATATCAATTATTATTTGCATAAGATCCAGATAATTATCCTCATAATCGGGAGACAATTACTCATACAATAAATTACCATATGATCAGATTGAATACCCATTGATTGAAAATGCATTTCATGAGAATTGAATCTCCGTCACCTTGATGAATTAAGGAGAGCAAAACTACTTGTGCTAATAAGTGTGGTGCATAAATTTTGGCATAGCCTTTTTTTTTTTTTTTTTTTTTTTAAACTTTTCGGCTACAAGTTTTGGCATAGTTAAATACAAATCCAAACGATTTCAAAATTAAACAAATACTAGTATGCCACTACCTTGTTGGCATTTCTTTAATTAAAGAGTCATTTATTTTTATCTCTTTTCATTTAATGGGTTTACATTACATATATTAAGTGATTTTTATTAGTTTTTTTAAGTAGTCAAACCACTTAAAATCATAAAAAAATCACTGAAAAAATTAAGCTATAATTTCTGACTTTTAACTTAATATTAAATCATTTAATGATTTTTTAAATATATTATTCCAAATTTATCATTTTCAAAATAATATATTTTCAAAATTGTCCTGATTTTAAATTATACATATTTTTTTTTAATGTAATTAATGAAATATTGAAATGACTATAATATATATTACATTACAATTTCAACTTTTGTTACAATAGTCATTTAATTTAAGAATACTTTATTTATTTTTATTTAAATATATAAATTTAATTTACTTTATTATAATAATTTATTTATGTATATATAATTTTCAAAACAAAATTACTTTACTATAATAATTAATCATATTTTAATTATGAATAAAAATATTATTAACGTATACATAAAAGTGTTTTAGTATTTGTTAAATAGTTTATTATAATTATTTATATTATATTAAATAAAGTTATATAACAACTAATAATAAAAGAATATAAATTTCAAATTACTATTTTTCAAACAATTTAACTTTAAAAAACAAACAATATTACTATACATTCAGAGGTAAGGAAAAAAAAAACATTCATGTCATTCAAATTTTATGTTTTAGTCACTATTCAGTCTTCAGTATTTAGTAACACTATTCAACCTTTACACAAAAAAACAAACTACCTCTAAGTATGAAAATATCGATATTACAATTTGATAAAAACATTAATGAAAATATCCATACTCACAAAAGTTGGTGCAAAATATATGAAAAGTACAAAAATTTGATTTAAACTAAAGAAGTTTTTAATGAAACTTATAAAAAAAAAAAACAACAATATGACCAAAAAAACACTTTTACATTTTAACAAGAGTTACTATCATTTTCTTTCTTAATGATTAATGAATCGTTATTTTTCTCATATTGATTTAAAAAATATCATTTTACATTTTCTTTTGACTTGAATTAATATCATTATAGGGAGACCTTTTGACATTTTTAAAATCATCAAAGAGAAAAATAATGATTCATCAATTGTCAGAGGAAAAAATGATAGTAACTCTTTTATTAAAAATTATATAAAATCTAGTAACTATATGATATAAATAAATATATATATATATATAATGTGCATACGAATTATAAAAAAAATAAAAATAAAAATTTTAGATTAAGATTTTTTTTTTCGTTAGATAAACTAAATTTCATTAAGCAAAAGAAACATATTACACTTCCCGAAAGCCAGGAAAAATTTTAGATTAAGATTTCATTAAAAGTAGTTTGGGTCACACAATTCAAAGAAATTTTAATAATAAAAAAAAAAAATTAATATCTTTCAAATATAGTTTCGTTTTTTGATTTCTTTTTCAATCGCTTCTTATAGTTTATTAATTTTATTATTTTGAAATACCATTTGCATGGCGTTAGTGAAATCTAAATTATTATAGGCCATACTGAGTGCTGCTTTCTCAAATCTAGAATATTTTTAGATTGAATGAGCAAATCGGTTTGTAATCATCTCCTTTTAGAGTGGAAAAAGAGTTTTTTCCTTTTGAACAGAGCAGAAAAGAGTTTATGAGTGTTAATAACCTCAATATCCAAGGACAAATACGGAAAGGCTAGCACCGAATTTGCAATGTTTATCATGAAAAGTGGCGCAGCCGGCAGCCATCAATTGCAGGTCAAACTTGGAGGCCACCAAAACTTGTCTGCGTTTTACTTACGATGAATCAAAATCAAACCAATTGAATGCCAGTAAAAATAATAACAAAATGAGATGAATTGACATAACAATTGATAGACTTTTTTTTTTTTTTTTTTTTTTGAAAAAGACATAAGATTCTACAGATTATGACGCGACTCACATGTTTTCTCTGAATCTGTAAATATACTAAAACTAAATAAAATCTGAAATACGTTGTAAATGTTGTGAATCTTGGTGGATTTTTTTTTTTTTTTTTTTGCAAGGTTGGTTAATAGCCGACTTAGTTGAACTATATACTTTTGTAAAATTTTAATAAAAAATGAGAAAAATTATATTTAATTTTAACATTCAGATAAATAAACTTTTATTGGGGCACACACACAGTGAAACTGTTCACTAAAACAATTACTTAAAAAAGAAAAATTATATTTAATTTTAACATCCGGATAAATAACCTCTTAATTTTTCGGGCTATTTTTTCATGATATGTCATAATCGCCACCTATGTCGTGCACTGGGAAAGACAACTTCAATAGCCTTCTGCAGCGCCTTATCTTGATAAGTGATTATTGCCGTTGGAGCACAATTGGACCTACGTGTAAGCCAAGACTGCAAGAGTCACACGTATGTCTCAGTGTCCTCAATAGATATCAACCCGCATCCAAATAATTTCGATTGTCCATGACGATTCACACCCACAAATGCAGTGAAAGCCATGTCATACTTGTTTGTTAAGTACGTAGTATCAAATGGTAAAACATCTCCAAATTCTGTATATGCTGTCCTACTCCTTGAATCTGTACAAAAGACATTCTTCAATTGACCCTTTTCATTTAAATTCATTGTATAAAAAAAAGAATTTGAACTACTTTGCATCCTCAAGAAATAATTTTGAATTGTATTAGCATCTCCCTCCATGAGTCGTAAATGCCTTAACTTCTATCAAGATAATTTCTACAATAGTTCTCCAAAAAATTATAAACAATTATTAAGACTATAAAGCAATTTTTATATCAAAAAATCTAAAATATATATATATATATAAATAACTTGTTATATTTGCCTTACTAACAGTGATTTTAGGTCCCAAATCGTTTGATTTTGTTGAAACAATCCCCTCCATTCTGATAATAAGCTCATTTATATTTTGACAAACACTGTATCACCGTTATACTAACAACTTTGACAACAAACAAAATAAAAACAAAACACTACTCAATATGTTATATTTTCAGTTTGATTGTTATCTTCACACCAAACAAAATGAAAAGTAAAGCACAAAGAAACATGATGCAATCTAGAATAAATATGATTTTACTTCAACAAATCTTATTTTCATACTAATTTCTCTTCCGTTTCCATTATTTCCCAGTTTTCACTTCTATTAGGGATTGGTTCAGAATTAGCAATAGAGACAAGAAGACAAATGATTGTTTAACCCTTTATTTTCTCCTTTTAATTTCGAATTCATTTGTTTGGTTGCGCTCCAGCAATAATCATTACTTAGCTTTTTGATTGATCATGTGTAGTGAGTGTTTGTCAAAAATTGTTTAATAATATATATTGTTATTAATAGATTTTGACTTGATTGGTTTTTTTTTTTTCTTTTTTTAATAATAAATATAAATTAGCTTATCATCTTTGAATTGCTTTTCAGTTATGCAATCCTCTCAATAACAACCTATGTGCTATATTAACAATTTTAACAATAAACAAAATAAAAACAAAACACCACTCATTATGATTTTATTTTCAATTTGATTGTTATCTTCATAAATCATAACAAACAAAATAAAAATTAAAACAAAAAGAAACATGATGCAATTATGCAATCAATAGGAAAGTGGAAACAATCCCTATCTGAAGTGGAAATTGTTGAATTCGAAATTAAGAAGAGAAAATAAAAGGTTAAACAATACCTTTGCCTTATTGTCTCTACTGTCAATTCTGAAACAATCCCTAACAA
The DNA here is from genome assembly GCA_021234005.1 of Nephelium lappaceum. Classification (NCBI taxonomy): domain Eukaryota; kingdom Viridiplantae; phylum Streptophyta; class Magnoliopsida; order Sapindales; family Sapindaceae; genus Nephelium; species Nephelium lappaceum. The sequence goes on from CM038002.1 coordinate 12,053,039, forward strand.
AAGTGGAAACTGGAAATAATGAAGAGAAATTAATATGAAAATAAAATTTGTTAATATTATCTTTAAGGACTAGTTTTACAATTTTTTTAAAAAAAATGATGAATGAAAAAAATAAGTTTTATTAATATTATGATATTGATGTGTCAAGTAAGATGTCAATGCTTATGATGCCATATCATTTGAATAATTTTTTGCGAAGCCTAACATTACTATTGATTTAATTAGTTCTTTTATATATATAAATTACAAGATAACAAATTTACTGTTATTAATGTTCAAAGGTCTCTTATAACTTATGAGATTACATATTACAGGTGACCCATAAATACTGATAAATGTGAGGATTTAAACCCTTATCGCATATATGAAAAGAAAATACACTAATAACTTGAGTTATGAGTTGATCCATTATTTAATTTAATTAGTTTTTTACTTTTGAGAATTGTTTAATTCAATTAATTAAAAGTACAATGGGTCTTCAAACCATCTCCTGATAAATCAGAATTGTTAAGCATGAATGTGGGGTGAAATGGTCTTATAAATAATAAATTATCGACATATTGTCTTCCAAAAATTACAATAATTGGTGGGTCACGGCATCTAGTAGTTTACTTTAAGATAAGGTTGTCTAATCGTCTCATTTTGATAAATCAAATTATTTAATCGAACGAAACAAAAAGCTGCATCATCTTTTCTTGTTTGTAAATGATAAGACAGCATTAAATTAAGTTAATTGTCATTATCAAGAAGCGGATGAAGTAAAGAATATGGAAGATAATAAATAAAGAAATTTTAAAAAATTTATATAATTTATTGTACACGTAAGATCTGAGGGCGAGACAGAGAGGAAAATCTGTAATAATTTCCATGAAAGCGAAAGAGAGATGAAGCTAAAACATGGTTTGATATATCATTATAATGAATGATTGTGATCAAATGCACATAATTAAATGCAACAGAAAGATAGAGTGCATTAATTAAGGTGCAGCACCTTTGCGGTGCACGAATGCATTCAATCGACATGTCTTTCTGCAAAGAGGCCTATACCTTCAGATAGACGGACATGGCTGTTCTTGTAGTCGTAATGGCAGTTGAAGATCATTATGATTGCCAACAATCGCCATTCTTATAAAGGGTTGATTACCTTACTGATTAAGTAAGTTTATTCATCAATAACAACCCTTACATATTCTTCAATAATCATTCTTATAATCAATCTAAGGATTGTTATTAATAGATAACTTTATCAAATCAGTAAGGTAGTTAAACTCATTTATAAATAGCCTCGGTTAGTGCATTTGAAAGTCACTCTCAAACATGGAGAAAACTCTCAAAAAACTCTTCCGGTTCATAGCCTTGGTTCCGCTCCTATACACCAAGAAGGATCTGTACCTCGAGTTTGTTGTCTATAGAGACGAAATCAGAATTTCTTTTGGCTAGGTCATTGTGATATTTTCTTTGGACAAACTATCATACTATATAATATTAAATAATGTTTTTTTATTTTGATAGTAATTTTTTTTCTTTAATGATTGTTTCAGGATACAATCGGAACTAGCAGCGATAGGTATTGTAATGCGGTTCAGAGATCAACTCTCAAGAACGGGAGGTGCCAACCCACAAAGAGTGGAGGATATCCCATAAATAATGAGGAAAAATTATCACTCTTTAGAGGCTATTGAGCTGGAACTTGACACATATAAGCATATCAAGCGGGGTTGTTACCATATATATAAAGTATATATGGTTAGGGAGACATAATGAGTCCAACTCTCAAAACACATATTCCAAACAACAATAAAATTATAAGAAATAAAAGGAGATATGCATGCAATGTAAATGCAATAAATCCCTACTTAAATTGACTTTCGAGACTTCAAAAAGGGAAAAACAACTATTAACAAATTAGAATAAGCAATTGCATCAACAAGTTCTTTTTCAATCTAAATGACCATATAATTCTCAAGAAAGTTGTCATGCATCTTGTTTTGCAAAGACGTTTTGACAAGTTTCATTACTGAAAATGCACGTTCTACATTTGCTATGGAGATAGGAAGAGTTAACACCAAATGAATCAACCTGTCAATCGAGAAATATGTTTTTTCCCTCTCTTTTTGAAGTTGATTCTTGGCAAAACGCAAAAAAAAAGAAGTCGTTCCGAAATTCTGCATAAATGACCACATCATTCTTCTAATGCTGCAGTTGTCTTCTCAAAGAATCAACATTTTTTTTTAGACAAATGACCAAGTTAGTGATTCGTTAAGAGATTGCAAATATTATCAAAGATTTATAACTCAAAATTCTTAGCAAGATCCAAAGCTGAATTGAGACTAAAAAGTTTGCAAGTTCCTTGATTTGTAATTGGTTTATTTAGAGATAAAATGCTTATAAATTGATTATTGGTTCTTGGGAATTATAACTCAAGAATTAGGATGTGCAATGAAGATAGAAGACCAAGACATGGCAAGGAGGTTGGCTAGAAAACTTTAAGATGCAAGTGCTCACATATTTATAGTTTGATGCTTTTTTATGCTCATTCATGTTGTATTTCATGTGTGAAGAGTATTTGCATGTAGTTTTGGACATTTAAGATTACATAATTTGTATGTGTTATGTTCGCATGTTTTTCTTAAAAGTTCAATTCCATGGTTCATCTTCTAGGGATATTTTAATCATTTTCTAAACTTTTTTTTGAAACACATTTTTCATGTAAAATGTAGTCCCAGATATTAGCTAGCATAGTGAAAAATCATGAGTCAAATGGAAGTCAGACAAAAAAGTTATGGATTTCACCGTCAAAGCATACGAAGCTAGATAAGTGTTAGCGGTGTTGACCGTTGAGTCAACCTTGGGCTTTTACCACAGCCACTGGGTGAAGAGCAGCTACTCAAGCCTTTCCAAGCACAAATGTCTTCCGTCTTTCCTTTCGTGGTCCATTTTTCATGCTTTCATTTCTCCTTTTGTTTTTTTTGGACATATTTTAAACTTGATTTGGGAAGGGTAAGTGTGACTTTTCACGTGTCACAAGATGTCTCATGCTCAAAATTGATTCACTATTGGATTCTTTTACCTTTTCATATACTACTAGGATTTCATGTATGGAATAAATTAGGAGTCTAACTGATAGGTTTCAAATTATGATGCAATAAAAACTTTTCTATTTTATTATTACTAGTTGAATTTATTTTCTAGAATAAATTCATTTAGAATTCTTAAATTAGAAAGGGTTTTAATTAGTTTCCAACTCTTCTTGACTATGCTATAAATTGGGTTCTGTAGTTCATAAAATATGTGTGACTTTGTATGCATAGCTCTTTACTTTTGAATTACTTATTCTTTGAGAGCTATTTGAGAGTTAGGAATATTTAGTCTAGATTTAGAGTGCTTGGCTTACATTGCATTTAGGTTTACATAGAGTGTATCAAGTATTCTAATTGTGTTGCATACATCATTCATTAAGTTTGTGTGTGTACATCGATCGATTGATTCAATATCAACATGTGGTCTTATTTCTTAAAGAGAAGAAGTGGGGAGGATTCATCAAACTTGAGTGACTAGTCAAGAAGACGAGTTTGTGGTGAGTCAAAGACTGATGGACTGGTGGTTTAATTTCATGAAGAGTGAGACTTGACGACTATATTAGTTACATAAGAGTTAAGTTTCTAGGCTTAGTGTGCTATGAAAGAAACTTGTAATCCATATTTTAATAATACTAGGGTTTCATTTGAAAGTGCCTAGAAGGGTTCTCTAGTCTCATGGTTTTTTCCGTTGGATTTTCACATAAAAAATTGTTGTGCATAGCTTCTTTAATTTTCTCTTCCTTTCTTTTATCTTGCTTTTATTATTTCTGCTGTTTAATTTTAACAAGATAAAATAATAATTATTTATTTATTTATTCATCTCCCCTTTAGGTTGGTTATTGTGTTTGTTAGGACCTTTCAAAGTTCCATCGTTTGTTTTGGAAATCTACAAACTTATTCCATCAACTTTTAGCATATCTTATGTAATTACCCTGGAACAAGTTGTAATTGTTAGGATAGAAATTAGTATTCGAGAGACCCAAAAACTTAAGTTCCAAATTTGTTTATTTGGGAATGTTTATGAATTGGACTCAATTAAATTGTTATTGGGTTATTTTTATTATTTAAGAGCTAGGGCCCATAAACTTTTATTTCTATCCCAAAGACGAGTTGAAGCCCAATTGTTTTAATTGGACAGATATTGCTGAGTGAATTCTCATGACTTGCGAAATAAACACATTTAAAATCAAGCCCAATTGTGCTTGATGGAAAGAAATTCATTACTAGAGGAAAGCATTGCACTTTCTAATTAGATTTGTTATAGTCATGGATAGCCCATTTACGCGTCAATGGATCAAAATGACTTATTGAGCCCAATTATATTAAAGGCCCAAATATTGTTTATTATAAAATTTCTAAATGCATGTGCAAGAATTTCTAAGTGAGCCATGAACCCGAGAAAGAGAGAGGGAGAAATGAAAATAGAAAATGGAGATGGATTCGGTCGAGAAAAAGAAGAAAAGAAGGGAAAAAAAATGGGAAAAAATGAAAATAAATTCCCTAAACTTCTAAGTGTTCTCTCCACCAAGATTAATTCTCATTACTATTAAAAAATTAAATTAGTTGATATATATATTATCGATTTTAGATTTTTTTTTTTTTTTAAGGATTTGGAATTATATATATATATATATATATTTATGTATGTAGAACTTAAATATCTTGCTTTAGTGTATATCGTTTTAGAAAAATACTTCTTCGACCAACTCTTGCTCGACCTTTAACATACTAAAATCACTTTGTGTTCAGAAGTCATAAAAAAATTAGTTTTCTGTATAATAAATAGAGTTAGGGATTATGTGGTTCTGTTCAACCTCGCAAAGTTTTTGTTCACACCCCACTTTCAGTTTCTTAGTTCAACCTCTGAAGGTTAATCGTTTGTTGTGAAAGAAACCTTGGAATCAAATCTTCTGCTGTAGAAAGGTTTTGGGATTGGCTGTTTCACACCTAAGTTAACCCACAGATATTTGTTTCAACTACAACAGGTTTCCATGATCAAATCTTTGTATAATGTAAGAAAGCACAACATTCATAAATTTAGTTAATGCATTTTCCATTTATATTTATGTTGGGGTTCGATTCCCACTATGTTTGAAGAGTATTTTTCTCCACATTGCGAAAGTAGATATGGTAGTGTCAAGGGAAATTGACGGACCAACATAATGTCTGATATCGATATTTCCGAACAAATTTGTAACTATTAATTTAAATAGATTTCCCATCACCTTGTAAATTTTACTGAAAAAATATCTGTAATATCACTTAAGTCATAGAAATTTAGTTTAATTCAATAATTTGTGATGAAGAATGTATAAGATATCACATAATGGATAGAAATTTAATTTACTCCAATAACATAGGATCAAAAATTCTTAATTTACATAACTCATGAGCGATGAGACAACAAAGCATAGAGGGGGGGGGGGGTGTGGTGTGGGTGTGGTGGGGTTGGGGTTGATTGCACGATAGTCTATTTTCATCTGTAAACAAAATACATGTGTTTAACTAGTGTTCTCAGTGTCAGTGACATCTAAAATCGGCAGGAGCACCCATAAAACACGGTGGTTAAATTGACTTAACAGACCGTCACGAACAACCATGCAAGAATTTCAACGATGATATGATGTGATGATTCAACGAATTCTAAAAGGTTTAAAGCAAACAAAAAGATGTGATGACAGAGGATGATTTGGTTTTTGTCAATCACAAAGAAAGTCCAAAACCTTTTGTCACATTGACTGTAACCTTTTCCCTCTTTTACCAGAAAGAAATATATGTAAAAGATATTGGATGATTATCGTTGCCTTTTGACGCAAAAAGATGATTGTGTGCATGTCATTTTCACCATTGTATTCACGTATCGATGTCCAACTTCTTAAACGCGTTTTCAAAAGTAAGAATTCGATAAAGAGAGGTTTGACTATTTTGCGGATAATAATTTTATTTATTAATAATAGTATTTAAATATATTATAAAAATAATTATTAAAAAATATTCAAATTTATGTGCAAAAGACTATTTCTATTTATTAACAGCATTTTCAGGTTTTCACCATTCTGTTTAAATTTAATAAGATTAAAATAGAACGAAATAAGATTATTCTAATGATCGATTTATCATACCTATATTATAAGTAAATAGTTTGGAGTCGTATCCCCCTCCCTCAAAACCTAAAATGTTTGTATTAGTTTATATGTATAGTAAGTCTCCCGTGAGCACCCTTTGGCTTAATATAGTAAGTCCATTTGTAGAGATTTCACAGAATTTTATATATTTTAATAGAATAATGTTTAGGTTTTTCAATTTTTTTTTTCAAATCTATATTAAAATCATGTGTCATAGTTGTCAACATCAATAAATTGAAAATTAAGTTCTTGTCAGAAATGATTTTTTTTTTTTTAAAAAAAAAAAGCATAGATCTCTTCATATATATATATTTTTAATTACAGTATTGATTCCAAGCATAGTTAAACTGTACAAAAAAAATAGAAAAAAAAAAGAGAGATAAATACATTTAAATCATGGTTATCCATTAACAAATCAAATATAACAAAAAATTTAAAATTATAGGATTTTTTTTTTTTTTTCAGAAACAAAATTTTAGAGTTTAGTAATTAGATTTTTAAGTCAAATTATAGAAATTATACTTAAAATGTGCAAAAGAGTACCAATATTTGAATAACATCATAAATATATTTGCTTATAGTAAAGAGATTTGCTTGATATTATATATATACATACACATATATACGTATATATTAATTTATTTATATATTTAATATTGCAATACTTCCAATATATAAAAGATAAATGTATATATGAATAAAGATAAAGAAAATATAGCAATTAAATATAAATAAAGAAAAGAATTAAAAAAATGTGAGAGGTAATAAATTGATAAATTAAATTATTTTTTAGCAATAAAGCTAAAGATATTTGTAAAAAACTTAACAAGATTTTCATTAAAAAAAGATTTTAAAAAATACATGTGAGGCATGTGTCCACCCTAACCATACAATGGGTCCGTCAGTGCATAAGGTTTAAAAGCTCACTAGAACCACAATGTAGAGAGAAAGAAATAAATGTGGTACCATAGGCTAACCAGAGGTGATAATGGATGATTAAAAGTTTGTTGGAACGTACGAAAAATGAACAATAAATGAGAAGCAAAGGTATCTACTCCAGCCCATATAATATGCAAAGAAAATCTCCTTCTCATAGTGATAATTATATATAATTTGATTCGAAGTATCACCACAAATTTTGAAAGGGAGGTGCACATCACTTGACTTTGGGGGATATATAGTTAAATCCAATTTGAAAGCTCCATATGATATATAAATTCGACAAATATAATTCTAAATTGAATTGAGAACAAAAGAAGGAAAACCTTTTCATTTCTTCTATTTTTACCAAATTCTAGTTTAGTTTTACTTTTACATTACATACTAAAAGCATCTATATATCATTTCCTTCGAATTATCATATTATGGAAGTATGGGTGTCCCACCAGGTACTATTTACACTAATCAAAGAAAAACTTTTCGATATAATTGCATCCAGCTCAACAGTGATAATACATTGATTATAGTTACCTAAAAGCCTTAATATCATTATCACTTTTTCAATCTTGCGACCCACCTCATAATTATGCTAGTTTGAATTCCAACCGCCATAATAGCAGTGTTACTCATCTTTCATGGTATTTTTAGTTTTGGCCTGGCTAATCTTGTCCATGCCAATGTGATGAACAGGCTCAAAATTGGTGAGTTTTATTTAGGTGAATTTATAATGACAAATCTGGATTAAACTGAGGGAAACAGGAGAGTGATATATATAATCTTCCACCAGATAATTTTTTAAGGGCTCTTTATTATTATTATTATTATTTTTAAATTTATAGCATTCAAATTAGAATGAATTATTGAGCTAACATTGAACTTTTTAGCAACATCATCGTTCTCGAACTGTAGTATGCAAACGAAAACCATATAGTTTCCAAACTATTGCTTTTGTAAACTTTAATTAATTAACATTGATGGTATTAAACAAAAGGGATAATTCTAACCCCCCTACTGTTTGATCTAATTGCTAGTTATGCCCCTATAGTTTGGATAAATCCCATTTTACACCTTCTGTCGACTCTGTTACTAAAAAATGAGTTTTGATAGGGACAATACACGAAAAGACTAAACTGCCCCTTACTTGTAAAATTATTCTTTAATGTAATAATATTAAAAATGATTAAATATGATCAAATAAAAAAATAAAAAATAAAAAATAAATTATTAACAATTTCTTTTAATTTCACCAAAATTACAAAAAAACAAAAAACAAAAAAATATATATAAAGATTTGGGTTGAACTTCGATCTTCAAACTTTGAAGATTTGGATTCAACCTAGGTCTTTATCTTCGAACTATCATAAAAAAACCAATTATCAAATCAAAACTCAGAAATCATCATGAAATAAAAAACTCAATCATACAAAAATTAAACCCAAAAACCATCACGAAATAAAAAACTCAACCACACAAACCCAGAAACCATCATCAATTCAAAAACTCAACCACACAAACCCAAAAACCATCATTAAATAAAAAACTCAACCATACAAAAAATCAAACCCAAAAAACATCACCAAATCAAAAACTCAACTACACAAAAGTCAAATCCAGAAACCATTACCAAATCAAAAACTCATTTATACAAAAATCAAACTCAAAAATGAAAAAAAAAAAAAAAAAACTTTTCTTCTTCTATTTCCTCAACATTATCAACACAAACCTCATCCTTCCCTTGTTACCCTTCTGTTTCTTCTTCTACTACACTTCAACCCTCCCCTCACCCTTCTAAGTGTTGGAGCTTAACAACGATGGAACCCCAGCCCCCACCTCCTCTTCCTCACATCCTAAGCGCGAAACACCATTGGAGCTCTGAATACCATTGAAGACCGTTGACGAGCCCCGATTGGCATTGAAAGAGGAAAGAGGTAAGATGATGCCATCATCAAGATGAAGGTGGTGGTTTACAACCTAGTTGACTATGAATGTGGACTCATCTGATAGATTGACGGCGACGTCGATCTTTGACGAGTAAGAAAGGTGAGACTAGAGGTGGTGACAAGAGTGGTGGAAAAGGTGAAGGAAGTGGTGGTGGGGTAGTAGATCTTGATGGTGGAGAGAAAAGAGAAAGACAAGAGAAGAAGAAGAAAAGACCGGTAAAGAGAAGCTGAAGAAGAAGAAGAAGAGACTAGAGAAGCAGAGAGAGAGAGAGAGAGAGAGAGAGCGAGAGAAGTGTTTATAAATTTTGATTTTAATTTTTTTTTGGAATTATGGATATAACTTAAAAAAATTTGAGAAATAATTTTTAAAAGATTATTATTAATTTTTTGAAGTTTTTTATTAGTTTTTTTGAATTATGTCCACCGTCTATCATGTTGATGGATGGTGGACATAATTATTTTTAAAAAATTATTAATATTTTTATTTTAATTATTTTTAAAAAATTATTAATATTTTTATTTTAATTATTTTTAAAAAATTATTAATATTTTTATTTTAATTATTTTTAAAAAATAATTTGTTGATGGTCCACATAATGTACACGTGGCACTCATATGTTTGTTCAAATTTTTTTTATGCTTATTTTACAATGAATGGACGGTTTTGCCCAACTTGGTCAATGGTCAAACATTGATTTTTAACATCTAAATTGACGACATGTGGTTTTTTGACTATTTTCATAAATAGCAAGAGGTTTTTTTTTGGCTATTTTTTTATAAATTATAAAAGATTTTTAGCGATTTTTTTAAGTTAGAGTTTTTTTTAGTTATTATATCAAACTATAGGAGGGAAATTAGATTTATCCCTAAAAAAAAACTTATTTGAAAATTTAATGCTAGTTCAAAAACTCCTACATTTTTAAGTTTAAGAAGATTTTATGGCTTGAGAATGAATTTTGACTTAAGCATCAAAGTGGGATTGCTGGGGCAAATTCCAGCTTTTCCTTTGATCCTCTTTTTATTTCTTATTTGACAGGCTTTCCCTCGCGTGAGAGGTAAAGTTCATTCAAGTCATTTAGTGCACACAAATCGAGGATCATTCTCTTCGATTTTCTCCTTCTGGATCGATTAAGTTAACATTTGAGTCACTATTACCACTTTTTGGTGTTAACAACTTTTTAAAATAATAATAATAAGAATAATCCTGCATCTAGGCAAGTTTCATTAGTTGCGGGACTAGATGGGCCTAGTAAGATTAATGTTGCTACCCATCAAATTAAATAAGAGATTAGGATTGTAATAATCCCATTCCCATGTAATCCAATGCAACAAGTGCACCTTATAATTATAACTAATTTACATATAGGTAATAAAGAAAGAATCTTAAATAAATTTGAATATTAAAGATGCAAAACAAATCAAAATCAATTTTAAATTTAGTTAGATAGATTGTGTTCGGTCCATGTGACCATTAGCAATTTTAACTTAATCCCATGGCAGAACGCTCTTAGGATTGTAAGTGAGTTTGTTGTTAAGGCTTGGTTGAAGATGTGCATGAAACGATGAAGCAACCTTATAAAACTTGTTGATTTCAAGAGGTAGCTTTTTAATTTCTTGCTTATCATTAGTAAAGCTCAATTTCTTGAAATGTTAGGTTGTCACACACACACACACACACTCTACTTACTGAGGAAAGCAGTCCAATAGTAAGATCAAGCTTGCTCATTACTTATTTTTAAGCGGTGGGTTCAACTCATCAAAGTTCCATTGATATGAGAGGTAATTTTTTCATCTTTGTATAGATAGTTATCTTCCATTTTAAGGAGTAAAGATTCATATCGTGATTCAGAATCTTATCTCAATGAGTCCTGACAGTAATTTAATTAGGTGTCAGAAAGTTAAAAGAAAAACAAAAAAAAAAAATTCTGCATGCTTGCATTTCATTGTTTATCGTTCATTTAATATATGTCATACCATTGAATGCGTTTACAGACCCCTGCATTAAATTTTTATCAGCATTTATTGACCTTTGACCAAGTATGGAATTTATTGCATTTTTCATAGTTGGTATCAGGATCGATGCATTTCTCTTGTTTGTGCATCACTTGTTTTTTCGAACAGTGATGTATCTAGATGTGAGAAAATTATGTGCCACATAACCATAAAAATATGTGGATATCTAGTTTTCTCTTGTTTTTTCCATTTCGGAGTTTTGATATCAGAAGACAGTTATGGTTTAGTTTTCTTAAAAATTAAACTAGGAATACTATAGAGCTTTTCCGGATGATTTATCTAATTCTGAGGATGCAGATCTTAGCTCTCTATAGCATTTTATGGTTCATCACTTTGATGTTTGTAGACCAAGTTATGATCTTTCGAGCATAAAATTTGAAATTTCATGTTGTTCGAGATCCAAGCTGACCTTTCTATGACTTTAATTGATATTAGGAAAGACGACTTCATTTTAATTGATAATATATACATAATTTCATCATTAAGGTTATGTGTTTGAGTTGTATACTTTTCCTCCAAACTTAACTTAATTATATTTATTAAATAAATAATTGATCTTCTATGATCCAAATTTAATAAACTTTTCAAGATTTGGGGACACATAAATCATATCAAGAATATTTTTAGGTTGATAGCTTCAAATGTAAATAGAAAAAAAAAATATATATATATATATAGAGTTTTTATAATCAGGATATCTTAATTTTAAAAAGTAAGAACTAACCAATTATATTCACTTATTTCATTTAACTTAAATAGAAGAGAAAGTTTATTTTAGGAGAGAGAATGCAATGGATAAATTTGATTGGTTGGTCCTTATATTTCCTGATTATAGAAGTACTATATATATAAAGTGAGATTAACTCAATGACATACTTTTTATACTTTTATCATCATGGTTATGAGTTTGAGTCATATTTTTCTCCTCCAAACTTCAACTTAATTGCATTCATTAAAAAACAGTTGGTCTTCTATATATGTGATCTAAACTTCTTACACTTCTCAAGATTTGGGGATACATGAGTAATATCAAGAATACTTTTAGGTTGATAGTTTCAAATATAAATAGAAAAAAGGTTATGGAGTTAATGGTCGTTTGTTTTAACCCATTTAACAGTCAAATAGTTATTTACTTATTTTAAAATCCAATACCAAGGGGGTGAACTATCTATTAGAACTTGTCAAAATTAAACATTATTTCTACTCTTAAAACTAAAAACGTGTAGACTCCCTCAAATACGAAAGCGAAATCCCTTTACACAGGCTAATAATTATAAATAGTCGAACCCCACTTACTATCAATATGGAAGGAAACATGCACATCACTTGAATTAAGAGCCAGCACATGCATATGCTATGAACAATCAATTAATTATAACTTCAAATACTTTTAGTTATGACGTGTATATCAACAAATATACAATCAAAACCTGTAAACACCACAACTAGAAAATTATATATATATATATATATATATGGGGAATCTTTAAAATGATTTTTTGGGCCGCTGAAATGGTCATTCTCGAGTCACATGCGGTGTATAAACATTACGACAACTTCGGTGGAGCCTGCCTTCACATGTCCTCCGATGCTAGCCGTCAATCCTTCATCGATTTCTCATCTACAATAGTGCTCCATAATCATAGAAGGGAAATAAAAATAAAGCAAAATTAGATAAACGTTTTCCTTTGTTTATCTCTTTCTTATCCACTTGAGTTTCGGTTGATTATGGCTATTTGAAAATGACTTTAGATGGTTGTCCTTTCCTCGACTTATCTTCATAAATTGGAAAGATAAATTAAGGATAATTTTTAATAAGGGTTTGATTATCTTACTAGTTGGATAATCTTGTCCAATAATTTTATCTATTGAATTGATTATAAAGATAGTTATTGAAGTCAGTCCAATAGTTATTGAGTTATTGTCCAAGATCTCCTTTAAATTTCTAAATTTTTTTTATGCCTTTTATAAAATTTATCAAAAACCTTTGTAAAAATAGTCAATAATTTTAGAGAACATACACTAATCAAGAATTCTTACTAGAGAAAGGACAACTTAATTGTGATTTGTAATTACAGTGTTTACATAAAAATGTTGTGAATAAAATTAGGTGAACTTATAGGCAAGCAATGTGTTAAGGCCATGTTTGGCACCCCATACAATATATAATTAGACTGATCTATACATGATTGTATTATATCGTGCTTAATATTGAATAGTACAATAATAAGGATTGTACAATATAAATTTAATACCACACTGTGTTTAATACTGAATAGTACAATGATAAAGATTGTACAATATAAATTTAGTACTATACTGTGTTTAATATTGAATAGTACAATAATAAGGATTGGCTAATCTAAAAACCACCAGCCTGTCAGTATTCTAAATTCGCTATGGTCACTTTGAATTCGCCTTCTTTATTGATCATGCAAGCTGGCTGAATCCTTCCCACTTCTTCTCTGGAAAAAGCAAGGTCATAATTGATCTTGAATCAATGATGATCAATATATGCATGTAAACTTAAAGAATGATCTATGCACTCTCAAATAGAATATTAGATCGAAACACTCTATGTAAGGCTAAATGCAATAAACACTCAACTCTAAAAAAACTAAACTTAAAACAATAACTCTCATAAAAAAACCTCTCACAAAAAATGAAATCAAAACACAAAGAGCTTTCATGAAATTAATGAACTAATTATAGTATGGCTTATGAGAGTTGGAAACAAATAAAAACCCATGATAACCTAACACTTATAAATGAATTTAGTTTAGAAAATAAATCCAACTAGAAATATAGTATTGAAAATTTTTAGTTAACCCAAACATGAACCTTATTCAGCTATTAACAATCCTATTTCCATATATGAACTACTAGTCTTATAAGGAAAAGCTCAAAGAATCCTAGAGATAATGGATTTCGTAAATGAAATGATTATGACATTTAATAGGCATGTTTAATCTTCCTAAATCAAGTTTTAAGTGTCCAAAATATTTTAGAAAAAAGAGGAAGTGAGAACATGAAAAATGCACACAAAACAGAAACACGAAAGAAAATCGCGTGGAAGGGGAAACTAAGTAATTGCTCAAGCGGTCACCCAATGGTCTGTGACCGTTGGCTCATCACTCGAGCAGTCACCTCACAGCCATTACAATAAGCATATTGCCATAACAGCTAGGTCACTGTTGTAGCGGGAACTCAACGGTCAACCTCGTTGATTGCTTTTCAAGCTCCATGTTGGGAAAATTGGCTCCTAAAACCTCATTTTGAAACCTACTTTATGTAGGAATATAAAAAATAATAGAAAAATATATTAGAAATTAATTACAATCACTAAAATACAAGAATTTACATCAAAAACTCCAAAACAAAAAAAGACCCACAACCCTAAAAAAGAAATCTACTGTGTGAAAATTGTTATAATAACACAAACTATTCTCTCAAATCCCACAACTCCGATACACCCACACTTTTCAAAGAATATATTAACTTACAGCCTTTCTACACTCTAAAATAAGAGAAACTAGAAAAGAATTTGAACTAAAGTCAAATACAATGCTTTAAGTGTTTTTGATTGAGACAATTAACAACAAAGGCCTTGGACTCCTTATATAAAGTAGAGAATCCATTCACCCTTGCTTCTTTTCTGATGTGAGACTAGGATCTTCTTTTATTTTGTCAATTTCTTAACAATCTATACTTTGGCTAAATAAAAGAAACATCAATTGCAATTACGGTGCAATCACTGTTTATGTGGCAATCATAATTCGTAACTCATAAAATTATCATACTCTACCATAAACAAGTACACTCATTTAGAATTAATAAATTCCAAAGATTTCACTTAAGCACATGTTGAAAAACCTGTTGAAAATTTATGGTGCAACTTTCGTGTTTGGATTTATTGGAAATTTATTAACTATCGACATATATTCCACCACACACCTTGAATCAATGCCAAATCAATACCCATGTGCAATTATGGATCCGCTAACAATCGTATCCTCTTTTATGGCAAAATGGGCATACCAATGAGAATGTATTTCTCACTTCTTAAAGGAAATCATCATCTCCCATGATGGAAGAGACATAACTAGCTTCTAACTCAAAGCCTATCTATCGTCGAACTCGTTCCACCTCGAATTTTTTCTTGATGTGCCTAGATTGTTCATACCCCTAACAAATTGTATTCTTATGGAGTTCTTCTTCTTCTAGTTACTCCTATTTATAGTTACCAATGCTGTGTTTTCTGATGAAGTACGACATCCACTATTTAGCTTTCTCTCCTCATAAATGAGTTTATTAATAATTTCTACAAAATTTAAAGTCTTTTTGCCATAAGTCAAAATAAGTTTTATGTGCTCATAGGAATATGGAAGAGACAATATGAGCTTTAATGTTTTATCTTCATTTTTAATCTCAACTCTAATAACCTTTAGTCTAGAAACGATACCATTGAGGACACTTAGATGATTTGAGATTTTCGTACCTTCATCCACACGTAGAGTATGAAACTGTTCCTTCAAGTAAAATCTATTTGAGATGCCCTTTGCTTGATACAACTCTTCAAGCTTCTCTTAGAATTCCTTAACTGTCAATATTCCATGCACATTTGCAAAAACATTTTAGGTAAACGCAGACGAATCAAACTTGCAACTTTCAAATCTAGATTTTTCCAATCTTCATCGCCCATACTAAACTCACAAGAACTTTATCTTTGTTGGAATCTTTGTTGAAAATAGGGTTTGTTTCTAATTCAACGACTTGTGTAACCCGGATGTATTAATACATTTTTTACTTGCACTTGCCACAAGTTAAAATTGATTTTTTCATCAAATTTCTCTACATCAAACCTTATAAGGCTTGAAAACTTAGATATAATAATTGTATATTGGAATAATGTACTTAGTCCGTAAATACTATACTAGGTGAGTTCTCAAGAAAGATGATTCGGTCATAATGGACATACTTAAATAACAAGTATTTCCTAGTCAGAACCTTTCCTAGACATGCACTTTAACACCATCACACTTATTTACAACAACAAAAAACAATTCTTTTATCATATCGAAGATCAGACAATACTACAACCACAAAGCATATGAAGAATTTTTTAAAGAATCTAACACCTTAGCAACCAAACTCTAATACAACTTATTGAAAAAATTGGCTCCCAAAACCTCTCTTAAAGACCTGTCTTATATAGAAATATCATAAATAATAGAGAAATAAAGTATAAAATAATAACAATGATTAAAACATAAGAATTTATGTGAAAAACTCCAAAATAGAAGAAAAACCACAACCCTTAAAAAGAAATTTACTATGTGAAAAATTTTTATAATTATACAGATTATTCTCTCAAATCCCAAGACCCTAATATACCTACACTTTTCAAAGGATATATTAATTCATACCTTTCTATACTTTAAAATAAGAGGAACAAATAATAATAATAATAATAATTTTAACTAGAGTCAAATACAATGTTTTAGGTGTTTTTGACTAGGATAATTAGAAATGAAGGCCTTGAATTCTTGTATAGGTTTGAAAAACCCTTTCACCCTTACTTCTTTTTAAATGTGGGATTAGGATCCCCTTTTCTTTTTACAATTTCTTAATACTCCACGCAATCTGATGATTTCAACATAAATCCTTCAATTCAACCTTTGATAGACTTGTGGTTTTTTCCTGCAGTTGGCTAACACATAAGGCTATGTTTTTATGAAGAGATCGTTTTCAAAAAAATCTAGAAATGCTTAAAATGCTCTTAAAAGCTTACTCTAAAAATTGAACTTAAAGGAAAGCAAATAAATTTACAAAGACATGAATGTAGGGGTGGCAATATGGGTCACAACACGACGAGTCAACACGAATTTGCGAAAAATAAATGGGTATGGGTTGGAGTTAATGAATTCGTGTCGTAATCGTGTTGACCCACTTAACCCATTTATTAAACGAATCGAATTAGGTTTGCTTAAATGAATCGCGGGTTGACAAGATTAAATTAGAGATTAAATTATAATATTAAAAAGTATAGGGGTTAATGTGTAATTATGCGTATATATATAATAAACATTGACCAAACCCTAAATCTAATCCATTCCTTTCAAAATTTCAGCAGCCTCCTCAACTCATTGTCTCATTTTGTTCCTCCCACACCACACTCGACGACCGCAGTCCGCAGCTCCTCCCACACCCGACGACGACAACTCCTCCCACACCAGACGACGGTAGCTCCTCCCACACCCGACGGCACTGCAGCTCCTCCCATACCCGACGGCACTGCAACTCCTTCCCTTTTCCCATACCAATGGCAGCTTCTCCCCTTCTCCCACACCCACACGGCCGCACCACACCACGGAATCCACGATGGCAGCTCCTAGTTTGAATATTTTCCATCGAAAGGGTGGTCTCAATCTTGACTCTTGAAGGCTTTTTCAACTACTTGTTTGGTGATATCAACCCTCCTCTCTCTTTGTCTATTGGGATAATTTTTGTTTTTGTTTTTGCTTTTGGTTGTTTGTAGTAAAATATATAAATTGAAATCCTTTCCAGACTTAGGCAATTTTTTGTTGTTTATCTAATAATTCCTTAGGAGTACATATATATATGTATAAACTCCAATAATTAAGCAACATGTTTTTTTGGTAAAATGTCAAGTTCAACTCTAGTAAGTTGAAGTTGAAAACTAAGAATATGGGTTTTTTTTTCTTTTTAACTTATAAGATTGAAAATTCAAAGCATAATCTTTTTTTACTTTATCTTTTCTTAAAAGGTTGTTATTGGAATTTGATTCTTTTTTTATTATGTTTTGTAATTTTAAGTTGAAGGATAAATTAATTATTTTAATTTAATCAATTGATAACAAAGATATTTAATGTTGTTTTCTTGTGATTTTTGTGCAGGTTGGAGCTCCCATTGGAATCAAAGGGAGAAGAATTTAAATTATAAAGTTTTGTTATGAATAACGATAGTGTTTAATTTTAATTTCTATGGATTTGTATTTGTATTGAGTTGGAGCATGATTTTATTTTGTTATGGTTTTTAAATATGAATAATATGAAATGTTATGTAGTTAATTTAATGTGTTGGTTTTTATGTGTTGAATTAGATGGTTAGTTGTGAATTATTTATTTTATTTGTGTTTAAAATATTATTTAAGTTAAACGAATTAAACGAGTGAAACGAATTAAACGGGTTAAACGAATTAAACGGGTTAAACGAATTAACGGGTTGACGGGTTAACGGGTTTGGATTCTTTGTGATTTTATTAATAAACAAATTAATTATATCGTGTCGTGTTATTCGTTTATAAACGAATTCGTGTCGAATCCAAAAATATTGACCCATTTTATAAACGAATTCGTGTCGAATTGGTCGAATTAATAAACGAATCGAATCGAATCGAGTTCAACCCGACACGCCAACCCATTTTGCCACCCCTACATGAATGTAACCTTATGGGTTCAAAACTATATGGAAACATTCTTAGCACATGAACTACAAGTAAGCAAACATGGAAACACATCAAATCAAGATTGATTAGCATCATGTGAGCACTTCATCTTCAATCCTTTCTAACCATCTTTGAATCATATTGTCTTGACTCCTTGCTTTTCAAATTTCTTGATAAGTCTTTAATAACTCACTTTAAAACCTAAGAAGCTAAAGAGTATATTTAATGGGTATTTTGACATGAAACAAGCCAACTACAAAATATGGACCTAACAACTCTCAATGCATGCTCACTATCTTCCTCCATTAGAGATAGGCCATTAATAAATTTGTGGTTGAAAGAGGGTCATTTGGCTTTGAAATAACATAAATTTGGTTCTTTTGTTGCAGTTTGGTGCCCGTCCTGGATTATGAAGTTTTAGCTTGTTATTTCAATACCTAACAAACCTTACTGTGGATGGTGGAATTAATTAAAAGATTATAGCTCAAATAGTTAGTGTTTTTCCCCTTCACATGTGTGATGAAGTTTGTGTCTCATCAAGTCCATTTATCAGCACGTGTGGAGGGTTTTTCTCTCCTTATAGGAGTAGATTTCTAAGCCACATAATACAGTGTTTATCAACATATCGTGGCAAATTTTTAACCATGATCTCAACAAACTTTTAATCACATTATAATTATATTAAAAACAAAAACATTGGATAGGTGAAAGAAAGTTAAAATTTAAGATATAATAATGAGTAATAGTAATTCATATAAAATCATTTCTCTTCATTTTTTTTAAGTTATTGTTAATAGATAACAATAATAATATAAAAATTTTAAGTTTCAAAAAATATAAAAATTTTAAATTTCACAATTTGAAAATAGTAAGTTTACGTAGTGCTTGTCTTTCCATTAAGATCTGAATTGGTATGAAGTGTGAATACATCCAAATGAAAAAAAAGAAAAGAACTTTATAGCATGTTTATTTTTATTTATGATATCCGGATACAAGACTATAAATAATTTGGCTATCTATTTATAATTGAATTATATATATATTTATAATTTATTTTAAGAATATAAATCAGATAAAAATAATTTAAAAATATCAAAGTTAAATAAACAATTACTTTTATTGAGAAAATAAAAAGAAAACTTGCATCTGTAATAGGAGCTTAAGGTTGTGTTTGACACGTGGGATTTGGGATAGGAGTGAGATTTTTTTTTTTTCCACTCTCCCAAATCCCACATTTAGAGCCGATGATGGGAATGAATTTTTCAATCCCACTCCCACCTCCATTTCCAGTCTACTTGGGAAGTGGAATCTTATACTCACCCATGTCTTTCCAAAATCCCAAGTTCATGGGATTTTTTTCTTTTTTCCATTTCATTCTCTCTCTCTCTCCACAAGTCACAAACTCTATCTCTCTCTTCTCTACCACGTTGACCCACCACCACCACCATGCCAACCCACTGCTTTTTGTCTCTCTCATCTCCTCCTCCATCTAGATGAACTAGCAGTGGTAAGAACCTCTCTAATTTTTTTTTTTTTTTTTTTTGCTCTGAGTTGGAACTTGGTTATGGGTTCGTCAAAGAACTAGGAGGTTCTGTCGAACTCAAAACCACCTGGTTCTGAGATGTCGAACCCAGAATTGGGTTCTGAGTTCATCGTCGATGAACCCACAACTTGATTCTAGGTTCGATGAACCCAGAACCAGATGGTTCTAGGTTCAACAATGAACCCAGAGCCATCTGATTAGAACCCCTGTTTTGATGGTTTTTTGGGTCATCTTTGGATGTTTTGATGTTGTTGATGGTGTGAAAGATGATGATGTTAATGAATTAGATTGATGATACTGATGAATTGTGTTTAATGATGTTGAATTATGAGAGATGTTATGAATTGGATTGATGATTAGATGAAGAATTATGGTTTTTTATTTTAATTTTAATTTTAATTTTTTTTTAGATTTTTTATAAAATTAATTTTATATAATAAAAAATTAAAATTAATTTTATTCCAATTCAATCCTAACCAATACCAAACATGATATGTTATAATTTTTAATTTAATCTCAAGTTCCACCAAACATGAGGCAGAAATTTTTCATTCTAATTCAATCTAATTCATTCCATTCTGATCCTGCGTTCCAAATGAAGCCTAAAGGTCTAGCCTCCAATTGAATTAGGATTCTTTTCTAGTTTTTTTTTTTTTTTACACTTTTTATAATTAAATGACTCATTAACATAAAAAATAATAGATGAGGATGATTGTTTATGTTTTTTTATTTTTCATGCAAACAATCAGTTAACTTAAACTCAAATTCAAAATTTTCTTATAAAAGGTTAAAAGTAAAAAATAAGGATATAATATATTATCCGACACTCTTTTCCTATAAGGAAAAATGTGTTTAACATATTTTTCTTACATAATGTGTTTCATTTTATTAAACTTTTATTGTAATTCGTGTAATTATGAGAGTGTGTTTCTTGAATATATTTATCAACGTTCTCTAATTTTTAAAAAAATAAGTTAATTTTTCCTACTTACTTTTTAAGAGAGTTTTGTGAATCTTTTAAATTTTGACTACTTTAAAAACAAGTAAACGCTTAATTGTATTTCTTAGATTCTTTAGGCTTCAATTTTGTTTTTTGAAAGTAGACCTCAAATATTAAAGATTTGTCAGGAGTTACTAAAATCAAATACTACTTAAGTAACTTAGATATTTACTTTTTAAAAAGGAGACATCCTACAATAATTTAAAAAAAAAAAAAAGAAATTGCTTGACCATACAATTTAAAATGTTGTCAGTAAAAAATTAAAAATTCAACCCTCGACACCTTAATAAATAAAGACATATTAAAAGGTGATATACCTTTAGACTTTATTTAAAAAAAAAAAATTTAATCAATTCATAATATATTTGTTTTAAATTTTCAATACATTTTTTATTTTTTTTATCTGAAATAGATTCCAATGTGAAAATAGTTAATATATAAATGATTGAAAACTAACATTTTATTGGATTGCATGCAAAACAGTTTGATTCATAATTTAGAAAGTTGGCTTAAAATATGAAGAGATATATATTAATTACATGAAGTCATATTTAATTGTTGTTTTAAGAATTTAAATTACATACTAATTTTTTAGAGTGAACAATTATGTTAATATGTAGCGATGAGTTTAAGGGTAAAGATAAATATGAAAAATCTCCGAGTCTTGGAGTATTAATGTGGCTAAGAAGAAAGCGTTAATTGATTATTATTGTTTCCTCCTGCTTTTGACTCTCCCAATCGCCGAACTGCAAGTCTCCCACAGGCCACAGCCATTATTTTATTTTATTTTTTGAAATCCCCACAACATTATTTTTACGATAAAAGTTTCCTTATTTTCTCTTATTTTACATCTTCATAATTAATAACCTTTTGACTCTTGAGTATCTATTTACATATATAATATCCTATATATCTAATCTATCGAAACAAATATGTTAGAAGCCGCAGATCAGCCCTTTGCGCCTTTAAAACATAAAGTGTAGAAATGATTTTTTTTTTTATAGGATTAGGAGTCAACTTAAAATATCAATATTAAAAAAAATTAAAAACCTACTTCCATAAATAAAAATTAACTATAGATAATAGTTCAGTATTAAAAAGAAAAAATTAGAAGCCTACTTTTATAAATAAAAATTAAACTGCTCTTTAATATTTGTTATATGTATTTATCAATATATATGAGATATTTTTATTTTCGAATTATGAGAATAAAAATCTCTTGACTATAAAAATAAATTTTTAGAGTACTTATGTAGTAATCTTGATAGCTTCATATAGATTTCTAATTATTAATGTTATATTTTCTTAAAAAATGTTGAACACATAAAATAAAAAAGAATTCTCGAATAATACTGCATTTAAAAGTAGTTTATATATATATATATATATGTATATATATATACATATAAGAATAAATTGGTGGTTGAAAATTTATTATAAATGAAAATTGTGTCTTAATATGAAAATGTGTTTACTAATAATAACAGTAATTTTCATAAATGCAAACCTTCCTGATTGAAATCATCAGTTATTCTACGTAGGACAAGATAAAAAATATATATATATATGTATATATATAAATTAGATCAATTCTTAAATTCATTTGATGGTTACAATATAGTGTCTGTATCAAATATAAAATAATAAAGAAGATGATACAAAAAGCTACAAAAATAGTCATTTTAGGTAGTCAAGCCACTGCCTCTTGTGATTTCAAGTCATAAATTCAACACCCAAATAAGATTTTCTCCCACCATAAAAAAAATGTGTAGGTTGTCCTCCATCTTGTGTGAGTTATTCTCTCCACCTATGTGTGGGTAGTTTCTTTTCATATGAAAACTGTTTCTTGGATTATGTCATAGAGTCAAACATCGCTTGGTTTTGATTAATCCTTGGACTTGTTTCAACCATAAAAAAAATAGCTGTTTTAGAAAAGGATAATCTTAATTTTCCACTGTAGTTTGATATAATGTTAAAATCCCTCAATATTTTTAAAAATCGCTAATATTTGTTAGCGATTTGTGAAA
Organism: Nephelium lappaceum; assembly: GCA_021234005.1. NCBI lineage: Eukaryota > Viridiplantae > Streptophyta > Magnoliopsida > Sapindales > Sapindaceae > Nephelium > Nephelium lappaceum. The sequence goes on from CM038002.1 coordinate 12,076,174, forward strand.
TAGATTAAATACCCTTATAGTTTATAAATATGTCCAAAAAAGTCTTTTGTCATTAAAATTGACTTTGAAAATTAAAATTTGACCGTTAATGTGAAAGAACAAAACTACAGGGGCAGTTTGATCATTTCGGTCATTTAAGTAAAGATAATAATGGTAAGGGATAAAATGAGATTCTTTAAAACTACAGAAAATACTTAGCGGTTATGTCAAACTACGAGGGGAAAATGAGATTATTCCTTTTCCAAAAAAAAGAATAGCAGCATAGACACGTGTACATACAACCGCAAAGGGAATTGTAATCAAATTCAGGTCAATATAGTAATTTCCAGATCTGAAACCGCCCGACAGCTTGCGCGCGAAGATTTCCCATATCGCTTTCTCATAATCTCAAAAAAAAAAATACATATACCATTCCAAAAAAAAGTAAAATGAAAAATATATATACAGAGAAAAGAAAATAGAAAAATTGTAATTAAAGGTTAATCGACTGACACCTACAAAATACATACACAATCATTAAATAATGTAACTTTTTATAATGATTTGTCTATTACTCCTCCCATCATCTTCGGCTCCCTGTCTCTTACTCGCAATTAAATTTATTATTTTTAGAAAATTTAATAAAAAATAAATAAATTTTTATGTAACTATACCATAATTAAAAAGCTTACTAATATTAGTAATCAAAGATTAATCCAACTATATTAAAATTAAATTTATTGTAAGTGTCGAAATCTAAGAGATCTAGCTTAAAAAAAAGCTAAATAAATGAAAAAAAAAATATTTTTTAAAAAAGAAGAACCTAACCAGCTCACTCTCTGTCTCACTCACTCACGCTCTCTCTGTGATCACGCTTTTTCTGTCTTTAAAGCAAATGAGAAACACTAGATCCCTCTCTCTCTCTCAGCTCACATTTTGTACAGAGAGATCACATTTTGCATAGCCAGGAGACAGCTTTTTCGGATTCGATTGTGGCGTGTGAGTTGGTTAGTTCAAATATTTGGCTTTACTTGGTTTCTTTTGTTGATGTGGTGTTCTTTATTGGAGGAAAATGTGAACGGACCATAGCTCTTGATGCTTATTCTTTACTTGGATCATCATCGATTAAAGTAGCTAGCTTAGCTCATTCTTCTTTTTCATTTTTTTAAAAATAGTTTCTTCTCTCATCATGTAGCTTTTGTGAATCATAGCTTCATATGTATGTTACCTGCTCATTGCTGTTGAAACGAACCAGTGTTTTTCTCTGCTGATCCAGTATGTTTTTGTTTTAACTAATATGAGATGTTGGTTGTTGTTGTATCGTGTGTTGTTAATTAACTGTTGATTGCGATGGAAACAGATCTCGTGGTTGTGAAGATGAGATCACCGACGGAGGTTTCGTGTGTATTTATTGTGTTATTGGCGTTTTTGATAATTGGAAAAGCGGAGATTTACTTGGTGACGGTTGAAGGAGAGCCTATTGTAAGTTACAAAGGTGGTGAAAATGGCTTTGAAGCTACTGCTGTGGAATCCGATGAGAAGATTGACACCACCAGGTATATTCACATTTCAGAATCAGCCTATCAGTTTTGTTGATGTTTCTGAGCTTAGTGGTAGTGGGTGGGGTCTCGACTTGTTGAAAGGGGACTTTTGTTTTTTTTTTTTATGAATTGGTATGAACAGTGTCCATCATTGGATTAACTTTACCATGTTGTGTTAGTTTCCTAATAATAATCTTTTAATGTTCTTTTAATTTCTTAATTATGTTGGCGGATTTGGAGTTTGGCGTGCTTAATTATTTTCACATTTCAGAATCATCCTATCAGTTTTGTTGATTTTTCTGAGCTTATTAGCTTCAAAGCATTCCGTTTTACTGTTGGTGTGATGTGTAGCTTCAAACTCAAACGCACGAAAGAAAACCTGATTTAAATCAACTAACATAACCATATTGTGTTAATTTCCTAATAATAATAATGATCCTTTGATTGATTGTAAGAGTGACTATTGAAAAATATTCAAGAGTTATTATTGATGGGTAACTATATCTAACCAGTAAGGTATTCTTAATGTTCTTTTAATTTCTTAATTAGGTTGGCAGATTTGGAGTTTGGCTTGCTTGTTACTGTTTAGACACTGTTTAGCTTAGTTTTTGATAATTATTGTAAGGGGTTGTTGTAAAATCTTATGATGATCACCTTAAATTTGCCATCAATTGATTCTGGGGATAGTAGAGTAAAATTTAAGATGTTCTGTTTTCTTGTAGTTGACATGATCAGATTCCTGAAAACTATTATGCTTCTTATTTCACCCTTTGGAGGTTTTTTTTTTTTCTTTTTTTTTTCAATGTGTTGTATCCTGTACAACCCCTACATTGGTGCACTCTTTGAAGCAACAAGGAAGCAGTAATACTGTAAAGTGTGATTGTTACTCATTGTCTATACTTCTGTGCTTCTTACAGTGAATTGGTCACATCCTATGCACGTCACCTTGAAAAGAAACATGATATGCTTCTTGGGCTGCTGTTTGAGCGTGGGACTTATCAAAAGCTCTACAGCTATAAACATCTCATAAATGGTTTTTCAGTTCACATGTCTCCGGAACAGGTGAAAGCTTCAGTTGATTTTTTATTCCTGTGCTCTCTTTTCAAATCTAGAATTATAAAAATCTAAATGGTTTTATGTTTAATGAATTTCATTTATCTTGCATTCTTATTCCTTTAACACTATCCCACTATATTAGTAGGCAGAAACCCTACGGCGTGCCCCTGGCGTGAAATCAGTGCAAAGAGATTGGAAGGTGAGGAGACTTACAACCCACACCCCTCAGTTTTTGGGGCTACCTACTGGAGTATGGCCAACTGGAGGTGGCTTTGACAGGGCTGGTGAAGATATAGTTATAGGATTTGTAGATTCTGGAATTTATCCTCATCATCCTAGCTTTGGAACCCACAACACTGAGCCGTATGGGCCTGTACCTAAGTACAGGGGAAAATGCGAAGTTGATTCTAATACTAAGAAGAGCTTCTGCAATGGGAAGATTATTGGTGCCCAACATTTTGCAGAAGCTGCAAAAGCAACTAGGGTATTTAATCCTGTTATTGATTTTGATTCTCCCTTGGATGGTGATGGACATGGAAGGTTAGATACAACAACATTCTTCAATACCATTCTTGTATTACCATTTACTTATCTTTATCTTACACTGCACATGTTGTACTTTGACTCTGCAATTACAATATACAGGTTTTCACCTGCATTATATCTTCATAAAAACTTGTTTTAGTTGAATATTTATTTTGCATTATAAGCTATGCTTGCATTGTTAGGATTTCAGTTGAGGGGACGATTTACCAGGTGAAGACAATAGGAAGTGCAGACAACAAATTAGGGATAGAAGTAAACTTCCATAGCTTACTAAGAAAAAAAATTCCTTTTGCATTTCTTTTGTAAATGTTACCTTTTTCTAAGCATTTTTCATATTCTTAAATCATTTCTCAGTTTTATTTCGTGTTCTATTAAAATCTTAAATTGGAACTTATGATGCGTTTTTTGTTCATTTGACAGTTAAAAATCCTCTTGCCTGTGGTTTTTGAAGCCACTGAGGGCATGTTCATTAATGTTTTACAAATACATTGTTTACTTGCTAGAAGTAAAGACAGTGAAAATGTGTCTGTCAGCCATATCTTTTAACAAAGACAAGAAAAACAAGAACATGTTTTTCACTTTTATGAAACTTACTGAGATTGAAGTTATGTAATTTTTATTAATAAATATATATTGCACTGGATTAATAATAAATATATAATTTTTTATCATTAGTTTTTTGGTTAAAAGAAAAAACATCAATCATTTTTAAATGAATTGTGTAATTAAAAAATTATAAGAGAAAGACTATATGTATATATTCTCTTATATTTTTTTAATTAATAAAAGTCAAGTAATTGAACTACATACAGTTTGCTTTTACTCTTACAATATGCTAAGAATTTTTTTGTTAAAACAATTACAGAAATGCATACTATATTATTATTACTTCATAACTTTTTTTACTTTTCTACAACACTGTTTTCAATTATTAATACCATAAATTCAATTCCAAAATTATGACAATCAATTTCTCATTTTCAGATGAAAATTGATAAAACAAAAGCCAAAAACAATAAACAAAATCCAACATGCCCTAAATAATTCAGAACCTATATTATCTTTCTGTTGATTTTAGCATGACCAGTTAAATATGAGGTCTCTGTGGCGATGATTTTGTGTATTGGATGACAGTCACACAGCAGCTATTGCAGCCGGAAATAATGGTATTCCTGTGCGGATGTATGGCCATGAATTTGGGAAAGCAAGTGGAATGGCTCCTCGTGCCAGGTGAGGTTTAATAGTCTTACAATAATAATAATCCAATTCAAAGTTATACTACATTCATTTTCTTAATATGACACACCTGCAATTATTTGTGTCCAGGATTGCGGTGTACAAGGCACTCTACAGGCTTTTTGGAGGCTTTGTTGCAGATGTAGTAGCTGCAATTGATCAGGTGTGCTATTATTCCATTAATGGCTCATATGAATTTGTAAGATGCCATTGATAACCTTTGGATTGTGGATGGACTATAGTCTATAGTTCATATGTGTTTCCATGCTTGCATGTAATTGACAACTTCAAAGGCATTGGTTGGAATATTTCAAAGGACAAGATGTTTTTTTGGCATATGGACATACCAGCTCCTTTATTGACAGTTGAGCTGCAGTCTCTAGTTCAGATATTTGCTGTGATATCTGAACTTGATCTGTACTACGGGCAACTCTCTCTCTCTCTCTCTCTCTCTCTCTCTCTCTCGACTCTTGGGTAAAATATTCATTGCCTATCACCTCCTTTAAAACCAAAATGATAGATGTAGGAAAGTAAAAGGTTCTCCATTGAATACCTTTTCGCCAAGCAATTTCATATTCTATATGGTTTTTGTTTGTTGTTATATCTGTATGTTGATCTTAATATAATAAGACTTCTGTTAACAGGCCGTTCATGATGGGGTGGATATACTCAGTCTCTCACTGGGGCCAAATAGTCCTCCAGCAACCACCAAGACCACATTTTTGAATCCTTTTGATGCTACACTTCTTGCTGCTGTGAAAGCAGGTGTATTTGTTGCACAGGCAGCAGGAAATGGAGGCCCTTTTCCCAAAACTTTGGTTTCTTATAGCCCATGGATAACATCTGTAGCAGCTGCAGTTGATGACCGCAGATACAAGAACCATCTGACCCTGGGAAATGGAAAACTTTTAGCTGGAATTGGGTTGTCGCGTAAGTTTTATCCATTAAGATTTGTTTTACTTGTAATGATAGCCTTCACGAAGAGACTGGAGGACATGCTAACACTTCTACCTAAAAATTACAAAAGACAAGCCTGAACCAAAAAGTATACATGAAAATCATATTAGTGATAGCAAAAAGCAGTACTCGTGTATTATTAATTTGTTTAATTTGTTCCTTTTCTATATAGTCCTTTGTACTTGCGAAAATCTCACTTGACATGACTGTTTCCTTATTATTGTTTTCTTTTATAGCCCTATTTAGTCATATGCATTTTCCCAACAAATTTGAGTTCAACTTGTAAATGTTATATACACTTCATGATGGGTATTGGGTGTGAGCATAATTACTAGGGTAAATACATTTTCAACGTATTTCCATTATTTCATAGTGTTGATCAGCCATACCCTCACCAGTTTCCTGTTATTCTGGAACAACATTAGTCAGGTTGCATGCCGTGGATGATTAGGAGTCTTGAGATATATGTCCTAGTGAGGAAAGGTTTATGGCTTTTCTATAAACTGATATTTAGCCGCTTAAGAACCTGTTTTTGGTAAGCTCCATATTATAGGTACAGAATGCAATTCAAGTACATCAATGATTAAGGAAAAAGAAAAAAAAAACGACTATCGGTATCTTTTAAAAACTTGCTTGAATATTGCTATTTATCTGTGATAAAACAGTGAATGTCAAAGGTCTTAATAAAAATAGTCATAAGTATATAATACCCTTATTGGACCTCATTTATTAGTCCCTTGCTGAGGTGAGTTTAGCTGTGTGATATCACTGCCATCTGGTAGCAAGTTTCATGACTGTTATGCTGTTGTATTATTTCAATTTTCAGTATTTGTCATGCTTGTTACTATGTTGATTTGTTTACATTATACCCAACACAGTTAACATAGTAATGTAGCTGAAAGTTTACCAGCCAGTTGTGTCTCGTATTTTTAATTTTTTTCTTTCTTACCTGGAGATCGGTCATTCTAAAGCCAGTACTTCACATGGATTACTGCAGCTGCAACACATGCAAATCAAACATTTACCTTGGTTGCTGCAAATGATGTCCTTCTGGATTCTTCAGCAGTGAAGTACAGCCCAACAGACTGCCAGAGACCAGAAGTGTTAAACAAGAACTTGATTGAGGGTAACATTCTTCTCTGTGGCTATTCCTACAATTTTGTTACTGGAACGGCATCAATCAAGAAAGTTTCAGAAACTGCCAAAAGCCTCGGTGCAGCTGGCTTTGTTCTTGCTGTTGAAAATGCTTCTCCAGGAACAAAATTTGATCCTGTTGCTGTTGGTATTCCGGGGATACTTATCACAGATGTCACCAAGTCAATGGTGATTACTTCAACTCACCTCCACTTTTTGAAGTTTTTTTTCATTATCCTTATAAGTTGATCACTATTCGTCACAGGATAGAAGCATAGTGCTGGGGAAATTTTCTGTCTGCTAATATTTGATCCAGAATCGATATACTGTTTCTGAGTTTTGAGATGCTTTTCCATGTTGCATGTATATTTTAATGTTCAAGAGTTCATTGTGTTTTATTGTGCCTCTTGGTTTCTGCTCAGTGTTAATTCAATAGGCATAGGGCTGATATGACCTTGTGATTTGTCAAAAATGAAATGGATGAAGGAAATGTGTATGGGAAAGAACAAACAGAATACTCTTCATGCCTAATCCAATTCACTACTGACAAATCCAAGTTGCCTTTGACTTGAACCTGTCTGGTAATTATTACCTGCAACTATAAGTTAGGCCTCTTTTAGCTCACCCCCACACCCCAAAACTACCCCCCTTGGCCTTCAATTTACTCTGATATTTATCTGGTTCTCATGTATTTTGTAACTGGGCATCTCTATTCTAGGATCTTATAGACTATTACAACATCTCTACATCAAGAGACTGGACCGGAAGAGTGAAGAGTTTTAAAGCTATAGGTAGCATTGGCGATGGTTTGATGCCTATCCTCCATAAATCAGCACCACAGGTGGCGTTATTCTCTGCTCGAGGACCCAATATAAAAGATTTCAGCTTCCAAGATGCGGATCTTCTCAAGCCAGACATTCTGGCTCCTGGTGCCCTCATTTGGGCTGCTTGGTCTCCAAATGGCACGGATGAGGCTAATTATGCAGGTAAGAAGTGTGCAAACTTATGAATTCTTTATTTTCTTGGTTAACAAATGTAAGAATTGAAGAGCATGTTGTGCAAGAGTAATAGGAAAATATACTGTCATACATTTAGCAATGAGAACTCTTGCATTGCAAGCAATTGTTTTCTTTGAGCAGGAGAAGGATTTGCCATGATATCCGGAACTAGCATGGCTGCACCACATATAGCTGGGATAGCTGCTCTTGTGAAGCAGAAGCACCCTCATTGGAGCCCTGCTGCTATAAAATCAGCCTTGATGACCACATCAACTAAGCTGGACAGAGCAGAAAGACCCCTTCAAGCACAACAATATTCTGAAACAGAAGCCATGAAACTTGTTGCTGCCACACCTTTCGATTACGGGAGCGGTCATGTCAGTCCAAGAGCTGCCTTAGATCCAGGACTCATCTTTGATGCAGGTGTAATTCTATTTCCCTTTTATTCACTTATTTACTTTTTGACTGGTGAATTCAAATTGAGGCTTAGTTAGCCTTGCAACACAAATTTGCTCAAAATTAGGGAAGTTGAGGGATGGAATAAACTCCAATATGATTTTTCTGCCAGCCAAGGTGAATTTACCTGTTAGTTAGTGCTCAAGGGGTTTCTTTAGTCCTAGTACCAAAAAGAACTGGATAAAGATGAATAAATGAATGAGATGGCCTCTTTTAACCCAATACTACAATAATTAAATGTAAGCAAATCCTTCCAAACCCTAATGGGAATAAGGTTTGATCCCAGGACTTCTTGCACGACAACAAAGGACCATACTAGCTAAACTATCTCTATCATTGAAGTGTGGCAACAATTTAGTAATGACAAAGGGTTTTAAAATTGAAAATGGAAACTGAGCATATGGGCAGCAAACCTGACCAAAGAATCTGGGTGTAATGAAATTTAACCAGAAAATAGGAAGTACTAGGAAACATAGTGGGAAGTTGAATCATAAATCATTAATTTTGTGTGTAGGTACTTGTTACATATTGATTGGCATCTAAGCAGTTTTATGGCTAGCCTTCAGCTTCATTCCTAGGAAACTTACCACTTAGACCTAAGCATTCAGCTTCACACCTAATAAACTTGATGATGTAATTAGGGTTAGGAAGGATAGAAAATTAGAGGAAAGAGGCACACTTGTAGAAGAAGGGGAGGACCTAGAGGGAAAGAGAAAGGAGAAAAATATGGACAATAATTCGACATTACTTTTATTCAATCAAATCATTATTGCTATTATGAATTTTTGAGTTTATATTTGTGATAGTAATGGGACAGACCAGCCCTGGGTGACTCGCAAGCTTTAAGAAATTAATTGAGCAAAATCTCAACTTGCTAACTTCAGAAATTCTATTTTGGTAGGCTATGGGGATTATTTGGGGTTCTTGTGCACAACACCTGGTATTGATAAAAACGAAATAAAGAACTACACAAACGTACCCTGCAATTACACATTGAGCCACCCATCAAATTTGAACACCCCATCAATCACAGTCTCCCACCTTGTGAAGACTCTAACAGTTACTCGGACAGTCACAAATGTTGCCGAAGAAGAAACCTACGTGATCTCTGCCAGAATGCAACCAGCCATTGCCATTGAAGTCAACCCTCCAGCCATGACCTTGAGACCTGGTGCTTCGCGGAAGTTCACTGTGACCCTTACTGTCAGAACAGTAACTGGGACATACAGTTTCGGAGAAATTAGCCTGAAAGGCAGTCGAGGGCACAAGGTACGGATCCCAGTGGTATCTCAGGGATACTGGCGATAGTTTGAGATGGTGGTTGATCTTGATGAAGCTGTATGGTTGTAATATTCTTTGTAATCTTTGGTAATAAGATATATAAGGCTAAATATATTTTGTTATATGTGGTTTAGCTGTAAAGATTAGTAGTATAAGGGGGAGACTCCCAGTTTCTTCCACTCATAAGTTTTGCTATTGTCTCTTATTTGGTAATTTGAGATAAAATAATTTTTATTCTCCTCATGGTGTGTGTAAATGGTTTTGTTTTTCAGAGAGGTCTTCTCAACAAATAAATAGGATGCTAAGTTACCTTGAACCCAAAATGATAAGCTTATAAGTTATAATGGTTCCAATTTCCAAAACAATGTTTGAATATTTTCGCAAGTTTCTTTCTCTCTTGTTAATCTTTTCGACTTCTTTGGATGGTATTCACGGCAATAATTCAGTGTAATCACCAGTGTCCGTCAACATTGAGATGTCATTTCCGAGGACAATCAATTGAATCAAAATTCTCATCGAATTCAAGTTTGGAATATGGATGTTATTTTCTTTCTCTCCATTGTTTTTGGATGGTTTTATGTGAGATGACCACTTAAAAATAAAATAAAAATAATTTAATGAGTGCAATTTAGTATCATTAAGTTATAAGTAGAAAAAAGAAATAACCTTTATTTATTTATATTTTTTTAGTTGTATTTAGATAGTTTTAAGTGATTTAACGTTTAAAAAAAAAAAAACAAAAACAAAAACAATTTAAAAAGTGTAATTGAACACCATTAAATTACAAGGGAAAAAAAAACAAATAATCCCTAACTATTAACTAAATTGAACTAATGGTAGTTAAATTGTAATAAATTTATAAAATTTACAACGGCAATTAACAAGTTCAAACCAAGTAGTTAATTTGTAATTTACTTAAAATTGTAATATGTAATTACACATCCATGTAATAAGATAGATATTATTTTTTTAAGGAGTAATGCTATATTTTCTAAATATTTTGTTCAAATCAATGTCCAAATGATATGATATGTGAATTATCAAAATCCTATTAATTATTACATTATCTCATGATTTATAAGATTTTGACAACTCACATATTATGTAATTTGTATATGAATTTGGATAAAATATATAAGAAACCTAGCATTAATCTTCTTTAAATTTATTGTATTATATATTTATCAAAACTATTATTTTTATATAATTATAATTTACTTTTAAATATTTGGTAGGGTCATTTTCATCAAACGAAGTAGTTATACAATATTAAAAAAAAAAAACAACAAATTAGCCTTATTTTGTAAAACGTAGGTCTTCAGTTGGAGCTTGGCCTGTTGTTGCTCGAGAAAATCTCCAACTCCAACATCAAACAGGTTCCAAAAAACATGCTACTGTAGTCTCAACATTTTCAATTTCTGTTACTATGCTTTCTTAAATGCTCTTATGATTTATGCGTGAGCTTATTGAGTGTAACTTTCTAGTTTCTGCAGATAATGCATGGTACATGTTTGATTAAATGTTTCACAGAATTATGCAATAATATGTTTCCAGGGAATTTTAGTCAGCTTTTGTATGTTGTGTGCTACTTGTTTGATACAATATGTCAAACAAAGTAATGGGTATTTTCATATATTAAAGATTTTGATTTTAACTTTAATGATCTGACAAGCATACAAGTGCTCTCTTTAGATGATGTTATTCATTGTCAATTCTTGCAGGAGAATTAATTTGTTAGTTGCTGAGTTCAATGGAGGAACCAACATTTTTCGATCGAGTGATCAATCATCTTCGTACAACCTGCAGGTATCAACTTTTATGTGAAATAATAGCTCTTGTAGCAGTTTCTTGTTTTCTTGTCACCCCTTATAATAACATAATATAAGTATTTCTAGTTAGTTTTCTCATCCAGTAATATATCAACACCTGTTGTTTTTTGATTGATCTTAGTAGTTTATGATGGGGTGCATCATGACCTTATTTACCATTTGAGCTTAAATAAAACTTTTAACAATTCCTCTTTATTTTTTGAGTTGTGGAACGTATTAGTATATGTTTCGTCTTTAGATAATTTTTGTTGAACTTCACTTCTCCTAATTTACATTAGCAAAACTTCTACTGAAATTTGTCACGGGATTTTGTCACCTGCTTTACTTTCCATCCTAAAGTTGGGTTTACAGTTTTTACATTTAATAATTGGCTATCATGTCTCCGTATTAGAATTAATCACTGAATTTATTTCAGTGCTCGAGTGTTGTTGTTAACGGTCTCTTGTAGTGTATGGATTTCCTTGAACATTGTTAGAAATGCATTTACAGTTTGTCAGTATGAATTGACATTTTGTTTGTGAAATTTTTTGAGGTATTACACTGGTTATCCTAAAGATCTTGGACCGTCACGTGTTATTCACTTTACTTCTGAGCGTGAATTTGTCCAACTTCTTCACCGAGGGCATCCTGTGGTAGTTGCATTTACCATTAGGTGACTTCAATCGAGCAACTATTCCTTTTCTCCTTTATTCTTCTATTAGACATCTAACTCTGCGGATCTAAAACATTTCATTTGGGATAATCAGGGGTAATTTGACCAAACATCTTGACAAAGTAGTGGAGGAAGCTGCTGCTGAGTTCTATCCACATGTAAAATTTATGCGTGTAAGTTGTTTGAGCTTTTATCATCTACTGAAAGAGATTGATTAGTCTAAAATGATATAAATCATGAAAACTATATAAATTTCCATAGCTAATGTGAAAGCACATATGCCCATTCTGAGATATATTTCTGGCTCTGTACATATACATTTCAATCAATACATGAGATTTAATGCTTCTAAATTTTATCTTCTTTAGCCACCTTAAAGATCCGTAACATGTTTCTTATGTTGGTTTTGATGCTGATTTGTTCCAGGTTGAGTGTCCAAAATATCCTGGGTTCTGCTTAACACGGCAGAGGAAAGAGTATCCATTCATTGAGATTTTTCATAGTCCAGAACAAGTACTGTGACTCAACCTATATTTGCATTTCTTTGTCTCATCATATAAATGCCAAGGAAAGGAAACTAGTTAGAATAGTTAGGTCTTGTGAAGGTAAAACATGATTCAATTGAGAAAATCTAGAAAAAGAAGAAAAATTCATTCTAATGACGATGATGGATTTGTGGTGAAATGGTTCTAAAAGTGCTAGGTTAGAAAGTAGATGCTTATTTGTGGAACTTTTGTTTAGCATAGAGGTGGTATGAATGTAGGGGGGAGTAAGAGTTATAGTGACAATATGTATTGATATGATTATGATAATGGTAGTAATAGTAATCAATGTATCATGCTGGTGACTTGGTATATTATCTTGATGATCATGATCCCTTAAAAGGTGCTATAGTGACTATTCCTTTATGTTCAAGTAATTTTCTAATTTTCAGAGGAAGAAATAAACCATTAGAAATGAAGCTGTGGAGAGGGTTTGGCTATTTGGGAAATTGAGTTTTTATTTTTATCTTTTAGTTGGTGTATGAAATAAGTCCACATTAATTTCTATGGCTGTTGAAACTAGTCATGCTTGCAAGAATAATTTTCTATAATATTGCTTTCACTTTAGTTCATTGTGGCATGTAGAATGTATATTATTTGCAATGTTACCCCTTTGAAGACTTCTTATGTTCCTTTGAAGCAAAAACTTGATTGGTGACTTATGCTAACTTGCCAGCTTGTCTGGTTAAAATTCTGTGCCATGTTAGTTATTCTTGACATTTTTTGAATCTCCTACTCAATGATGTGTATATATATATATATATATATATTTGTGTTTTGCAGGCAGCTAACCAAGGAAGGGGTACTGATCCAAATATAACCAAATATTCTGTAAAAGTTTTACCGGTGAGTTCTAGAGCTTAATTTATTGAAGTTCTGTTGAAGGGTTATGCACCTATGTTCCTAAACAAGTTTAAACTAGATCCATTAGATTTCAATCTAATGGCTCAAATAAGTGAAGAATTTCAAAAATTAAAAATTAAAAAGTTGAAATAGAAATGACTTCCTTGTAATTACAATGTATCCTTAAAGTTTCAGCATACAAGTTAAACCATTTGTTAATAACATTTTTTAATTCTTCATCTTTATTATTTTAACATATTGTTAAACTTCTATACATCCAGTTCAATTACGACCTCAGTGCTTACGGATTTAGAGAATTTTTCAAGCAGCATGGAATACAGTCATCGTCTGAACCTAAGCGCTGATTTGATGGTATATGCATATCAGCTTCGTAGTATTACCATATCTTAAGGCTAAACCTTTTGAAGATTGATTATCAGACATGATTGTAAGAAATCTAATGTATATGGAATTCTTTGTTATTTTACTTGATTGACGCTGTTTTATTCTGGTTTTTTACTTTATTTTTATTTATTTTTTAATGTTATTCAACTCTCTAGCAGATAGAAATAGAATTTTGAGGTATTATAGTTGATTGTAAATGTTTGGTAGGTGAGAAATGGCTGTTTTGGAGAATTAATGAGCGTAAGTGACTGAATTTTCTTCAATGCTTCAGGTTTTTTATCTATCCCATAAACTGAAAATACTTGCACTTTGGAATTGTTTTCTGTATTCGAAGGATTGCCTTGAAATAAAGATTGAAAAAGTGAGTGAAATTTTTGTTTATTATTTCATAGGCATAAGAAACTGGATGTCAATGTATGATCGAAAGAATAAATATGAAGTAGATTGTTCAAATTTGTTTGATCGAATCAAACTTAGATTATTTGAGAAAAATATCCGTAACATTGACAAGAGATATTTAATAGTTATAAACTATTGGTTAGAAACAAATTTAAGTTTAGGTATTGAGAGTTTAATCTTGAATATTACTGGCTGTGCAATAACTTTACCACCGAGGCCAGCCCGGTATTGGTAAGCCTTATGAGACAGTAATTATCTAGAAACATTTGTTATCAAATTATATTAGACGGGATTATATAGAAAATAAAGAATATAAATATAAAAGCAAATTATTTGTTTTTTACATTCAGAACCATCTTCTCAAACAATTGACACTTATCTCTATTATTCTTTTTCACTCGAAATCAATTTTATAAAAGCATGGACGCCGATCTTTCTCACCATTAGAGTTGACAATTAAAGATAGTCTTTCTCCAAGTTAAAATCATGAAAAGATGAAAATACGTCTAAATTTTGATGGGAACAATTGAGATTTTAAAACAAAATCAGAATATACAAATTTATAATTAAGAAAACAAAATAATTAAATAATTTCTTGGATGGTGGAGTTCAATAAAAATGTTTCCTTTTCTATTTTTTTAATTATTATATTATTAGTTTAATCAAACTAAACTTTAATTATTTTGATGAAGTTTAATCGATAAATTTCAAAGTCAATCATTTAACATGTTATTAAAATCAAGATGTATTTAATTCATATTTGTATGAAATCTAGGAAATATTGTATTAAGAAATTTATTAAATTTACATATTTTATTTAAATGATGAAATTCATTATATATGGGTTGAATCTTATGTAAAGTTTATAAATAACAAAGTTTGTAACAAAACTTACCAATTTTTTAAGATTTTATTAATAATTTTAATAAAACCTGTACAGTGTTCATAGAATTCATCAATTTCATAAAAATTTATTATTTAAAAAAAAAAAAAAAATCTAAATCTGAAGTGAATACATTCTTTTGATATTTGAGTGAAATATATTAATATTTCGCTCTATAAGTATTCGGGAAAAAAAAAAAAAAAAAAAAGGAAAAAAGGAGGGCAAAATATCTGCGAAGGAGAAAGGAACATAGTTGGTTGGATTTGTTGTCAGATACAGTGTCTCTCCAATGGCGGCGAGAATCTCAGTGACGATCGGTGTGGCGTTTCTGTTCTGGGCATCATTTGCTGGAGCATCTGAGAAAAACCCAGAAGTTGCTTTTGTCAAAAAGACCATCTCTTCTCACAAGATCGTCATCTTCTCCAAGTCCTATTGCCCGTACCACTTTTTTCTCTCTTCCATTTCATTTTCTGAAAAATCATCATAGTTATATACACGCTATTGGATCATTTCTTGTTCAGATCTGATTATTTTCATTTCAGGGTTTGAAATCTGTATATGCTTTGTATGTTCGCATTTCTTTAATTCTTTATAGTGATATTGATCAAATGCATTACAGAAAATTAGTATTTTTAATTTGGTTGCTTAATTATTGATGAATATTCATAGCAAATGCCCTTGAAACGATATGTGAAGGGTTTTAAACAATCTGCAAGTGCCTTGGTGAATGCTCCTTTTCCACATTGTTTGACTTTTTTGTAATACAATTCATGATGACATATTCAATTAATTCAAGCGCTAATGTCTTTGGATTGAGTTTTATTGAAACTCTTGTGAATTGAAGGCTTCTGAGGAAATATTGAAAACATAATTCATGCTGTCATTGCTAGTTAGAATGTCCTTCTAGGCTCCAGCTACCTCAAAACTCTTTTCGTATTGTTTTTAAAGTTTATTGTTAAGCGACAAGTGTTTCTGTTCAACTGTTAACACTTTCAATGCAGATCATTATTTTTATTTGGTTGGTCTGCAGGTATTGTAAAAGGGCGAAATCTGTCTTCAAAGAGTTGAACCAAGTTCCACACGTAATTGAGCTTAATGAGAGAGGTTTGTTCTCCATTATTACCGATTTGATGTTTTCATAAAGAACATTGGAGTATATATCTTATATTGTACAAGAAATTAAAGGAAGAAGATTAACATAAAGCTGGTGGAGAGTAACTGCGAGAAGAGAATCGAAAAACATATGAATAAATTGGTGAATTGGCACCTACATCCTGAAAGCATAACGCGACCTCACTCACTGCTTTGTCTTTATTCGTAGGACTTGATACTTTATTTGTAAGGTGTCTATGACATATGGGCTAGAAGTCCATTCCTGCCTTTAGTAGACTTTTAACTTATGTTTGTGATAACCGCATAGAATGACAAGGATTTCATGGTATCCTTGATTTTTTGGAAAGGTTTCATATTACTTTTATTTTGGTTGAAGAGTTTGTGATATGCTCTGGATGAGAGTTTGGCATTATTGCTTACAGATGATGGCTCGGATATTCAAGATGCCCTCAGCGAGATTGTAGGCAGGCGCACTGTTCCACAGGTGTTCATTGATGGAAAGCACATCGGAGGCTCAGATGGTAACTTATTCTTATATTTGCAACTTACTCTTTTTGCTTTTGTTCTTTACAAGAAAAACCATTTTATCAGATGACAAAATAAGTTTAGAGATCCTTGATATGTTTCTTCTCCTTTCTTTTTTTTTTTTCTTCTTTTTCTTCAGATACTGTTGAAGCGTACGAAAGTGGGAAGCTGGCTAAACTTCTGGGAATTGCTGCAAACGGCAGAGATGATCTGTGAGCCAATGTAATAGACTCGTACCTTAATGAGTGTTACTGCTTATTTTGGGAAGCTGGCTAATGTTTTCAAAGACTGCTTGTAAGGATAATGTGATCTTTGAGCCAATAACAAGAGACTTATTCTTGATTTATAGAGTAACTTGCAGGGTTGTACTTTTAATACTTGTTGCTTTCTATTTATCATGTTAACATAGCAATTCTGTGCAAGAAATTGCATCATCTTTGGTTCCTTAAGTTCACAAATTATGCCCACATGACCATACGTGATACAGTAAATATATCATGAATTTTGTTATGCCCAATAGAATACATTGACCAAGGATTCATAGTCATTGACCCACGTAGCTCTTAGAAAGGATATTTATGCCTTATGGTTGTAGAATTGTTCAAGTATGCGCTTTCTCTATATTGAAAACTCTACACACCAATCTATCGATATATTGATCAATGTAACCTCACTTATTGATATATCAAATGTTTAAGTCATTCATTACTGATCCACCACCCTATCCAGCTTTAGATTTATTATAATTATGCATACTATGTTACTCTAAACTTTGAGACTCACTTTCTTATAATTTCAAGGCCATTGTCCATCTTGTCTTAAAGGGATATCAACGATCGAACCATCAAGTGCAACAACCCACCCTGTGTGAGACAACTGCTTTATATCGAAAGAATCACTAACGTACAAGTGACCTAGTTATAACCCCATCTACTTTATTATACCATCACGTTGAGCAACATTGTGATTTTTTATGTTGTATTTTTATATTTTATGTTTACTCTATTTTCGGTACTGACTTAAGCGTTGAAATGTCTTTTGCCGACATTATCCCAATGCTGATATCATCGTCGCTCTTTTGTTTGATTTGTGTAGGATATAGATTGGTTGATTCCTGAAAAGCTAATTGACAAGACTTGCTCTATATCAACATATTATAGATCGATCCTTTACATATATCATTCTAACAAGTCACTACTATCACATAAATCATTCATAGATATCTCAAACATTTTCAACACATCAATCATTCAAGGAATCAACAAAACATGATAACATTCATTCAAGAAAGCAATAAAATCAGAGATCAAACAAACATGTAACTAGTAGTAACTTTTTGGATATTTTAATCCATGAATAATCTCAATCAAACATATATTTATCAACAACAAAATAACTCTTGCACATTATATGAGAAGATTGGTCTATTGAAACACCTCTCATACTTTCATCATTGAAATAGTAGCTTCGAGTTTAAACTAATTATAATTAAAATTAAAAAAAAAAAAAAAAAACCATTTATATTCACGATAAAATGTCACTTTATATCGTTACAAAATTAGATTTAAAAACGTTGAATACTAGCTGCACATTGAATGTCAAGAAAGTTTACAAGCCAACGCAATTCCTCCGGTAAACACTTAATTAAATAGTTGGAACTCAACAAACCACCCAAGCCAGTCCACTAAGCATATTTGTTTTCCTAGTTCAAAATTGAGGTTTTTCAAGGTCTCCAGAGTGCATTTCTTGTAAATCGGATTCACTCCTTCGATTGAAGGACATCTCCCTGATTGTATCCAAAATGGGCCTCCAAGACGGCCGTGTTGCAGACAACCCTTTTACACCGCATCCTATTGCACCACTCTCCATCTCCGAACCCCAGCTGGAGCTTGTACGACATTGGCTCCATAAAGGACTAGTACAACTTCCTGGTGACTTACTAGCTTCACATGACTTGCCAGATTTTGCTTTTGCTGTGAGCTTTTTAACTAAACTAGCCAATTCCAGAGGAGAAACATCAGTTTCCAATGCTGACGATGGAAGCAGAAAGTATATATGTCCCGGTTCGAGGAGGGTATCATGTTTCAAAGGCATCGGGCCCGTCACCAGAAGCTGGGCTGCAGTGCACAGCAACCGCTTCTGAGACCGGCCAGTGACTTGGCTCACCGATACAGGAAACATGAATTCTTCAACATAACCATTCAAGTGAACCACACGTATGTTCTTGATCGTAGATTTTGCTGAACTGCGTGACCAACAACAACCCATCTCACTAGTTAGAACGAAACATCAACGCTACCTGCCTGGGATTTAATTCGGGATGAGAACAACCAAAATTAGTTTCTCTCTTTAAAAAAAAGAATCACTGACTTCGCTGGCCAACCACTTTGAAAATTTGATTAGACTATACCTGCTGTTGCCTAACTTAAACTATGTAATCGCAAGTCTGTTGTTCGTGAAATCATGACGCCTGGAATTTTAATATATATGTATAGCTGGTATTTCAAAAAGATAATAAATAAGTTGTTGTATATGATGTAAGGTTGATGGATTTTAACTGATTTTTCTTGCGTGCATGAAAACTTTTTCTTTGGTCCTATGATTTGGACAAATAGGCGGCATGACGTGGTCAACAAGTCGTGCCAGCTCGAGTTGCAAGTTTTGGCGCTTGCATGGTCAGGTCCACATGAAAATATGTAGATCCATCAACACTCAATAAAAGCTCTAAAACCATTATTGATATATGCACACTTACTGAAAAAATTATATATATATATTCTAAACTTGTCAAAACCGTGTTTGAATTTTTTATGTTTGTCATAAACTCCATTTTTATTTTCTGGAAGTCACAATGCTTCTAATGATCTTTTGTTATATGAACATTCCCTAACCTTTTAAAGTCTTTTAACTAAAGAAAATTTTAATATCTTACTGGAGGGGAGTCGTTGAATAAGTCAATTCCAATCGATGTATATTTGCAAAAGCCTCCAGTAAGATGATGATAATCGCCGATTTGATTTTAGAAACTTTAGGGCTACTTGAGTCACCGGCTATGTAATGACAAGCTCCTGTGACTTCCTTGTGGAAAATGTTTTGGCTGACATTTCTCACATTGCCCGTCAATTGAGCTATAAAAAATATTGGCTCATTCTATTTCTTCACGACAAAAGCAAGACTTTGACTTCAAACTTTTTGTTTCAAAAATTGATTAGGATCAGGAAGGACTTTTGTGTACAATGGAGTTTCACTTTCACGCACAAGAATGGACCATTCTATACTCAAAAGCTACCCGACCTGTTCCATATACCTCTCAATCTTTCTTACCGGGGTCCTGGGATGAGTCCATTTTAAATTCATTTTATATCATCTTCGGATTACATCCTTATCGAATTCTTTTCTTACTAAAATTCTTAATATAAAACATTTTTTATTTAATTACAAGAAATTTAAAAATCTATTAATACCAATGATCAGAGATCTATTAGTACGACTAAAATTATATATTATATATACGGATTAAGAATTTTATCAATTACTTGTACCCTTAATTAGAGGGTTGAATTGCGCTTCTTAATATAAAATATTATTGAATCATGTATGATGTATGCATTTTGTCTTCTAGTTAACATTGCTTATTATAAACATTGTTTATGTTATTGAATTCATTAATAACATTTGTCAAATAGTAGAAATCTTTCATTCCTCAATTGGTGATTAAAACAAAATAAAGTAAATAAGAATTTATTGCATTGGAACAAGCCATTTTAGTCAAAGCCGGCCACTGGAATGACTATGGGTATGGAGCAGTTGATGAACAACTCCAATTACAAAGTGTTGATCACTTTTTTGACCCTTTTGTTCTGTTCTTTTATAGGTAAAGACTTCATATTGATATTCCCACTACCCACATTCTTGCCTAAGGCATGGGGGTTGAGTTATATGTATAACTTGATGCAAACTTCAACAAACAAAATCTGAATTTTTGAAGAAAGGTGGTCTGGTTGGGTCATAAATCATGATCCCACTCACTTACTTGTCTGAAAGTCGTAAGTGTTAATTTCACTTGCCCCATTTTGTAGACACTTTCTCCTCCATCTGTTATGAATTGCTCTCCTGCTCGATGTGGGTTATTCTCTTCTAATTTTGGAAGTAGATCATCCTCGGGCCGTAGCACTCTAGACAATGTATTTGTACTCAAAAAACAAAAAAAAAAAAAATCTGAATTTTCAATTCAAAAAATCATTGTATTAGGTGTAGGGACACTTCTTTACTAAATTTGTTATTCTCACTATCCAATTAGTTCAAATAAATTATTCTCACTATCCAATTAGTTTAAATCCAAATGCCGGGTAAAGGACTCTTACAAATACATCATCAATTGCTAGATGCTTGCTGTTTTTTAAGTTGTTACTAGAAAAAGAAAAGTACATATAGTAAGTACATTTTCATTAAGATTCAAACTTACAAGCAAGTCTTCTAAGGACAGACATATATATTGTACAGCTTCATGCTTGAATGTAAAATATTTAATCCTTTTCACAAAATTATTAATAGTGGCAGCCAGCAATTGTGATGATTAGAAACAGAATATTATAATTTTGGTCCATCGAATGACGTGATCAGCTTGTTCAAATTAAAAATTATACCCAAATTCACAGTAAAAAAAGAACTGTAGACAAGTTTCAAATTAACCACTTTAGCAACTGAACTTGCAGATTTGTCGAAGTACACAATATTATACTCATGTAGAACCCAAAATCCACATTTAGGTAAACAAATTGTGTAAGATGAAATGAGTTTGTTTATCTACTAAAACTTGTATTAAATTCCAAATATGGTGGTCTACAATAAACTGCTTTGTCCATTGTAGACACATACATCAAAGGGGCACAACAATTGGAGCTGGTGGCACCCACTTGTGAATTGGTGAGCAGTCCCAACCACTCTCCAAGCTAAAAGAGACATTGAAATGCTTAGGAACCCAATTTTCTCCAACTGACTCTCTTTCTTTCAGAAGTTGTCTCTGTTTTCTCTCAACAGCTTTCTTTGTTTCTATGGCTTTCTCCCAATCGCCATCCATTATTCCTTGGTTCACCTCACTCCACACTGCTGCTGATTCACTTGCCAACACTTCCTGCACCAATTCAAACTCATATATGAACAGGTTTGTACAATGTTTTTTGCTTAAAACATGGCATGCATTGATGGAACATCTCAGCATGGAAGCGAAATTAATGCAATTCATTTCTAGGAAGCATGCATGCTAGTCTACACTAGTGCAATTCATACCTGCAAATCCTTGACAATAGGAGTTTTTAGCCCAGAAAGAAATTCTTTTGCATTGTATATAACTCTACTTTTCCCGTTACTGATGTCCTTTAATGTCACAGTTCTGTAATTTTCAAATAGAGATCATAAATAATATCATCACAATTAAAAGAACAGGAAAAATAATAATAGCACACTTCCATAAGTTGTTATACATGTCTGTTGCCTACTGGTAGAATGCCATGAAACTATTGTGTGACCAATAGTTTAGGTTCTGCAATTAGCTAGTTATCAAGGTTGTACAATGAATACTCCAAATCATAGGACCAATTATCTAAATTATGTGACTAATTGTTTAGATCATAGATCAGACAGAGACATGAATTTATCCATATATACTTAAAATTTCAGTTCATGCAAATACAAATTTTTAAGATGAATACCTATCCCAATGGCCATCAATCTCATAAAGGGTGTCGGATGATGAGGAGTGGTAGATTTTTCCTTTAATAGCTCTATAATTCTTTCTACGCCCTAAAAAAGAGTTGGTTTTGTAACATAACTCAGCTTCAAGTCCAGTCTCTTGACACTTGATTCTAACGTTGCCAACCCAATCAACACCAGGTAGTGGTAGAAATCTTATCAGGAGTTTTGGTGAGTTCATTTCATAAGTTTCTCCGTGATTATGGAGCTTCAGTTGCCTTTTCCCAAGTACCTCAGTTTCCACCCCAGTTCCTACAAGTTGCATTATAAGGTCATAAACAGAAGGGACATTCCAATAGTTTTCCAAAACTGTTTTTGTTTCATAAATCTAATAATATACAAAAACAAGTGTTTTGATATTAAATTTGTAGAACTAAATAGATTCGAAAATGTATTAATTGGAAACTTTTAGCAAAAATTGGATTAAAAAATAACTTTAAGGTGTCTTTCATTTGATACAAAAGCATATTTATTATTTTTATTCCTATAAAACATTTTTTTCTTGAAATACTAGCAACTCAAACATATAATATTGTTAGAATAAATTAACACTTTTTATCATTAATCTATATGGGAAAAATACTCTTATTGAAACAAATGATCAAGTTCAACTAGAAAAAAAAAAAAAAAAATTAAGTGCATTATTGAATCTTGAAGGTTTAGAGTTTAAGATTTAATTTCATTTTATAAACTTTGTCTGAAATAAAACTGAAAATTATATCAAACAACCTCCACATTCATTGATTCCATGACTAGCACAACAAATCATAAGCAAAAACCAAAATAATAATGAACATTAGAAATTTGATATGAAAATAGGAGGTACCGTAGAATCTAGGAACAGGATGTTGACACCAAAGCATTTCAACGTTTTCGTTTTGATCAGTTGCATGGAGGGCAGATACCGGTGGGTGATGTGAAACCTTGAAGGCATACAATATAATAGGACTCAAAACATTTATACAACTTAAAAATTATAATACTGATAAGAAAGAAAATGAATCGGATAACAGAGGAGGCAAACCTGTTCAAGAAAAACATTGAGGTTGGCTCTTGAAACATGGTGAGTCTCACCAAGAATAGGGTTGTATGGAGCCAATCCGAACAATACAGGTCGTATCGTTGAAATACTCCATGCTACAACCCCTGTAAATCTTTCCACCGAGCTGTCCATTTCGTTCAACTTATTCAACATATCATCATTACCAATGCAATACACTGATTCCCCAAGACATTGTAGATGTGACTTTGGAAAGTTGAATGTTGCTGGCAACTGCACCCTCAACCAATCAACATCTTTACAAAATTAACATTTTCGTCGACGTAAACATATGATATTAGACATTTCACCTTTATATTCTATTTGTATTATAATTATTATATCAATTATACCCATATAATATATTGTAGTTGAGATACATCACTAGTGATATATATTTATTCATCAATTATCATATCATTAATAAGAATATAACAAATATATAACAAATATAATGTCTAACATTACTGAATACCAAATATATGCATCCTTCTTTTCCAATATTGAACAATAAATTAGAAGAGAAGCGGCTCGGTAGGGTGGTAAGACTAGTACCACCCACTCTTAGTTCAAACTTATGGGTTCAATCCCATAAATCCCACTATTTGTGGGTAATTTTTCCTCACTCAATGTGGGTTGCACTCTCTTACTTTTTAGAAAGAGATCCTTGGACCGTGCCTTATAGTTTCATCTCAACTGATCCCAGTAGCACCATAGGCGAGGTAATAGTAATAAAAAAAAAATGCTAAACAATAAATTATGGTATAATCTCAATTTACTCTCAATTGTTTGACGTAATCACTAATTACTTTTGTTGTTTGTAGAATTTTCATTTTATACTTTTTGTGATTATGAAATGCACAATGATGAAAAAGATTAAGGGGTTTTCTAGATGTTTTCTTAAACTATAAGGGATTTTCTAGACAATTGCTTAAACTATAAAGAGTATGTTGTCTATTTAATCAAACAAAAGTGGGTTCTTTGTGATGTTTCAAATTAGTGATAGATTTTGTCTATTATGCCAAACTATAGGGTTTAAGATAGAATTATCCCATAAATTAATTGACTTGCCTGGAGACGCGTAAGATCTGACCCTGGATGTACATTCTTGAAGAGACCTAAAATGCGTTGTAGTGGATTAGGAGCCTTATAATCCGCAGTCGATTCCCCATTGAATGTTAACGGCTTTGTCAACACAACCCTTTTTTCACATTTTCCTTCCGTAACCTGCATGGCACATTAGTATATCATTTCTTTTGTTTAAACAACAAAGACATAGATAATTCAAAAAATTATGAATATATGTTATGTAATAATAAAAATTATCCAGCCTGTAAATGAAAAACCACCTAATACACAGTACATTAGTTTGTTTTTTCAGACCAGATTTTGAAGATTACCTAACAGCAATGTTTTTTTTCGTCTAGTCATAAATTCTTGTTTAAACACAAATGTTCATGAGCTATTTTTTTTCCTTCCAAATTAAATTTTAAATTTTTTTGTGCTTCTCTTTTTGGAATGAAATTAATATATATTAATACCCTCATTTTATTTTATCTAATTTTTTAAGCTAACATTGAGTAGTTCATAAGTTTGTCCAAATATACTGACCTTAGTCACAATTTATGCAGTTTGAATATCTATTATTATAATCATAAATAACTACTCTAACAATAGGAAAACAAAAAATTACCTGCACATGCTTATAAAGTGCACTTTGTGGGAATCAAACCCCTGCTACAATAGGGTATAAAGAGATGTACAACCACTATGTTAAAATTTTGAAACCAAATTTGTAGATACTACCCTCATTTTATTTTACCCTATTCACCTCTATTTATCGATACTCTTACATTATTTGAATGGGTTATATTATTTTACTATTTCATTAATAATTTTCATTGGATTGATAAAAATATAAACTACTAAGTTATCTTTTTGGAAAAAAATGAAAAAAAGAGTTTAAGGTAAATAGTAACTTAAAATTATTTTTTTTTAAAGCTATCATATAATGGATAATAGATTTTTATAATTTGTTAAGATCAATTATTACTTATATGATTCAAGCATTTATTTTTATAATTAAAAGACAATTACTCCCTCAATAAAAACTATTTATACAAAGCTTGTACCTCTATAACTAAAGTAAATGGTCAGATCCATAATTACTTGTAGTAAGAAGAAATGTGGTACCGAACATAATTAATTCCTATTTATATAGGTTTAAGCAGGAAACAATCTAACTACCCTCTTTTGATCAAAATTAAGGGGATTCAAAGTCCAAATATGTGATAGAAGAATGGAAGTTGATGGCAAATCTTATAATGTGTTAATGGCCACAAATCTGGTTTTAGCAAAACGTAGGGTGCAGAAATTGTTGATCTCGGCTGTAAAGAGGCAGACCAACACAAAGTAGAATCTTTTGCCTTTTTATTTTATTATTTTTTTAAGGAAAAAAATCTTTTGGCTTTTCCAACATGCCAAAAAGTTGAAAAAAAAAAAAAAAAACAAGAAATAATATTCGTCTTAGAACGAACCAAACGGCAGCACGTTCTACCTCACTTTCAACGGAGACGGCAGCGTTGAACTTCAGCAGATGGAATCCCATCCTATCAAATTCAATCAAACAGAAGTAGACAAAAATATACAAACATATCTCCTCCGTTGTCCTATTTTCAAAGAGTTAAAAAAAGAAAAACAAATAAACAAACAATTTTATATAATAATATTTTATGTTGGGAGTGAATTCTTCTTAGAAATCTACCGAGACAAGCTTCAGTACCAAATAAAATTTTCAACTTTGTATGACGATATTAGTGATTATTTGCATGAGAAACCCATTGGATCCAGACGGAAGTATAGCTAGCTTAAATTACAAGTTTTGACTAAAAGTTGTTAAAAAATAGTAGTAAAACAAAGGGCGTACGAATTTTCCTTCTCTGTTACAATACTCAATTGATTATTTACACGAAAGGTTTTTCTAAATTATTGGTTGGATACTCTATAGTCAGAGGAGTTGAATACTTTCCTTCATCCTAGAAGATCAAAAATTTAAATCTCATATTTGTCCTAAAACACAAAATATAAATAGTTTTCTATAAATATAATTCTCGTATCCCAACATATAAAAAAAAAAAAATTACTTATCAATAATAACCCTTATATTGGTCTTTGATTAGTTATAAATCCAAAAGTTGCTACTGATTGCACGAAATGTGAAATGCGTGATTACGTGTGATGCTATCTTAACGTTAAAGGAATCAAAGAACAAGTGGGGTGGGGTTCCCCACTTGCTGTCTACAGGAAGGAAAGAACAACTTCATTTCACACCCAGAATACCATAAAGATCATATAAAATCAGTTTAATTGCAAGAAATTAAATAACTAACTCTAAATATAAATTTCTTATTGTTTTGGGAAATGAAGTCCAACAATACATACATGCATCGGATATGTATTGTATGTATGAATATATCAAATGTGAAGAAGTCGGAAAACGGCTTGAGAGATTCAAACCTGCTTTTGTTTGCCGGAAAACAAACAATACATACACGTAACTATATATAAAAGCCACTGAATTAAAGGTAGTTTTAGCGAAGAAGGTTATGTGTATAGATATTCATATAAGAAAGAGAGAAAGAGGGCGATATGATGCGTACCATTTGACGAGAACGGTCTTAAAAATACATAAGAGAGAGAGAGAGAGAGAGAGAACGAATACTGATGAAGCGCTTCTGCAATCTGCTTTTGGATTTTCTACAGATTAATTTGAGGCTATTTGGTGTTGTTTTGATGTTAGTGGAACTGGGTTTTATTATTATTATTAATTTTTTTGAAAAGGAATTATTATTATTACTATTGTTATTATATAGTTGCTTGTACGTTTACATATAAAACAGGGAGAGAGCAGGGCGACAGAGAGGAAAGAGGGAGGGTTGGTAAATAAAGCATCTATCAATTTATTATCATTTAAAATTTGGTATCTTAATTAATAATTTAGGGGTGACAATTATTTATTGTTATATAGTTTATAGAGAATTTTATCTTAAATTGTGGCCAATTGATATCACCGTTGCTATTAGCCTATTCCACTTCCAGTACCTTTCTTTCGTGACTACATGGACCAAGACATAACCAACCAGTAAGAACATGTGTCTGAAACGGCTATTTCCATAGTTATATTTTGGATCATTCCGACGGATTGAAATCTAAATGTGTGACCACCCAAAAATTTTTCAGTAAAGACAATTTAAAAATTTCAGGCACGATTATTAAGAAAGAAAAAAAAATCAGGTACGAGAAAATAATTCTTTTAACTTAAAATACTGAAAAAAATAATAATAACATAAACATCAAGAAACTTAAATTATATAGAATGATTTCTCCTAAACGCCCTTTTAGCTGTTTTTGACCATCATTTAAAATAGCCATCTAGTAGTTCTAGATTTAAACAGGCCGACTATATACTAAAAACAATCAATGGCTTCGAATTGGGAGATGAAGAATTGAAATCCTATGCACATATATATATATATTTGATACATTACAATTACTATTACAAATGCTAAGATTCATTGAGATAGAATTTTAAGGTACAGTTGAATCTCTACTATCAGTAGGTGGAAGAAGACTATCCATATAAAGGTGAAAAAATTACTCATACCCTTGTGACTCTTATGAGTTGAACTCATCACTTAAAAAAGTGTAGTGGGTGGAATTAACTTTACTATTGGACCATCTCACTTTCTTCTGAAATCCTATTTTGTGGACATTGAATTTTTGAGAATTTTGGAATTGTTTTGATTGATGATCAAACAAGGAGTTTTCAAGTGTTTTTTCGAAAAATATTGTTGCATCACCTTTGGTGGGGTGGTTATATGTGTACATGTACTTTTAAATTAGATTATTTTATCTTTATTAATATTTTATTTAGGGTAATATTAATATATGAAGGAATTACACATTACCTACTTGAAGTATGCCTGTATGATACAACTTTAGAGGTTAATTACACAAAACTCCTCTCACATTAGTTAAGCTTAATTGCTTAAAAGGGTATTTTCAACTTTTCATCCTATTTTTTCTTTTCATTTTAAAATTTAAAATTTAAAAATATTTTCAAAATAAAAAGAAGAAAAAGATAGATCTCCAATGTTATTTTTGAGATTAATGGTAGAGATAAAACAAATAAATAAAAGTCTAAAGTAAAATTAAAAAATGAAGATGGAGATCCAATGGAATCTACACCATAAGCATCTTGGATCTCCATCACTCAATGGGGATGCTTGCTTGGGATCTCCATTGGGTGATGGAAATCCATGCTTGGGATTTCCATAAGGCCTCGTTTGTTACGCGGGCTAGGATTGGATTATTTATATATGATTGGATTGGATGAGATTGGATTAATTTAATTGTTATCTCATGTTTGGTGACACTAGGATAGGATAGGATTTAAATAAAATTTGCTAAGGACTGAAATGAAAATTTTCAGATATTTGGAAAAGTTTTTTTTATTTCCTCTGCCTTCTCAGCCACACACCACTACGTCCCTCCCTCTCTCATCACCCATCCCACACTAAACCCATCCAAAACCCACGTCGCTTCCAGCGGCGCGACGAATAATGCAGACGGCGGAAGCGTCGATGCCCTGGAACGGCGACGAAAAAGACGTAAAGCTCAGCTGAGCAACGCGACGACAGGAGCAGACAACGAAGGTGTCGATGCCTTGGAACGGCGACGAAAAAGACGCAAAGCTCAGCTGAGCGACGCGACGACCGGAGCAGAGGACGAAGGCGTCGATGCCCTGGAATGGTGACGAAAAAGATGCAAAACTCAGTTGGTAATCGATCGGATCTCGATCTCGTCGGCGGCGGAAGAGAGGGAAAAGAAAGAGAAGAACAGAGAAGAAAAAGACGATCGAAGAAGAAAGTGACGACCGGAGAAGAACGACAATTCGATCGGAGAAGAAAGAGAACGACCGGTGAAAGCAACGGCAGCGGCGACGATGACGGTGACGGCAGAGCTTGGGGAGAGAAAGCAAACAGCGGTAGGATAAAATTAACCCATCTATTTGGTTGGGATTGATTTAACCCACTAAAGTGGGATAAAAATACTGTTAGAAAAAGTTAGGATAATTTAGTGAAAGGTTTTGGTTGGGCCAAACATGGGATTGGACAAAAAATTTATCCA
Organism: Nephelium lappaceum; assembly: GCA_021234005.1. NCBI lineage: Eukaryota > Viridiplantae > Streptophyta > Magnoliopsida > Sapindales > Sapindaceae > Nephelium > Nephelium lappaceum. The sequence continues at coordinate 12,105,528 of CM038002.1, forward strand.
ATCCCAGTCCTATCCTAGGTAACAAACATGGCCTAAATGATTGAGACTTAGACAAGGTCTCATGTAGCGATAGTCTTTTCTCGCTGCAAATATGTCTCCCGGTAAGAACGGGATGGTTGGCCTGATCCTAATAAGGTTCATCAATAAAAGAAAATTCCATCATGGCAAGAGAGGCAAGCCACCTCTTTCCTTGACCTAAAGCTTGTTTGGCAACTGGGGAAGGGTTGATCCTTCTCGAGTTGCTGGGTATCCATGATCCATCCATGTAGAGATACAATCTCCACCTTGAATATTTCTTTTTCAAAAAATCTAAATATAATTGTTTTCCTATCTCCACTCTCCATCTTTGAGATGGATATGGGAAATCCAAATTTTTAAAAATATTTTATTAGATTAAATGTCACAAGAGTATTTCAATTTTTTACCCTTTTTGTATGGTCAAATATTACTTTAATACTCGTTGACCAATACCAGCATAATTAAGTATAATTAAACGATAAAAGTATCATTGTGTAAAGTGGTATACCTCACATCAATAATGTGCAATTTGTTTTATTCATGTTATAATATATAATTTTTTTTTTTAAATCTATAAATGTATAAATTAGATTTTTGAGTGCTAATGCCGACACCAAAATGATTAGGTAAATAGCCCAAGCATACTTTAAGTGAGATATTATATGAAGTACCTAATCATCTCATGTGTGGCGTTACTTTTCTATTGAACCACATTGGACAATTGTAATTTGTATATTTTTTTAAGTGGTTGATTTTAAGCCATCATTCTAAGTTACTTTATCCTAAAATAAATTTAATTAGCACGGTAATATTAGAGAGATTGAAAATATCTCCCATCACCATGGGGAAAGTTTTAGGTTAAATCTGTGAGTCTTATTGTCTAACTTTTATCGAAAACAAAACCACAATTGTTGTTGTTGTTGTTGGTTTTTTTTTTTTTTTCTTTATTTAAACTATTTTTAAATTTTAAATGTGATGTGGTAATTTGCAATTCTGCAAAATAATTTTAACCTGTAAAGACTGTTCAACCCTTGAAGTATTAACTTTTCTATGAGGTGAGGTCAATATTGGTCAAACTCAGTCAAAGGTACTTGCACACATAAACAATAAGCTGATATGTGTCTTAATATGAAATAAATAAGGTTTTTTTTTTTTTACATAATTAACCAAAATTAAAATTGATATATGTATTATTTTCAATTTCAACCCTTCATCTTTATTGACTAACTTATAATGATCAATTAATAGTGGTTCTAATTCATTATCTTATGCTTCGACACAGCATAAAACTGAACAAAAATAGGATTGATATTATAATTTTCAATATAACTTTAAAATTAATGAAATTAAACTATAAAAGTTTGTGTTAGAATATAAATATAAAAATGTATAAAATTATAAAACTAAAAGAGATCAATATATAAATAATTTTTTTTCAAGAAAATAATATGTGGAGAAGACCGCTTCCTCAAAATTGGCACTCCAAGTAGAATTTACGATTATCATCTCTATGTTTATTGAAGGAAGAACCACTAATACTTTGTTTATCAAAAATAAATAAATAAATAAATTATACAAATTTTGAAATTTTAAAACGAAAAATTTTAATTTCATCCCTATATTTTGAAAAATCTTCATTTTTTAAAATGTGAATTGATTTTTTATCCCATAATCCCTAAATTATCAAGAAATTCATCAATTTGGTTACTACCATCAGTCAAATGTTGGTTAAACTTATCAGAGTCAAGGTCATTTTCATCATTTTAGTAAAATCATTTTAATTTTAATTAAAATAAAATAGTAAAAATAAAAAAAATGAAAAAAAAGAAGATAATAAAAAAATGAAAAAAAATATATATATGTATCAGAGATGGACAGTAGAAATTAAATTTGTTAAATAAAATTATTTTTTTTTAAAAAAAAAATGATAGATCTCTACCATTTATTTTTAATTAAGATGAACAGTGGTTATTAAATTTGCTAAATAAAATTAATACTAAAAAATTGAAAAAAAAAAAAGGGTTGAACCAGTCGCCCATCGATGACGATCTGGTTTGAACTAGTGGTGTAACCACCAGATCATTGAATAACGATCCAATTCAACCTAATGAGTGATTTGGGTTTGGGTTTTGGTTTAATCTTGAATGTTGATGTCATCCAAAACTAGATTCAATGATTTAGGAAACTCATCAACAAACTGATTTTTTGAACCCAGATTGCGCGACAACCCTTGGCCGGCAATGGAAATCACTAGTCATGGAAATTTTGAGACCCTTGGTTGGTAATGGAAATTGTCGACCATGAGGATTTTGAGTCTCCATCAAGCGAAGATTTAGATTGGATCTCCATCATTGATATAGATATTATCAACGATGGAGTTCCAATTTAGATCTCCACCAGAATTTTCTCTTTTTTTTTAAAAAAAAAATTTAATTTTTTAAATTTCATCTTCTTAGATAAATTTATTTTATATTTTAAAATGGAACACATGTTAACATTCTATTGGTTTGAACTTAATTAATTTTTCTTTAAAAAAAAAATTGAATGACATGCATTGCATTATTATCGGTAGAAAGATTAGAATTAAATTGTTATGTTAAAGGGTAAAACAACATTTTTATGTTGTCCAAAAATATCAAGGGTAAAACAATCTTTTCCATTTTGTCACTATTGACCATTAAAAATTTGGTCACAGAGACCAAATAGATGATTTTTTTGATAATTTAAGGATAATGGTATTATAAACCAATTCACGTTTAAAAAAAATAATAATAAAGATTTTTCAAAATATAGGGATCACATTGAAATTTTTGGGTTTTTCGGCCTTTTCTAGGTAATAAATACAATACAACAGGCTAACATTTGGGTTTTAAGTAAACTTAAGTTGGTTAGTTTTGACAATATTTTTTTATTTTCAGTGTGTTTTTAGGTTTTTTCCCAACGGCGAACCCATAAAATTTGTTTAAAGGGCATAAGAATAAAATAATAAAAATATAGAAAATTAAGAACATACTAAATATCTAATATTTTTATGCAACACAATGTTTGACAATACTATATAATTTAAATAAAATGAGACATATGTAATATTTAGCCAAAACAAATAGTCTTATGTGTGAAAATCTTAATGAAATCATTAAAATAAATAAAAATGAGAAAAAAAAAACTATATAAAGTTATAATTTTCCTCGACGAGATTTTATATCTTGAAATCATTTCATGACAACTTCTCTATCAATTTCATATTATAAGTCGTGTTCTGAATTTTTTAAACTTCTAATTTTTATTGATTCTAAGTAAAGTAAAACTATAAAGTAAACAATATATATATATATATATATATATATATATATATATATATATATATAAGAATTGAATCATGACAGTATATGGATAATGTTAATGTAATAACTTCAATTTTAAGATTTTAGAGTTTATTGATGAGTTTTATATTAAATTCAAATTATTAAAAAATAAAGAAATTAAAAAAAAATTAATTTAGTAGGCTAACCTAATAAATGATAAGATGTTAAATTAAAGATAAAACGATGCCAAATAAAGATGAAGAGAAATATAAAAAAAAAAAAAAATTGTTTACTAAAATTACAAATTGCCAATTAATTTTGTGTAACACACAAAAGGTAGAAATAAATCATCCTTATATGTAGAAAACTAAAAGAAAAAAATTGAAAAAAGAAAAAATATTAATTAATTAGAGTAGGGGAAATATCGGAAGTAGGAAACTAAGTCTAATAGAAGGAAAGAAGTTAATTATATTAAAAATAGGAAGATAAATTTTCTAAACAAAAAAAAAAAGGAAGACAAATAATAAGGTTAAAAATAATAATAAACAATTAAAAAGGACGAAAGAAGTAGCTAAATACCGGATATTAAACAAAGAAAAACAGTTCCAACAGTAGGGAGGGAAGCAGTTTTTAAAATACAATAATAATAATAATTAATAAGAATAACAGTTGTTTTTTTTTTAAAAAACAACAACAAGTTTTGTCAGTGTTAAATGCACACAAATCAAAAGTCAGCCACGTTTCTCTGCACTGCACTGACATCAATCAGCACACAAGGCACACTTTTCAACTTTTTTTCTCCGCTCCAGGATGCGCCACTTGTCCTCCTGGCCCGAGACTGGGTCCACTTCCGTTTTTCCCTATTAATAATCTCTCCTAGTACTCTTATAAAGAGGATTTTGATAATTAAATAATATAAATTTAAAATATAAAAATCAATAAACTAAATTTATTTATTATATTTAAATTAAAAACAAAATAAAATTATTTTAAAAATATAATAAATAAATTTAATTATTTATTTTTTATTTTTAAAATTAAATATATCTAATTATAAAAATATTCTTTTCATAAATTATTATACAGTATTTTTCTTATCCGACCGTCGTGACATCCTATCCTAACAGTCTCCTTTGACATGATCAAGGGAGCCATACCGCCCTCCTTCGTTGCCAATGTTGCCAGCAGCCTCCAAAGAGGACAAGCTTGCACTTGATTTGTTTTTACTTTTATTAAATCAATATTATAACTAGTCAGGTTAGTATATTAAGGTGAGCTAAAATAATTTTTTAACTCAACTTCAATCATATGGAAATATTTTATAAATTGAAACATATATATATACACTTAGAGCTTAGAGATTACATGATGAGTTTTATTTTTTAAAATTCATATTATAAATAAATATATTAATAAATTAAAATTGAAAAACCCAAAAAATATAAAAAAAATATGAAATGCAAATATAATCAAACATCAATAAAACCAAATCCGAAGATAAATGATCAAACTTATCAATTATAACATCGATAATATAGACAATCAATTATTTGACAATCATAAATTATTATCAAACTTTAAATTAAAACGTGCATGAGGAAATGCATCAAAAGTAGAAGATATAAAATTTAATTAATGTAATATTCAACTACTATTGAACAGTGGAGAAGATATAATATAATTAGCGGAGAGATATAAACGTACCATTTGAAGAGAAAGGTCTCAAATACGGAGATGAGTGAGAGCAAATACTGAACAGAAGAAGCACTTCTGGAACCAACTCGTAGGTTGCACTGGAGATACACAAGTGCCTTTTGCGTTGTTTAGTTTCCTTCTTACTAGGAACACAGGTGAATTAGAGTAGACAGGAGAGTTAGTTGGTATGCCGCTAGCATTTATGGATCTTGAATTGGTCGCGAAGGGTGACACGTAGCTCCTATTGCATGGTATTGAATAGCGCATCAAATATGCTGGCCCGCTCTAAAATGACATCCAGAAGAGTATTTTAACAGTCTGATTATGAGATTTTAGTTTATTGATATATGGCATATATACGATTATGAGATTTAGTTTATTGATATATGGCATATATACTTATCTAATAAGAACACACATTGGAGTATGTTCATCTTACATGTAAAGATAAATAAATTTTTAATGATTGTGTGAAGCCTATTGATCAAATTAGAAGGTTGTTTGATTAGGTAACTTCCAACAAACCCTAGTGTTAGCTTCTAAAGGAAAAAAAAAAAAAAATTGAACAAAAGCATAATATTCCTAATTAATTTGAGGCTTTTTTTTCTTTTATTTTTTAATCATTACTATTTTTTAACTAGGGAAGAGAAATTTTTTTGGGACATCATGGTTACTTGAGATTTATAGTTATTAAGTTATGCTTTGTAACCATTTCTGGTCTTTGTTTTTACTTAATAAATACATAATTGCGAGTGGTAATTAAAATAATAATCAGAATCCAAATATATTCTTGATAACCTTAAGATTAATAAAATTAAACTATGAAAGTTTGTGTTAAAATATAAATGCAAAAATGTACAAGATTATAAAAATAAAAGAGATAAATATATAATAATATAAATAAATTTTATCAAGAAAACATTGTGTGGGGAGGATCATGCCTAATTTATTAAGAAATTCATCAATTAGGATCCTACCGTTAGTCAAACGTTAGTCAAACTTATCAGAGTTAAGGTCATTTTTGTCATTTTTAGAAAATTATTTTAATTTTAATTAAATAAAATAGAAAAATAAAAATAATAGAAATTAAAAAAAGATAAAAGAAGATAGATCTCTACCATCCATCCTAGAGATGAATGGTGGAGATTAAATTTGTTAAATAAAATTATTATTAAAAATTTAAAAAGAAAAAAGAATATAAATCTCTACCATTCATCTCTAAGATGGATGGTGGAGATTAAATTTGTTTAATAAAATTATTACTAAAACAATAAAAAAAATGGTCAAACTAGTTGGCCACCGATGTTGATCTGTTCGAACCAGTGGTGTAGCCACCAGATTGACGATCTGGTTTAACCTAGATCATGACAAGTTAGGAAACCTAGATTAAAGAACTGGGTTTTCGAACCCAAATCGTGCGACAATCCTTAGTTGGCAATGGAAATCACAAGCCATGGAGATTTTGAGACCCTTGGTCAGTGATGAAAATTGCCCGTCATGGAGATTTTGAGTCTCTATCTCACGAAGATCCAGATTGGATCTCCAATATTGATTAAGATCTCATCAAAGGTTTGGATCTCCACCAAAATTTTCTCTTTTATTAATTTTTTTAATTTTTTAATTTTTATTTCATCTTCTTATATAAATTTATTTTATATTTTAAAATGGGACACATGTCAACATTCTATTGGTTTGAACTTAATTTTTTGGAAAAATTTTTGATTGACATGTGTTGCTTTTTCATTGATAGAAAGACTAAAATTAAGTGGTTATGTTAAAGGGTAAAATAGCTTTCTTATGTTGTCCAAAAATATCAAGGGTAAAACAATTTTTTTCATTTTTTTTGGTCACCGTTGATAGTTAAAAATTAGTTCAGAAAGACTAAATTGATGAATTTCTTAATAATTTAGGGATAATGAGATTATAAACCAATTTGCATTTAAAAAGATAAAGATTTCTCAAAATATAGGGATAAATTGAAATTTCTCCATTTTGAAAAATGTAATATCTTATAAATATTTGTGATGAATGTGATAAAACTATCTTACAAATATTATAACAATTCGAATAAGTTGTAACATTGTTTTAGATTTAAATTTTATTTTAAATTTATAATTATTTTTTATAAATACCACCTACATTACATTATAGTAAAATTGCATAAACTCCTTATATCGAAGGACATTTTGGTCTCGTTTGATGTACGAGATTAAATGAATGAGATTGGATATGAATTAACAAGATAGGATTGGATGAAATTGGATGAAATTAAATTAAAACCATAATGTGTTTGGTGCAATCGGGATTGAATTTAATTTGATTAAATTAATTTACTATTATAGTAAATGGATTATTAAATAATATGTAATTAATCATTTTTTATTTTTTTAAGCAAGTAATGAATTAATTTTTAAATACATTTAATGTAAATAATGCATAGAAATTGAAAATTACTTAAAAAATATTATATTTAAAAATAGAGCAAATTACAATTTAGCTATCCAGTTTAAAACTTTATTTAGATGAAGTAAATGTTTGGTTTTATTGCAATTAACCCCTCTACTGTTAGTGTGGATTCCATTAGAGTTAATTGATTAATAGATAAAATTATTTTTTGATCTTATTTTTTTATTTTTCTTTTAAAATAAATTTTAAAAACTTTAAAATAAATTAAATGAATTTTTTTTAATCAAATCTCCACCGTTCGTTTAAAATGGATGACAGAGATTACTTTGAAAATAAAAAATAAAAGATTAAATAATAACTCATCTTCATCGTCTTTGTCAAGAACATCAAGAACCCAGAACATAACCAAGAAATAAACAATCTTCGTCAAGCCAAAGAAACCGTCTTCATTAAAAACCATCTTCGTCAAGAACTTAGAAACAAACATCAATTTTAGGAATGCTCCTAGAAACCACATCACACAACTCCTCAAACATAGGGATGGACTTGTGTGGTGGCTGAGGTAGGTTCAGGGCTTGTCGCCTTGATTTTTTTTTTTTTTTAATTGTAAAACTATGTTTATTTTAAAATTTATTATAGATTTTCTTTTTTCATTTACTAATTGTTTTGATACCAAAATAAATATATATTTATTTCAAACTCATTCCATGTATATATATATATTTTATATTACATATTTATTCAAATATTGCATATACAATAATTTTATTTCATATGAAATTTTATTTAAATTTTTCATATTTTACTTTTTTTCCTTTTATTGTAATATTAGTATATTATTAAAAGTTAATGTCTTTTAGTGTTTTTTCTAATGCACTCTTTTATTGAAGTGTGATAGTAATCACGATTTTTTTTATTTAAAGAAAAATTATTGATACTTTAATACTATTATTCTATAATTCATAATTGATAAATTTAATCATTTAAATATCTTTAAAATCTGTTTGATTATCAGTATTTCATGTTTATTTCATATTTTCTTTAATCATTTTATTTTTTAAAAATATATTTATTTATAATATAAATTTTAAGGGGTAATACTTATTGTATCCCTTTAACTAAGTATGCCTGCAATTTTTCAATTTATAAAATATTTTTATATTTAAAAATTATATTTTAGTCCAGTCTGATGAATTATGCTGATTACATCCCTGCTAACACGCCAACCTAGCAAAACCGCAACAAAAAACGTCCTAATGGTCTAGCACTCAATCAATTCAACTTGCATATTAATCCAACAACAAATTACTTCATTTCTATGTTCTACCCAACGGAAAATACTGAATGATGCAGCATCCATCCCATCATAAAATGGTACAGCTAAATAGATTATAATCCAAAGCACAGCAATCAATGTTGACCACTACCACTACCAGTTCCAAATTCAAGTTTCAATTACCAATCAGAAACAACTCATCAAAACCCCAGCAGCCAAATTCACCAAACAACCTAATCCCAAGTTCCCAACAACTTTCACTAACCGGACCATTAAAAACCAAATTACCTAAAAATTGCCGAATCAGAAGCGCTAAAAGCCCCAGCTTTGCACATGGTATTCTCAATCTTACAAGAACCCCACCTCAGATTAGCTTCAATAGTCCAGTTCCCACGAACCCATCTCACCAGATTGCTTATTTACCACTAAAAGCAAAGAATACGAGTTGAGAGGCTCCCACAACAGACCTCACGATTCTAAAAACTGATTTGGGGTTTATTTAAACAATTAAAAGAAATCCAAAAACAAAGTGTAGAGTAAAGATTGTGAGAGAGCTATAGATGTTTAAGGAGCTTTCGTCATCATGAATAAGCGTTCCTGTTCGATGCTGTCTCTTCAGGGTGGTCGTCAGAAGGATCCGGATGTGGAAGAAAAAGAGGACGTCGGCGATGGGAAGAAGAAGAAGTTCCTTCTTCGTTTACCCTGATTTTTTTTTTTTTTAATTGTCACTTGTTTTTTAATTATTTTTCTATTTTTTTTTATTTTTTATTCAGCCAAGTCAATTTCAACTATCAAAGATATTTTAATCTTTTACTATTTTTATTATAACGAAAATTTGTTAATGATAGGGGATTAATTACAATAAATTCGAAATCTTTATTTTATCTAAATAAAATTTTAAATTAGATAACTAAATTATAATTTATTGTAAAAAATAAAATCCCATCTAATTGGGATTTATGAATCACCAAAATTGCTGGGCCTACAAACCCCATGTGAATGAGATTTTAACGTGGGATCCACACGGATTTGGAAAAGTAAAAAAAATGAAATTTCCTTCCACGCTTATTCCAAACAGCAGCATGGGCAAAATGGAAGATTTTATTTCCCAAACCACTTTGATTTCCTAGACACCAAACAGCCCTTTTCTTTTTGGTTAGGGAAGAGATTAAATTTATAAAAAGCTATTTACACATTATATGATAGAACAAAAATGAGATTTAAATATTTAATCTTTTAAAATTAATAAAAGTATTTAATCATTTAAATTAAGCAATGGTGTGCCACCAAACGGCCCTTAATAGTGGATAAACACACTATCATTGACGAAGAATTTGTTCCGCAAAAGCCATGTGCCGTGAAAATGGCCAAGTCTAAATTACTGTCATATTTAATGTGGAAGTAGACAAAACTGACTTACCAGGAATATTAGCGAATTAGAGTAGACAGGAGAGTTAGTTGGTATATAGCTTGCATTTATGAGTTTTTAAGTCGTTGCGAGCGGTGACGGGAAACTCCTTCTACATAGAATTGATTAGCACCCGCTCTAAAATGACATCTAGAAAAGTACTTTAACAGTCTGATTATGGGAGTTTTGCTTCAGAAGAAATATATAATCTAATAGAAATTAGTTTGTTGATATATGGCATATATACTTATCCAATAAGAACACCCTTTGGAGTATCTTCATCGTTACATGTAAAGATAAATAAAGACACTTTTAATATATATGTTATATTTATTTTAAATTATGTTATATAAATATAACATAATTTATATATTATGTTATTTATTGTATATTTATTTTAAATATTATATTTTAAATCATATATATAATTTATGTTATATTTATTTTAAATTATATATATTTCATTTATTAATTTTTTTGATATAAAAAGACATATATTTATTCCAAATATATATATTTCATTTATTAATTTTTGTGATATAAAAAATACATATTTAGTCCAAACCTATTGAATGCATTTTTTTATTTTATTTATATTTATATTTCTATTCAAATATTGTATTTGTAAAACTCTATTTCATTCATTAATGTGAAATTTTATTTAAGTTTTCCAGATTTTACCTTTTTTTCATTATAAATTGCATAATATGTTATTTAAACTTAATATCTTTGGTGTTTCTCCTACCATACTTTTTAATTAGTGTGGTAGTAATTATGAATTATGATTGTTAAAATATAGATTGTCTATATTAAAGAAAGATTGTTTATATCATAGCATTAAGTATAATTCATATTTGACAAATTTTATTGTTTAAATATTCTATTCAATCTTTTTACGTTTATTTTTATTAATACATTTATTTATAATATGAATTTTGAGGGGTAAAACTTATTACATCTTCTTTAATTAAATATGTCTATATTTTTTAATTTATAAAATATTTTCATATTATTGGAGTTTATTTAAAAAATTTATTTTAACCTACTCTGATATTAAATCTTGATTACGTCCCTGTTTGTAACCACTTCTGGGCTTAGATTTTGCTTGACAAATACATAATTGCTGAGTGGTAGTTAAAATAATAATGAGAATCCAACTACATTCTTAAAGGTAACAGACACTTGACTTGAAGATATTTAAGTGCTCAAGAAAAAGTTAGATGAGTGTCTCAAAACCAAAAAAAAAAAAAAAAAAAAAAAAAAGAGAAGTTTCATGAGGTAAAGATTTAACTGTTTTTTCTAGACATACTTTCTAAAGAAAAGTATTTTATTTAATGAAAATTTCAATTTACTTCCTACATTTTGACGAAATATTACTTTTTTTTTTACTCACGAATACCTTTTTAGTCCACATCATTCTTAAAATTTAAAAAATACATAAAATTGGTCATTTCGTTAATTGACCGTTAGTCAAACTTAACAGTTCAAAAAATATTTTGATCATTTTGTTCTATTAGCTATTTGGAATGAATATATATATATACATATATATATATGTAAAACTTTAGATTTCCACCATCCATCAATATATCAATAAAGATGTCCACCCATATGGATGGACGGTCGAGAACCAATCTAGATCTTCACCCCACCAATCTTCAATACATCAATGAAGATGTCTCTATCTCCATTGGTGAATGATCAACAACAGAGCCAAAGCCAATCACAACAATAGAGCCAAAGCAAATCATAACAATAGAGCTATTCATACCCGACAACCAATCCTTTCTCTCTTCCTCTCTATCTCACTCTCACCAATAAGTCAACAACAAATGAGTTCTTCATGTTCTGGATTCAATTGAACCTAGCACTTGATGTTCTGGGTTCGATCGAACCTTAAAAGTTTCTGTTCTAGGTTGTTCTTTGGTGACTGTTTCTTCGGTTTCTTTAGATGGTTAACTGTTGTTTGGATTATTTGGTGACTTTTGTTCTTTGGTGATTGTTTAACTATTTGTGTTGAACTTATGGTGATTCATTTTGTGCATGGTCAAAGTTGGGAAAGTTTTCCATCGATCAAACCCAGGTGGAGTTTGAAGTTTTTATTTTTTTTTCCTTGTTAAAAAATTTGTTTTTTAAAGTAAAAAGAAATGTTATTAGTTGTATTTATATAAATATGTTAATTTATAAAGGGGAGAATCCCAAAAACTCATTGTAGTTTGTAAAAATATATATTTTACAATATATGATTTTATTTTAATAAAAAATTTCCACTGACGTTAATAAAAATATTCGGCATGTAAAAGAATGACAATACCTCTGATGGTTACAAATTGATGATGAAGTCATAGGGGTAAAATAGTCATTTTTTGTTAATTTTTTAACATAAGGGGGAATTTTGGACAAAAATAAAACTATAATGATAAAATAGACATTTTTACAAACTACAATGAGTTTTTTTTTGGGATTATCTCTTTATAAAATGATGATTGGCAATTCATGATTGATGTCAAATTGGTTTTTTGTTATATTTATATAAATATTTTAATTTATATATTATGTTGTTGCAATTCATGATTGACATAAAATTATTTTTTACTTTTAATTTATAAATATTTTAATTTTTCTTTTAATTTTTTTTTGTTTGTTTTAATTATGTTAAAGTAAAAATAAAATGATTAAGGGTATTTTGATCTTTGTATCTATTATGTGATTGTTGAATGTTAGTTTTTTAGTCAGATAGACCAATCTGATAAATTTCTTAAACTTTAGGATTGATAGAGACCAAAACCGCATTCATGAGTAAAAAGTAATATTTTGCCAAAACAGATAAATTTTTCTTTTTATTTATTAGTGAAGGAGAAATTTTTCTTGTAAAACTAGTTATTAAATTTTTAAAGTGCTTCAAATATCTTTATGATCCAAAATGATTTTTTTTTTTTAATAAAATATGTGCAAAGTGCTCCTTCAAACCCTTAAAAAAAAAAAAAAGAGTTTCAATCATATTAGGCCTTTTATTTATTTAAAGTCCAATACTATCAATAGATTCTAGGTAAATTCTAAATACTCCCAACTTTTGCATAAAAAAAAAAAAACCCTGATCTGTGCATCTAACCATTAGAATTTCTGGTTGAAAAGTTTACTTTGAGCACTAAATGACTTTTTTGCCCATAATTTAAATTTAATTAAAATTTAATAAATTAAACAAAAATTTTTTTTATTATATCTTCATTGTCCATTTTAAGATGGACGGTGAAAATTAATTTGAAAAAAAAATTAAAAAATACATAACAAATTTGTTCACCAAATCATCACTATTTATCTTAAAATGGATGGTGGAGATTAATTTGAAAAAAATAAATAAAATAAATAAATAATTAAAAAATAAATAAAAAATCTTTTTACCAAATCTTTACCATCTACCTTAAGATGGATGGTGGAGATTAATTTTTTTTAAAAGAAATAAAATTTAAATAAAAATTAAAAATTAAATTAAAAAATTTGTTCATAAATCCCTTTCGCTCTCTCTCATCACACTGTCTGTTTATCACCCTTTCACTCACTCTCTCTCTCTTCTCACTCAACTGCAACTTGATCATTAACCAACAACCCCTCAATCTACCCAGCAACCCTTCAACCAACAACCCTTCTCATCCAATAGCGTTGATAACGGAGTAAGAGACCTTTTTTATTCCTCTTTCTTTTTCTTCTTCCATCTAGGTTTGTGGAACCAAGAGTTTATTTGGGTTCGTAGAACCCAAATTCATTTGGGTTCATCAAACCTAGATGAAATACGGGTTCCACAAACCCAGATTTCATTTGGGTGTGGCAACCCAGATTTGTAGTTTTTATTTATTTATTTTTTTAATTAAGTGTGGTTTTGCATGAACACTAATTGATGATGATTTTTGTGGGAGATTGATGATGTTGGGTTGATTTTGGGAGATTGATGATAGTTTTTATGAGAGATTGATAATGTTTGGTTGATTTTGTGGGTGATTGATGAATTAAACTTTTGATTTAAAATTTTAACTCTTAATTAATTTTTGTTCACATTTAAATTTAAATTTTTAATTTTAATTGTTTTATACATATATATATATTATTTGCACGTTCAATTACCATATTACCCTTAACCGTTGTTTCAAAACTCGCTACTCACAACTCAACTAGCGACCCAGTAAGTAGTGATTAATCGGCGAGCACTATTCTGGAAGGAGGGGGGGTGGAATGGGGGGAAAGGGGAGGAAATTATTATTTTTAAAATTTCATGATGTAAACTGATATTTCTTTAAATGTTAAGGGCCAATTTAATAGTTTTAACTATTAAATTTTATCAAACCTCAGGGGGTTTGTGTAATATGGCATATTATAAATGAAAGCAACCACATAAAACCTATCATTTTTCTCTTCTCTCCCTCTCACCGCCTCCACCTCTCCTCATTTTTCTCTTCTCTCTCTCTCTCACCGCCTCCACTCATCTCTCCATAATTGATCTTCTTCCCACCATTTCAAACCCCACTCAAACACCATTAGTTATCATGGTGATCCTAAACGGAGACGGTGACGTTGACGATGATTGTGAAGGATAGCAGCAAACCCACCAAATAGAGAACGCAGCAGCATCGCAACAGTTCACCAACAGAACTGAGGTGAAGAAGAAATGAAGAATGAATGACAGTAGTGGTCGGGTACCAGCAGAATAGAAGGTATGTGATGCCACAACAAAAACAAAGCCATTTTGGCGGTGCAAAATTTGAAAAAAAGACTAATCGAGTTGGCCAAATTGATCGAGTTGGGCCGAGTTGGATCGAGTTATTGTCAAACCCAAAATGAACCCCTAATTTAGTGGTTCTCGGATTGGTGATCGGTAGAGCGATGATTTCTTGGGGAGAAATTGGCCAACTCAGCTGAAATTTTAAACCATGCCCTTAACCTATTAACGACAATCACATTTTTGAATGGGAAGTGTAACGGTAAGGTGTAATACATTTATTTTCAAAAGGTCGGGGTGCCTTTTTTTTTTCATGCAAAAGTTAAGGGGTAATTTAGAATTTACGTTAGATTTTAAAACCTTTTCTTTTTTTCACTTCAAATTTTGACAACCATAAAATTACTTTTTTCTGATGAAACTTTTAATAATACTAAAATGATCACTTTCAACGAAACTCTTTCAATCCATGGCCGATTATTTCAGTCCATACAAATTACATCCGCCTAAAGAATGTATACCAAACTGCCAACTAATGCTGCACAATATTGAAATACTGAACAATGGTATTCATTGTAATTGATTAGTTGGTAATAAATACTTGTTTAAAAAGAAAATAAAAATAAAAGTTGGCAATAAATACTAGTATAGTTACCGAGTAATTATTGTAAAGATAATAGATTTCAGCATGTCATCTCTTTCTTCTAGGTATCAACCATGTATATTTACAATGACAAGTGTTGACTGGACGATTGCATGATGTACAAGTGGCTTTAGTCTTTTAACCTATATATATGGTTAATTAATTGAGAATGCGTTTACTTGTACATAATCAGAATTATTTTAAATCGGAATGATTTGGAATCAGAATGGTTTGAAATCGAAATGATGTATTAAAATTAAAATAAGTTGTTTACTTTAATTATATGAATTGTAATCAGAATCAACAATATTTCCATTGAGATATTTATTTTGCTTTGGAATCAGAACGAATTAATTATAATTTACAAATTAAAATTCTATGGATTAAAATTACGTACTCCATAAGGATTTTTTTTTTTATAAGGGGTTTAAAAGACTTTTTGACTTGTAAAAGAGAATGATAATGAAATTCCCAAATGAGGTGGGAGGAATGAAATTCTCATTCCGCAACCCTAAATTCATATGAGACTTATAATTTTATTCTTATTATGGATTAATTTTAAAATAAGTAAATATCAACAATCATTTCTATTCCTCATTTTCATTCCCTAATCAATCAAGTAAATACACCATAGTGTAAATGGCTTCTCAGCCGAGATTAATAAAAGAATTATTCCTCCTCTCATTTCTTTGTCTTTTATATTTAGTTTTGCTTGATGTCTAGTTTTGCTTGAATTATATATTGTTTTTACTTCTCTGTCTAATTCTTATTTATATTTACAACATGTTATCTGCGTAATATTGTTGATATACCTCAAGTAAAAGGGATGCCCGGAAAAGTAATTTAATTATTATTTTTATTTTATTTGATTCCTCCCATTCAAATATTTTCATGAGTACATTTTGTGGTTCCTTGTATACTGGATCCTCCACATCAGAAAATAAACTTTGCATTTATTTTCAATGGTTTTTATTCATGTGATATTTTATTTAAGAGATGCATATGAAACCAGAAGTTCCAAAATTTGAATCCAGTAAGGAATTAAAAGTTTGAAATTCAAATTTAATATGGATCAATAATTTTCAAATTTATTTCCAATAAAAACCAAGAAGTTCTGAATTTTAACCCAATCGAGAACCTAAAGTTCTAAATATGAAACTTATACCGAAGTTCTAAAATTAGAACCTGAAAGATTTGGAAATTTCAACGAGAAATTCTGCATCAATGGTTGTTGAAATATATATTTGTTTGGGGAATATTTACCAAGGAATTTAGAAAAAGAAAATATAGAAGAATGAACCAGAAGTTTGGTATATTGATTTTACTAGATACTGATGTCCTTAATTTCAAGTCAGTCAAACCTGAAGTTCTGAGTTTAACTTATAATTGTGATGTTAAATTTATAGAAGTTTTGAATAATGTCTAATTATAATAATTATTATCATATATGAAAAATTAGATCATGATTTTTGTTGAAGAATCCGAAGTTCCTGAATTTCCCTAAATTTTATTTATGAATTTACGGTTTAGTGGTTGGACCGGAAGTTTCAAAAATTGATCTGATATACTCTAATATTCTGGATAGATTTTACCGTATTTGATTTATCTAATGTTTTGTTTATTTAGTTGATGTTTTCATTTGTTTACTTGGTATATTATCATTTGTTATCATGCTATTTATATGTGGAATTATTGTAAAGTTAATGGATTTCCACATGTCATCTGTTTCTACTAGGTATCAACCATGCATACTTACAATGACAAGTGTTCATTGGACAATTGCATGACGTACAAGTGGCTTTAGTCGTTTAACCTTTATATACATACATACATATACATACATACATACATATGTACTCTCTTAGGTACACCTAGGATATCGATACTCTTAAAAAAAAAAATTATTGTATTATAAAATTGTAGATTGTAATTTATTATATTTTTATTATATATATTTTAAGAATATCTTTATTTTATTTTATTATAACAAAATAAGTCAAATCACATTTACAACAATCAATAGACAGAATTATATTTACTTATTATAATTAAACGTGTTTAGTTGTATGCATATATAATAAAGATATAATAAATTACGATTAGTTATTTTAGAATGCAATTACTTATTTTGTATTTTAAATGTATCAGTACCCCAAATGTATTGTAAAATGTGCCTATATGTATAGTTAATTAATTAAGTGTAAATGGCTCTCTCTGTCGATATCAATGAAAGCCATTCTTCCTCCTCTCATTTGTTTGTCTCTTATATTTAGTTTTGCTTGAATTATATATTGTATCTACTGCTCCATCTAGTTCCTATTTAAATTTACGACACGTTATGTGCATAATATTGCTGATATCACCCAAGTAAAAGGGATATCCAGGAAAGTAATATAATTATTATTTTTATTTTATTTGATTCCTCTCATTTAACTATTTTTATGAGTGCATTTTGTGGTTGCTTATATACCGGATCCTCCACATCAGATGATAAATTTAGTATTTATTTTCAATGGTTTTTATTTATGTGATATTTTATTTGAGAGATGCATATGAAACCAGATGTTTTAAAATTTGAATCCAGTAATGAATTAAAAGTTTTGAATTCAAATTTAATAAGGATAAAAAAGTTTACAATTTATTTCCAATCAGAAACAAGAAGTTCTAAATTTTAACCCAATCGAGAACCTGAAGTTCTAAATATGAAACTTACTAAATCTGAACCCAAAGTTCTAAAATTAGAACCTGAAGATTTGGAAATTTCAACCAGAAATTCTGCATCAAAGGATGTTGAAATATATATTTGTTTGGGGAATATTTACCAAGAAATTTAGAAAAAGAAAATATAGAAGTATGAACCAGAAGTTTGGTATATTGATTTTACTAGAAATTGATGTCCTTAATTTCAAGTCAATTAGACTTGAAGTTCCGAGTTTAACTTATAATGTGATGTTAAATTTACAGAAGTTTTGAATCATGTCAGATTATAATAATTATTATCATATATGAAAAGTTAGATCGTAATTTCTATTGAAGAATCTAAAGTTTTGAATTTTCCTAAATTTTATATATGAACTTACAGTTTAGTGGTTGGATAAGAAGTTCCAAAAATTAATCTAATCCCTAAAATCCAATTGAAATCAAAATCAAATTGATTGGGAATCAATTTGATTGAGTAAAGCCCAAAATTAGACCCCAAAGGCTAGTTTAATGAAAGTCACGGCCCAGGTTCAATTGCTTTATAAAAGGGATATAGAAAGGATGAGGTTACCTCTACCAAGAGGTGAGAAGAGAAGCCAAAGGGAAAGTGGGAAACACATTTTGAACATTAAAAAATACTCCCACGTTAGTAGATCTCCTTGGTTTGTCAGAATAATAGAGGAAGCTAGGCCTAGCGTCAAGCCTAGCTCTGACACCTCATAAAGGCAGTAAGCACCAAGCCATAAGGGGAAAAGAAAGGAGGGCTAGTGGCGTGCCACACAGCCTTACGAGTGGAAGGACGAATGAAAGGGGGCCACATGCCTCCTACGCTTGGATCGATTAGACAAAGAGCAGAAGACAATTGAATGGTGAAAGTGATAGGATAAAGGGGAGCCAAATTACATGATACAGGTACGTAAACGAAAGGGATGCAAAAGGAGAGTTGATCATTAGTAAAGCAAAAAAGAGGAATCCTAGGAGAAAGGAATGAGCATATAAAAACATTCACTATTTGAATAAAGGTAAGTTAATCTCTCTCAACTAAGAACAACATTCTAGTATGTAAGGGAACTCCCTTGAGAGAATGCTTTCCAAGCATTGCATGTTGTTTTTAGGCCTTATTCTTCGAACAACCTTGATTTCGTTCATTTTTCCATCGTTTTTCTACCTCTTAGCCTTACAGCTAGGTGGCTTCCAATCGAGAATTCCACTTCTTTGAACGTCGGAGGATTTTCACGAGTGAAGTTCCAATGACCTTTGACCTCTCTTTCTTTGTTTTGCAGGTAGCCAAGGGGAGGGACAGATTGCCCAAAGGAAGAATCCACTTTTTCAAAAGGATCCAAGCATCTAAAAGAACCTTAATTAAAATTTCTAATTTTTATATTATATTCCATTTGTAATCCTTTGTATCTATTGTTAGTGTAATTGGTGTGACCAATTTTAACATCAACAGTTGACGTCGTCTATAGGAAACGATACGAAAACACCATGATCTACCATAAGAAACTATGTGAGGGAACTCTTTTGAAAAAAACCCCTCACAAGTATTGGATTCTATTTTTAGGCCTTACTCTTAGAATAACTTGGATTTCTCCCATTCTCCATTGTTCTTCTACCACTTGGCCTTATAGCTAAGGGGCTTTCGCGCGAGAATCCCATAAACTTAAACGTCGAAGAGCTTCCACCAGTGGAGCACTGATGACCCCAAACCTCTCTTTCTTTGTTTTGCAAGTAGCCAAGGGGAGTGACAAATTAGCCAAGGGGAAGAATCCCCTTTTTCAAGGGGATCTAGACATCTATGGAGATTCTAATTGAATTTCCTACTTCTTTAGATTGCATTTCATTTGTAATTCTTTATATCTATTGTTGGTGTAATTGGTGTGACCAATTTAATTTGTATCAACAACAATATTATACTCATTAAGAACTCAAAATCTACATTTAGGTAAACAAATTCTGTATTTTGTGTGAAGATGAAATGAGTTTGTCCATCTACTAAAACTTGTATAAAATTTCAAATATGTGATCTAGAATAAACTGCTATGAGTTTACAATGGACACATACATCAAAGGGGCATAAAAGTTGGAGCAGGTGGCACCCACTCGTGAATTGGTGGCTATAGGCGTTAGGCCATAAGGAGAAAAAAAAGGAGGGCCAGTAGTGTGCCACGTAGCCTTACGAGCGAAAGGACAAAGGAGAGGGGGTCACATGTCTCTTACGCCTAGATCGATTAGACAAGGAGCATGAGATAATGGAATGGTGAAAGCAATGAGATAAAAAGGATCCAAGTTACATGATGCAGGTATGTAAATGAAAAGGACATAAAAGGATAGTTGGCCATTGGTAAAGAAGAAAAGAGGAAACCTTAGAAGAAAAAAAGAAGCATATAAAGGCATTCATTATTCGAATGAAGGTAAATTAGTCTCTCTAACCTAAGAATACTCTAGTGTGTAAGGGAACTCCTCTAAGAGAATCCCCTACAAGCATTGCATGTTATTTGTAGGCCTTACTCTTAGAACAACCTGGATTTCTTTCATTTTTTCATCATTCTTCCACCCTTAGGCCTTATAGCTAAGCGACTTCCAATCAAGAATTCCATTGACTAGAATGTCAGAGGATTTACGCCGACGGAGCACCAGTGACCCTTGACTTTTCTTTCTTTGTTTTGCAGGCAACCAAATGAAAGGACAAATTGCCTAAATGGAAGAATCTCCTTTTTCAAGGGGATCCAAGCATCTAAGGGAAGCCTAATTGAATTTTCTACTTTTTTAGATTATATTTCATTTGTAATCCTTTGTATCTATTGTTGGTGTAATTAGTGTGACCAATTTTGACATCAACAACTGGTGCCGTCTGTGGGACATAGTATAAAAACACCATGACCTACCACAAGAAAGTGTGTTAGCTACCTCTTTTGAGAGAATCCCTCACTTGATTTGGATTCTATTTCTAGGCCTTACTCTTAGAATAACCTAGATTTCTCCCCCTTTCTATTGTTCTTCTACCGCTTCGCCTTATAGCTACAAGGTTTTCCCTTGAGAATCCCACTAACTTATGCGTTAGCGAGTTTTTGCCGGTGGAGCAGCGACGACCCCTAAGCTCTTTTTCTTTGTTTTGTAGGTAGCCAAGGGAACTGACAGATTACCCAATGGGAAGAATCCCCTTTTTTAAGGGGATCCAAAATTCTAAGGAGCTCCTAATTGAATTTCCTACTTTTTTAGATTGTATTCCATTTGTAATCCTTTATATCTATTGTTGTTGTAATTGGTGTGACCAATTTAATTGGGCATCAACAACGATATTATACTCATGTAAAACTCAAAATTAATCTAGATTTAGGTAAACAAATTTTGTCGTTTGTGTAAAGATGAAATGAGATTGTCCATCTACTAAAACTTGTATAAAATTCTAAATAAGTGGTCCAGAATAAACTGCTTTGAGTTTACAATGGACACATACATCAAAGGGGCATAACAATTGGAGCTGGTGGCACCCACTTGTGAATTGGTGAGCAGTCCCAACCACTCTCCAAGCTAAAAGAGACGTTGAAATGCTTAGGAACCCAAGTTTCTCCAATTGACTCTCTTTCTTTCAAAAGTTGTCTCTGTTTTTTCTCAATAGCTTTCTTCGTTTTTACAGCTTTCTCCCAATCCCCGTTCATTATTCCTTGGTTCACCTCACTCCACACTGCTGCTGATTCACTTGCCAACACTTCCTGCATCAATTCAAACTCATATATGATCAGGTATGTGCAAAGTTTTTTGCTTAAAACATAACATGTATTTGTGGAATCATCTTATCATGGAAACAAATATATATGAAACAAAATCTCTAGGAAATAAAATTGTTAACAAAGACGTGTTTGGGGCTATTTTTGTCTAGATTCCTTTCATTTTGCTTGTTTTGTAAAAATGCTTAGAATTGCTTTTGGAATATTTGAAAAGTGCATGAGTGTTTAGAAAAATTCTCCCAATTAAAAAAGAAAAAAACTCTTCCAAATGTATTATATATGTTGAAAAACATGCATACTAGAATATTGGTAGAATGTTGAGAAC
Organism: Nephelium lappaceum; assembly: GCA_021234005.1. Lineage (NCBI taxonomy): Eukaryota > Viridiplantae > Streptophyta > Magnoliopsida > Sapindales > Sapindaceae > Nephelium > Nephelium lappaceum. The sequence continues at coordinate 12,127,743 of CM038002.1, forward strand.
AAATTCAGATGAAAAGATCAAAATGAAAGAAAATTGGTAATTATACCTTGTGAAAGTGGACAAACGAAAATTAATGCAATTCATGTCCAGGATACATGCATGCTGGTCTACAATGCAATTCATACCTGCAAATCCTTGACAATAGGAGTTTTTAACCCAGAAAGGATTTCGTTTGCATTGTATATAACTCTACTTTTCCCATCACTGATGTCCTTCATTGTCACAGTTCTGCAATTTTCAAATAGAGATCATAAATAAAATCATCACACTTAAAAAATAGGAAAAAAAAAAAAAGCTCATTTCATAAGTTTTTATATATGTTCTTCTGCCTACTGGTGGAATGCCATGAAAATTCCATGAATTTACATCATTTAGAGCATTACCTAGTATAGCCGACCTTGATTGTGTGACCAATAGTTTAGGTTGTGTAGTTAGCTAGTTACCAAAGTTGTACAACGAATAGTTCAAATCATAGGACCAATTATCTAAATTATGCGACTAATTATTTAAGTCATAGATCATTCAGATATGAGCGAATTTATTCATATATACTTAAAATTCCAAAAAATTCCTATATAAATTTTAAGATGAATTAATACCTATCCCAATGGCCATCAATCTCATAAAGGGTGTCAGATGATGAGAAGTGGTAGATTTTCCCTTTAATAGCTCTATAATTCTTTCTACGCCCTAAAAAAGAGTTGGCTTTATAACATAACTCAGCTTCAAGGCCAGACTCTTGACACTTGATTCTAACGTTGCCAACCCAATCAACACTAGGGAGTGGTAGAAATCTTATTTGGAGTTTTGGTGAATTCATTTCATAAGTTTCTCCGTGATTATGGAGCTTCAGTTGCCTTTTCCCATGCATCTCAACTTCCGCCCCCGTTCCTACAAGTTACATTATAATGTCATAATTAGAAGGGACATTCCAATATTTTTCCAAAACTGTTTCTGTTTCATAAATCTAATAATATGTAAAACATGTGTCTTGGTATTAAATTTATAGAACTGAATATATTCGATAATGTATTAATTGGTATTTCAAACTTTTAGCAAAAATTGGATTAAAGGAACTTTAAGGCGTGTTTTATTTGAAACAAAATACATATTTTTATTTTTATTCCTATAGAAATCTTTTTTGTTTAAAAAAAAAGATTGAAATGCTAGCAACTCGAAGATATATATAATATTGTCAGAATAAATTAACACATTTTATTTTTAATCTATATTAAACAGTGCTATAAAAACATTTTTATGGAAACAAATGATCGAGTTCAACTAACAAAGAAAAAAGTACATTATTGAATCTTGAAATTTTAAAATTTAAGATTTAATTTCTTTTTACAAACTTTGCCTGAAATAAAATGAAAATTATAAGGAACAACCCCCTCATTCCATGATAAGCACAACAAATCATAAGCAAAAACCAAAATAATAATGAACAATAGAAATTTGATATGAAAATAGGAGGTACCGTAGAAATTAGGAACACCATGTTGACACCAAAGCATTTCAATGTTTTCGTTTTGATTTGTTGCATGGAGGGCGGATACCGGTGGGTGATGTGAAACCTTAAAAACATACAATATAATTAATAGTACTCAAACATTTATATAATTTAAATTATAATAATAATAAGAAAGAAAATGAATCGGATAGAAGAGGCAAACCTGTTCAAGAAAAACATTGAGGTTGGCTCTTGAAACATGGTGAGTCTCACCAAGAATAGGGTTGTATGGAAACAATCCGAGCATCAGAGGTCGTGTTGTTGAAATACTCCATGCTACAACACCTGTAAATCTTTCCACCGAGCTTTCCATTTTGTTCAACTTATTCACCATATTATCATCACCGATGCAATACACTGATTCCCCAAACCATTGTAGTTGTGACTTTGGAAAGTTGAATGTTGCTGGCAACTGCACCCCCAACCAATCAACATCTTTACAAAGTTAACATTTTCATCGACGTAAAACAACACAGATGATATTTAGACCTTTCATATTTATATTCCATGTGTATTATAGTCAGTATATCAATTATACCCATATGACATATGGCATATGGCAGTTGAGATACATCACTACTAATAAATACTTATCCATCAATTATCATATCATTAATTAGAATATAAGTAATATATAACAAATATGATGTCTAACATTACTAAATACTAAATATATGCATCATTCTGTTTCAATACTGAACAATAAATTATGAGATAAATGGCTTGGTCGTCAGATAGTAAGACTTAGGTCCACCTACTCCTAGTTCAAGGTTGTGAGTTCAATCTCACAAAGTCCCAATATTTGTGCAATTTTCCTCATTCGATGTAAATTGTTTTCTCCCATTTTCTGAGAGGAGATCCTTGGGTCGTGTCTCAGAATCACTTCTCAGCTGATTCCTATAACACCCTAGGTAAGATACTAGTAATTAAAAAAAAAAATAATGAACAATAAATTAATTGACTTGCCTGGAAGTGCGTAAGATCTGACCCTGGCCGTATAGTTTTTACGAGTTCTAAAATACGTTGTAGAAAATTAGGAACCCTATAATCTGCAGTCGATTCCCCATCGAACGTTAACGGCTTGGTCAGCACAACCCTTTTTCCATCCTTCATCACATTGTAGCATATCATTTCTTTTGTTTAAACAACAAAGATATAAATAAATAATTCAAAAGATTATTAATATATGTTATATAATAATAAAAATTATCCCGCCTGTAAAGGAAAAACCACCTAATGCACACATTTGTTTGCTTTTTTAGGCCAAATTTTGAAGATTACTTAAGAGAGATGTCTTGTTTTTTTTTTTTTTTTTTTTTAATTCTTGTTTAAACACAAATATTCATGAGCTATATTTTTCCTTTTCATATTAAATTTTAAATTTTTTGTGCTTCTCTTATTGTGATGAAATTAGTATATATTACTACCCTTATCTTATTTTATCTTTTTTTTTTTTTTTTTTTTTTTTTAAACTAACACCAATGTTTTAAAACTCACTAATCGTTAGTCGATCGGCTACTTGATGAGTAGCAACTACTCGACTACTTGACGAGTACTCGATTTGATCGTTGATCAATGGTTAACTCATTAACAAATGGTCAAATTTGATCAAATCTATAAAGAAAAAAAAAATCATAGAGTTAAAATACAGTCATATAATCACAAAACATTAATGTGAGAGTGTAATTATCCTCTCTACAAACATTAACAATTGTGAGACACAGGGAAAAATTATTATTTCTTAAATCTAAGGGCGTAAACTGACGTTTTTTTAAATGTCGGGGGACATGACCAAGTTGTCTTATCTATATAAAATACACCCCTCAATCACTAGTCAAACCCATTTCAAACAATCCATGCCACTACCCATGACCAAACCGCTATCCATGATCGGACCGTCAACGACGATAGTAGACCAACAATAGCAACGACTCATTGGCGATGATGACAACAATCCAAACATGTAACCTATTAAGCTATAACAGTCAAAACTCACAACCTACAAAGTTGCAACCTATTTCCACTCAATGAACGATCGACAATGAAGACAATGTGACAGTGAGACGACGATAGACCGACAGTTAAGGTAAAGGTTAGGGTTTGCAAAAGTGGGGTGCTCGGGGTTGGGTGCAAGATTTGGTGAGAGGCTTTAGTTTCTACGAGTTTTGCCCCTAGCAAGTATAACCCTCAATTTGGAGGTTCTCGAGTCGACTGAACCCCACTGACCTAGTTCTCGATGAGTAATCAGAGTTATTTGTCGAATTTTACAACAATGACTAACATTGAATGGTTCAGAAGTTTGTCCAAATCTACCTAAATTAGCCATAATTTGTGCCGTTTGGATATCTATTTTCATAATCATAAATAACTACTCTAATTATAAGAAAAAAAAAATTACCTACATAACCTTATAAAATGCACTTTGTAGGAATTAAACCCCCATTACATTGGTGTATGAAGAGATGCACAACCAATTATGTTAAAATTTTGTAACCAAATGTGTAGATACTACCCCCATTTTATTTTACCTGTTCAGCTCTATTTATTAATACTCTTATATCATTTGAAATGGGTTATATTATTTTACTAATTCATTAATAATTTTCGTTTGATTGATTAAAATATACAATACTAAGTTATCTTTTTGGCAAAAAAAGTAAAGACAAGAAAAAAAAAAAAAGCAGTTGAAAATAATAACAGAAAAAAAAAAAGAGTTGAAAATTATTTCATCCTTTTGGTTTTAGCAAAACGGACTGGGCAGAAATTGTTGCTGTCGGCAATAAAGAGGCAGAACAGCACAAACTAGAATCTTTTGGCTTTTCAAACATGCCAAATAAACATTTACAATAAAGACATAATATTCGTTTAAGAACAACCAAACAGCAGCACGTTCCGGCTCACTTTCAACGGAGACGGCAGCATTGAACTTCAGTAGATGGAATACCATCCTATCAAATTCCAATCAAACAAAAGTAGACAAAAATATACAAACATATCTCCTCCGATGTCCTCTTTTCAAAGAGTTTAAAAAAAAAAAAACAACAAATAAACAATTTTATATAATATTTTATGTTGGGAGTTAATTCTTCTTAGAAATCTAATAAGAGATAGAAGTTTCTGTACCAAAAAAAATTTTCAACTTTGTACGACGATATTAAAGATTATTTACATGGTAAACCCATTGGATCGAGACGGAAGTATAGCTTGCTTAAATTACGAAGTCTTTGACTAAATTTTGTTTAAAAATAGTAGTAAAACGAAAGGGCCTACAAATTTTCTTTCACCGTTACAATACTCAATTGATTGTTTACACGAAAGCTTTTGTTAATTTATTGGTTGAAAATCTATGGTAGAAGTTGTCGTACACTTTCTTTGATTTTGAGAAGTTAAGAGTTCAAGACTCACGTTTGTTCTAAAATACTAAGTGTGGATAGTTTTCTATAAATTTAATCTCTCATCTCCAATCACAAAAAAAAAAAAAAAGTTATCAATCTATGACAATCTTTGGATTGATTGTAAATGTATTTATTGAATAGTATTAAGGATTATTATTAATTATACAAAACGTAAAATGCATGTTTAATTCTGTCTTAACGTTAAAAGGAATCAAAGAACAAGTGGGGGGTTTCCCCACTTGCCGTCTGCAGGAAGGAAAGAACAACTTCATTTCACACCCAACACACCGTAAAGAACATATAAAATCAATTTAATGCAAGAAATTAAATAACTAATTCTAAACATAAATTTTTTATTGTTTTGGGACATCAAGTTGAACAATACATACATGCATCGGATATTTATTTTATGGATGAATATATCAAATGTGGAGAAGTCGGAAAACGGCTTGAGAGATTCAAACCCGGGCTTTCGTTTGCCGGAAAACAACCAATATATGCACGTAACTATAAATAAAAGCCACTGAATTAAAGGTAGCTGTAGAGAGGAAGGTTATGTGTACATATATTTATATAAGAAAGTGAGAAAGAGAGCGATATGATGCGTACCATTTGACGAGAAGGGTCTCACAAATATATAAGATCGAGAGAGAGAGAGAGAACTGAAGAAGCGCTTCTGCAATCTGCTTTTGGATTTTCGAGAGATTAATTTGAGGCTGTTTGAGAGAGAGAGAGAGAGAGAGAGAGAACTGAAGAAGCGCTTCTGCAATCTGCTTTTGGATTTTGTAGAGATTAATTTAAGGCTGTTTGGTGTTGTTTTGATGTTAGTGGAAATGGGTTATTATTATTATTATTATTATTATTGTTATTATTATTATTATTCTATTAGGCTACGTTTGGTATGCAAGATGGGAATGGAATGAAATGGATTGGATTGAAATTGAAAAATTACTATCCCATATTTGATAAAACTTGAGATTGAATTAAAAATATCTCATATTGTGTTTGGTGTATGGTGGGATTGGATTGAAATAAAATTAGTTTATATATTTTATTATATACTTAAAATAAATTTGAAAATTAATTTTATAAAAAATCTGAAAAAAAAGAGAAAAATATTTTATTAATTTAAATACAAAGATTAATTTCAAATGGTACAATGTAGGTTGGATTTGGATTAGAATAAAATTAATTTAAATATTTTATTATATAACCTAGCTTATATTGTACAAAAAGTTAATAATGTTTTAAATAAAGTAAATCCTATAAATCATTTTTCTAGAAAGTTATATTGATTTTTTCAAAATTATATTATTTTAAAGTATGACTAAATAAAGATTAATTTTGGAATAACTCTTTTTTAGAAAATAATATTATTTCAAAATTTTTGTTTGCATATAATAAAATTAATTTCACAAAGTATAAGAGAAGCAAATTAAAAATATACAACAGTTGGGTACAGTAATAATGCGGTTGGTAGAAGAAACAATTTAATGTGAAGAAAAAGAAAAATTACTAAGCTTGAATCTCATTTCCATTGAATCCCACGGTGGAACTTGGGATTAGGCGTTCTCATAAGAATAAGATTGAAATGAAGATGAGATTGAATTTCCATTCTCAAGTTAGCATTTCTAAACATAGGATTTGAGAGTTTGGAATATTTTAAATCTTAAAGCTGCCTCAAATCCCATGTTCCAAACATAGCTTTAGAGTAATGTTAAGTTTCCTAAAAATTTTATCCATATCCATGTTTAAATGATATGGTATGTGAGTTGTCAAAATTTTATAAATCATGGGATAATATGATAATTAATAAAATATTGACAACTCACATGTCACATTATTTGGGTAAAATTTTTGGAAAGTCTAGCATTACTTTATCCCAAAAGTTTGCTCAAATCTATGTCCAAATGATGTGACATGTAAGTTAATAAAATTTTGTAAATCATGAGATAATGTGATAATTAATAGGATATTGACAACTCACATATCATATTAGTTGGACAAAATTTTTGGAAAGTCAGTAATGTTAAATTTTTCAAAAATTTTGCTCAAATCTATGCTCAAATAATGTGACATGTGAGTTGTGAAGATCTTGTAAATCATGGGACAATATGATAATTAATAGCATCTTAATAACTCATGTGCCACATTATTTAAGCAAAATTTTTAAGAAGTCTAGCATTACTCTACTAAGCTTCTCAAAAATTTTGCTCAAATTCATGTTAAAATGATATGACATATGAGTTGTCAAAATCTGATAAATCATGGGATAATGCAATAATTAATAGGATTTTGACAACTCACATGCCACATCATTTAGACATGAATTTGGACAAAATTTTTAGAAAGTCTAATACTTAGAGCATCTCCAATGAGGCTGTGGATTGTAGAAAAATAAAGTGTCATATAGGATTGTGTGAAAAAAACTCTTTCCAATGCAAATGTCAACTTTCATTGTCAAGTTGACTTGGCAAAAAAAAAAAAAAAAAATCAACATTGTGAGGATGACTGTCTACATATAGAGGGCCTGTTAGACAGACCTTGAAATGCTGACTCAGCAACTTACATTGAATGCTCTCTTCAATGTGTGGATTTTAAATAAAACCATTGGAGACCATTTTTTGGTTTGACTATCTATCAATACCATGTAAGAAACAATTGTCTTGACATTGATGACATGACAATGGATTGTGAAAAACAATTCACAACCCCATTGGAGATGCTCTTAGCTTTCCAAAAATTTTATCCAAATTTATGCTCAAATAATGTGATATGTGAGTTGTCAAAATCTTGTAAATCATAAGATAATGTGATAATTAATAGGATCTTGACAACTCATATGTTACATCATTTGAGTAATTTTTGGGAAGTCTATCATTCCTCTTATTATTGTTATTATTATTATTATTATTATTATTATATCGTTGCTTATACATTTACATATAAAACAGGGAGACATAACAACGACATAGAGGAAAGAGTGAGTTTTTTTTTTTTTTTTTTGAATTTTGGGACTAGTTTATGGAACAACTGGGACCCTACTGGGATATCATTTGGTGACGAGGTCCAGAAAACTACTCTCAAATGAGAGGGATCCACCCACACAGAGATGGGGAAGAAACCCACACGAAGGTGAGGTAGCAACCCACACATAAGAGTAAGAGTTGGTAACACCAATAAAGCATTTATCAATTTATTATTATTTAAAATTTGGTATCTTATTTAATAATTAGGGGTGATAATTATTTATTATTATATGGTTATGTATAATTTTATCTTAATTTGTGGGCTATTGTCCTATTGATATCACCGTTGATATTCCACTTCCCGTACCTTCACTTTTCATGACTATATGGACCAAGACAAAATTAGCCAGTAAGAACATATATATATATATATATATGAAATGGCTATTTCTATAGCTATATTTTTGGATTATTATGATGAATTGAAATCTAAATGTGTGACTTCATTGCTATCCAAAAATTTATTTGTTAAAACAAATTAAAATTTTCAGGTACGAGAATAATTGTTTTAACTTGAAACATTAAAAAAAGAAAAATTAACATAGACATTAAGAAACTAAAATTATTGTAATGACCATAGATCCAGACCCATGAGCCAACTAGACAACGACCCAATGTGTCAATCGACATAGGCTTACAGCCTAACTTGTTGGTCGACATAGGTCTACTTTTCCTCATATGGATTGGTCAACAAGACAAATGACTCAGTTTACTCAATGTAGAGTAAATATACCCTTAATAGAATGACTCATGGGTTCGATCGACTAAATTCAATATAGCTATGAACTGTTCTTACAGGTTGGTCAACATGACAATGACCTAAGGTTCATAATTTGACTCCAACTCTTCCACCTCGAGTCTAATTACATCGGGACTCAACCATTTATGAGATAAGGCATAATCCGATTAGGATTAACCTTCATCCTCTTCGATAACTTAGGGATGACTAAGACCATCACCCATTCTACTCAAATTCAAACTCCTAAGTCTATTGAAACCAAACTTCTTCCGACTAAGTAAAACTGTCATGCTTATAAAAGCGTCCTCACACCCTCAAATCAGACATTTCATCTCACATACACTATCACCCTATCGAATCGTCATCAGATATCTCTGAGATCTAATCCAACCGCCCTTAATGATAGAATTCTCACAATGTCGTCTATATCCTCACTTCATATGTTCTTTCCCCCAACATTCTCAACCGAATCCACCAATATGATGCTCTCAATAACTTGGTGTGATCAACTTAGTGCTAGACCACTACCATCTTAGATCATCATGAACGTTGTTGTAGCTAACAACCTTGATCCACCTTGCCGCCATTGCCTTCCACCTACATTGCCTCACAGCCTAGCCATTTGATTTACACTGTCTTGCAGTTAACATAGTCTACGCGATCTAACAACTCCGACTGTCCTTATTTTCTGTCCTAATACAACTACAACGATGCTTTATTTACTTTTCCATTACCTTTTACATTCAACATACCGACTTGAGCGTCAGAGCATCTTTGGTTGACACCTTAGCAGTGTCAAGATCATCCATGTTCTTTCTTGTTTGATTTGTACAAATACAAGTTGCTAGGTTCTATTAAATCGATTGACGAGGCCCGCTTTCAGTCCACATGTTTTAGTTCGATCCCACTACAATTATATAGAATGATTTCTTCTAAACACCCTTTTAGTGGTTTTGACCATCATTTAAAATAGCTATCTAGTAGTTCTAGAATTAAAAAGCCCGATTGTATACTAAAAACAATTCAACGGTTTCTTTTCTTTTTGTTTTTTCTTTTTTCTTTTTGAAAATAACAATTCTACAGTTTCAAACTGAGAGAAGAAGAATTGAAATCCTATTTTTTGGACATTGGATTTTTGAGAATTTTGGAATTGTTTTGATTGATGATCAAATAAGTAATTTTCTGGTGTTTTTTGCATAAAAATTGTTGCATGATCTTTGGTGGGATGGTTATAAGTGTACATGTATTTTTAATTAGATTATTTTGTATTTATTAATATTTTATTTAGGGTAATATTTATATATGAAGGAAGTACACATGTCCTACTTGAAGTATGCCTATATGATACAACTTTACAGGTTAATTACACAAACTCCTCTCACATTAGTCAAACTTAACTGTTTAAAATGATACTTTCATCTTTTCATCCTATTTTTATTTTTCATTCTAAAATCTAAAAATTTAAAAATATTTTTAAAATAAAAAGAAGAAAGAGATAGATCTCTAATATAAACATTAGATTAATGGTAGAGATAAAATAATAATAATAATAACAATAAATTAAAAAAGTCAAAAAAAAAAAAAAAAGATGGAGATCCGATTGAATCTCCACCATAAGCATCCTTATGTGACTGGAGATCCATGCATGGGATCTCCATCACTTAATGAGGATCCTTGCCTTGGATCTCCATTGGGTGATGGAAATCCACACTTGAGGTTCCCATCAATGATTGAGACCTAGATAGGGTCTCATGTAGCGATAACCCTTTCACGCTACAATAGGCCTCTTGGTAAGGAAGGGGTGCTTGGCCTCATCTACCACAAATAAGGTTCATAATTCAATGAACATCCCATCGTGGCAAGAGAGGCAAGCCACCTCTTTCCCTAACCTTAAGCTTGTTTGGTGATGGAGGAAGGCTTGATCCTTCTCGAGTTGTTAGGTCTCCATTCATGGAGATATGCAATCTCCACCTTGAATATTTCCTTTTCAAAAAATCTATATATAATTTTTATCCTATCTCCATTGTCCATCTCTGGGATGGATAGTGGAGATCCATATTCTTAAAAATACTTTATTAGATTAAAGGTCACAAGAGTATTTCAATTATTTTACCCTTTTTGTATGATCAAATATTGCTTTAACAGCCGTTGACCAACCAATGTAATTAAGTATAATTAATACATAAAAGTATCCGTGTGTAAAGTGGTATACCTCATGTAAGTAACGTGTAATTTGTTCTGTTCATATTATAATATAACATTTTTTAAAAAACGATCATTGTATAAATTAGATTTTTGAGTGCTAATGTGGACACCAAAATGATTAGGTAAATAGCACAAGTATACTTTAAATGAGATATTATATCAAGTATCCTAATCATCTCATGTGTGGCGTTCTTTTCCACTTAACCACATTGGACGGTTGTAATTTATATGCATACATACATACATTCCTATATATATATATATATATATATATATATATATATTAAGTGGTTGATTTTAAGCCATCATTCTAAGTTACTTTATCCTAAAATAAATTTAATTAGCATGGCTAGATTAGAGGAGATCAACAATATCACTCATTTTCTTTGTTAAGTGTATCGATACCCCAAGTATGTTATAGAATGTGCCTATATATATGGTTAATTAATTAAGTGTAAATGGCTCTCTCTGCTGAGATTAATGAAAGCAATTCTTCCTACTTCCATTTCTTTGTCTCTCGTATTTAGTTTTGTTTGATATCTAGTTTTGCTTGAATTATATATTGTTTCTAACTTCTCCGTCTAATTCCTATTTATATTTACAACACGTTATGTGCACAATATTGTTGATATCGCCCAAGTAAAAGGGATATCCAGGAAAGAAATATAATTATTATTATTATTTTATTTGATTCCTCTCATTTAACTATTTTTATGAGTGCATTTTGTGGTTGGTTATATATCGGATCCTCCACATCAAATGATAAATTTAGTATTTATTTCCAATGGTTTTATTTATGTGATATTTTATTTGAGAGATGTCTATGAAATTAGAAGTTTCAAAATCTAAATTGGCAAATTACAAATTAGTTATTCAATCCAAACGTTTTTATAGACGGAGTCAACTTTATATTTTTATTACAAATTACTTATGTACCCTTACCCTAAATTTGTTAACTTTGACGGCAAACGGTGATGTAGTGTAAAAAAGACAAAAATATCCTTGATGGTTGATAATTTGACTAGTTTGACCAAATAAAAAGTCAAAAGAAAATTTAACTAAATCAAATATAACCAAAAATTATAGATGAAGAACATTTTTTTCTCTCTTTTCTTCACCTCTCTCTCTAACCCATCCCTCCGTCTCTCCATCTACCTCTCTATAGACAATACTGCCTGCCACTAGCACTCCCGATGACATTGCCATAAGCTGCCTGGCTCGAATCCTACGGTCCTCATCCTTTTTGTTTTCATCTCTGTGCGCCACTATTGTCCTCACTGTTCTCTCTCTACCACCGTTCCTCTCTCGCTACAATGATAAACATGGGCAGGCTTTAGTAACCAGTGAACGAGGATGAAACTAGGTTGGTGGTAAGGATGGACTCGTGGCGGCTGATGGTGGAACAATATGGTGAAGACCTGAAAATTTAGGTCTCCTCCATCCACGCAATGGAGAGTCAACAATCAGGTGAGGATCTCTATTGTCTCACCAACTACTGCTTTAAATTCTTTTGGTTTTTTAAAATTCATCTCTACCATCCATCAGATTGATAGACTGTGGAGTATTTTTAAAATTTTTTGTTTTCTAAATTATTTTTTTTAGATTTAATTTTCTTTTTTTCTTTTTGGTTTTTAAAATTTATTCTAAAATAATAAAAATAAAAATGAGATCAAAAGTCAAAAGTACCTCTAAAACTGTTAACGTTGACTAACTTAAACTAACTTCGGGTAGCAAAATTTTAATAAATCACTAAAGTTTACGTTGGCTGAAAATTGATTTTAACTGGATAGTTAATTTGTAATTTACTTAAATTTGAATCTGGTAAGGAAATAAAAGTTCTGAATTCAAATTTAATAAGGATCTAAAATTTTAGAATTTATTTCCAATCAAAACAAGAAGTTCTAAATTTTAACCCAATCGAGAATTTGAAGTTCTAAATACTAAACTTACTAAATCAAAACCTGAAGTTCTAAAATTAGAACCTGAAGATTGAATGTCAACCAGAAATTCTGCATCAAAGGATATTGAAATATATATTTGTTTGGGGAATATTTACAGGAATTTAGAAAAAGAAAATATAGAAATATGAACAAGAAGTTTGGTATATTGATTTTATTAGAAATTGATGTCCTTAATTTTAATTAAGGCAATTGAACTGAAGTTTCAAGTTTAACTTATAATGTGATGTTAAATTTATAGAAGTTTTGAATCATGTCAAATTATAATAATTATTATCATATATGAAAAACTAGATCGTAATTTCTATTGAAAAATCTCAAAATCTGAATTTTCCTAAATTTTATTCATGAACTTATAGTCTAATGGTTGGATTAGAAGTTCCAAAAATTGATATGATGCCCAAAATCCAATTGAAATCAAAATCAAATTGATTGAGAATCAATTTGATTAAGTAAAGCCCAAAATTAGACCTCAAAGGCAAGCTTAATGAAGTTCATGACCCAGGTTCAATTGCCCAAGAAGGGATATGGAAGGAAGAGGTTACCTCTGCCAAAAGGTGGGAAAAGAAGCCAAAGGGAAACACATTCTAAAAATTAAAAAATTCTCCCTACATAAGTAGATCTCCTTCTTCCATCAGGATAATAGAGGAAGCCAAGCCTAGCATCAAGCCTAAGGCTAATGCACCACAATGGCTATAAGTGTTAGGTCGTAGTGAGAAAAAAAAGGAGGGCCAGTAGTGTGCCACGTAGCCTTATGAGCGAAAGGACAAACGAGAGGGGGTCACATGTCTCTTATGCCTAGATCGATTAGACAAGGAGCATGAGACAATGGAATGGTGAAAGCAATGAGATAAAGAGGAGCCAAGTTACATGATGTAGGTATGTAAATGAAAAGGACACAGAAGGATAGTTGGCCATTGGTAAATGAGAAAAGAGGAAACCTTATAAGAAAAGAAGAAGCATGTAAAGGCATTCATTGTTCGAATGAAGGTAAATTAGTCTCTCTAACCTAAGAACACTCTAGCGTGTAAGGGAACTCCTATGAGAGAATCCCTTACAAGCATTGCATGTTGTTTATAGGCCTTACTCTTGGAACAACTTGGATTTCTTTCATTTTTTCATCATTCTTCCACCCTTAGGCCTTATAGCTGAGCGACTTCCAATCGAGAATTCCATTGACTTGAATGTCAGAGGATTTACGGCGACGGAGCACCGGTGACCCTTGACTTTGCTTTCTTTGTTTTGTAGGCAACCAAGTGAAAGGACAAATTGCCTATTTGGAAGAATCTCCTTTCTCAAGGGGATCCAAGCATTTAAGGGAACCCTAATTGAATTTTCTACTTTTTTAGATTATGTTTCATTTGTAATTCTTTGTATCTATTGTTGGTGTAATTGGTGTGACCAATTTTGACATCAACAGCTGGTGTCCGTCTGTGGGACATAGTATAAAAGCACCATGACCTACCACAAGAAAGTGTGCGACCTAACTCTTCTGAGAGAATCCTCACTTGATTTGGATTCTATTTCTAGGCCTTACTCTTAGAATAACCTAGATTTCTCCCCCTTTCTATTGTTCTTTTACCGCTTGGCCTTATAGCTACAAGGTTTTCCCTTGAGAATCCCACTAGCTTATGCGTCAAGCGAGTTTTTGCCAGTGGAGCAACGATGACCCTTAAGCTCTCTTTCTTTGTTTTGTAGGTAGCCAAAGGAACTGACAGATTACCCAATGGGAAGAATCCCCTTTTTTAAGGGGATCCAAGATTCTAAAGAGATCTTAATTGAATTTCCTACTTTTTTAGATTGTATTCCATTTGTAATCCTTTATATCTATTGTTGTTGTAATTGATGTGACCAATTTAATTGGGCATCAACAACGATATTATACTCATGCAAAACTCAAAATTAATCTAGATTTAGGTAAACAAATTTTGTCGTTTGTGTAAAGATGAAATGAGATTGTCCATCTACTAGAACTTGTATAAAATTCCAAATAGGTGGTCCAGAATAAACTGCTTTGAGTTTACAATGGACACATACATCGAAAGGGCATAACAATTGGAGCTAGTGGCACCCACTTGTGAATTGGTGAGCAGTCCCAACCACTCTCTAAGCTAAAAGAGACGTTGAAATGCTTAGGAACCCAAGTTTCTACAATTGACTCTCTTTCTTTCAAAAGTTGTCTCTATTTTTTCTCAACAGCTTTCTTTGTTTCTACAGCTTTCTCCCAATCCTCATTCATTATTTCTTGGTTCACCTCACTCCATACTGCTACTGATTCACTTGCCAATACTTCATGCACCAATTCAAACTCATATATGATCAGGTATGTACGAATTTTTCTGCCTAAAACATAGCATGCATTAGTGGAATCATCTCATCACGGAAGGGAATATATATGAAAACAAAATCTCTAGGAAATAAAGTTTCTAACTAATGTGTTTGGGATTATTTTTGTCTAAATCCCTTTCATTTTGCTTGTTTTGTAAAAATGCTTAAAATTGCTTTTGGAACACCTGAAAAGTACATGAGTGTTTTGAAAAATTCTCCCAATTAAACAACAAAAAAAAAAAAAAAAAAAAAAAAAGAGAACCACCTCCAAATATATTATATTTTTAAAATCTCATGATGTAAACTGATATTCTTTTAAATGTTAGGGACCAATTTGATACTTTTGACTATTGAATTTTATCAAACCTCAGGGCGGTTTGTGTAATATGGCATACTATAAATGAAAACAACCACACAAAACCTATCATTTTTCTCTTCTCTCTCACCTGCCTCCACTCATCTCTCTCAAAACTGATCTTCTCTCCCACCATTTCAAACCCTACTCAACCACCATTAGTTATCACGGTGACTCTAAATGAAGACAGTGATAGAGACGATGATGTTGACGATAACTGTGACGGAAGGAAGCAAACCCATCAGGCAGAGAAGACGGTAGCACCGCAACAGTTTACCAGCAGAATAAAGGTGAAGAAGAAATGAAGAATGAATGATAGTAGAGGTAGGGTACCAGCAAAATAGAAGGTATGTGATGCCATAGCAAAAGAGGACGCCATTTGACGCGACTCGATCCAGATACCTCTAGCTTTAATTTGGTAGGTCACTCCGGGGACCCCAACGGCTCTCTTTCAGACCCGACTCGTTAGGTTAAGCGAAATCCGTGGAGTGAACCTTGAACTTCTAATACTTTTTAAAACCTTATTGGGTCGATTTTCATTAAAAACTGAAAAGGCGTATGAATTTTTTTTTTCGATTTTTAAATGCATTTTCTAACAAAATTTCGACAGCATAACGATTGCATTTTCGACATTCCAAAAAAACCTATTTACAAAAAATCACACTTTGACTAAAATTCATCACCAGCCTAACTTCTGATTGCCCATAGGCTTCAAACATGCATTTGATTTTCAAATCAACTTGATAAAAATTCAAACACAATTTAATAAATCACATTTAAATAAAAAACAATTTAAAACATATTTACAAACAAATAATTATAAATTACTTATACAATTCAAAAAGAGGTTTACATACAAATAGGCTAAATGCTAAAATGGATGGCTTAAAATGGCATCGTGTCGTGTTGCCTTGCCGTTGAAGGAAATGTCACTGCTCGGCTACCTACTAAGAGTACTGAAGAGGTTTTTGTATAAAAACAGTAAAATAATGAGCTAGAAGCTCAGTGAGTGATAATTTATCTTTTATTTGAAAATTTGATTTCTAAACGTCCTCCTCGGAAAACGTTTGAAAACAATATTTATTTTTTTAAACATTTCAAACTTTAATTTCTTAACTCAATTTAAACGTGAGAATTTATATATAAACGCAAGCATGCATTTAAATTCAAAACTCGTAACTTAAAATTATATATAGCTTGAATAAATATTATAAAATGCCTTTTCTCTCAAATTTACTTTTCTTTAAAAGCTATTTCTTGATACCTTTCGAAAATATCATAGTAACCCTAACTCTGGGGTCACGTGGCCTTTGTATGAGGAGAGATCGAACGTAGAGGACCAACCATGATAGCTCTAAGACATCTCGCGGCTATGTGCGGAATTTCCTAGCACTAACCATAACACGCGAAACACCACCCCACATCAGCAATGGCAACTCAACTGACAGACTCGGACATTTGTCCCCCCCAGGTTAGTAACTCATTTTTCCTTAGGACTGTGCCAACTGATGTGGGATAGACCAACCAGGTCTAATCTTATATGAAAATATCTGAGGCTATACTAATGATTTTGAAAATACTTTTCTTTTCTTTTCTCGATTCAAACTAGAAAACTTAGTTTCTGAAATTTCATTTCGACAACCACATATATGCTTATAAACTCAAAATTCTCATTTCAAGCTAAAATTCATGCTCATATCAATGCATTTAAAATAAATTCAAGTAAGTAATTTCTTATCAAATCAAACTAAACAATTTGAAATACTTTTAAAATCTTTAAAATAAAATTCAATCACAAAAACGAAAAACTGCGAACGGCGCGTACGGAGCCCTTACTCCTCTCGTCTCAATCCCCGTGCATCTTGATCGCCTACACAAATATGGATACGTAAATTTACGTTCGCGTCAACTTCTGGAAACTTGAAATAACTAAAATTACACAATTGCCCGCAAGTGACCATTTTTACATGTAAACCTTCATTTTTGATTTCTTTATTGATTTTAGGGTTTCGAACTCTGTTTTCTTTGCATAGAACTTATTTATGATCACCTAGGGATGTTCTGGCACTAATGGAATCGCGTTCAGAGACCCGAAACAAAAATCGCCTGATTTTGACCCCTTTAGGCCGAATACTAGTCACGGCCCTACTCGGGGCTTTTCTTCGTTTCGTTTCACTCTGAACACCTTTCCAATTCCCCATCGGGTAAGCGTTTTAGGCTAAAAATGCGTTGTTTTCGCTACTAATTTTTTTGGGCGTTTTCTTGATTTTGATTTCTAAATTTAATCTTTGACTTTTAATAGCTTCAACAGATCTAATTAAACTCGTTAGGGTCATCCGAACAGCTCAACAAATGCAATATAGATCAATTTACGGAATTACCCTTCAAACTAGTTCAATGCGCGTTTTGATTTCTTTTTAAATTTTGATATTTTCTTGGTTTCTTAGACTCCCAATAAACATCAATTCACTTAGTTTCAATTCATTTTACTTACAACCAACCAACAAATAAATCGTAACAAAACCTATCTCAAAATCAACTCAATCACCAATAAAATCATCAACAAAAACACTTCCAAAACTTTAACAACTTACCTTTTTTTTTTCCTCACGAAATCATCCTCTTCCTCTTCGTGTTGACCTCGGTTTTGGACTGGTTTCTTGCTGACTTCATCCTCCTTTTTCTTCTTCCCACGAGCTTCTTCTTCCTCGGTTAGATCTTCCTTCTTCTTTCTCGATTTGCCACCTCTGTTTTGGTTCAATTTCGATCGCGTTTCTGCACTATTTCGGCGAGGTTGCAGCTAAACTTACGGTGGGTTCGAGTTGGGTTTGCATCGGTCTTTTCTCCTCCTTCTCCTTTTTTTCTCTTTCGCTCTCTCCCTCTCGATCTATCGATCTGTCGTCAGTTTTACGTGTGCGTGAGGTCTGCTTTGGGTCTGATTTGCGTCAGGCTTCTGGTTTGGTTCGAGCTAGTTTGGTGAGCTGCTCAATCGACGTCGTCCTCTTCTTCTTCTTTCGATTTCGACGACAGTCTCTGGTTTCTATTTTGCTCACTATTTCGAGCTTCCCTTTTATACTTCAATTTTCACATTTTGGTTCATGTTTTTCTCTACAAACAACTTCAATAATTTCGATCACGTTCTAAGAAAATTTTGTTCTCATCCCTTAACTTTTAACTTAATTTTAGTTTGACCACAATTATTAAAACTTATCTTCAATTTAGTCCCTTGTCACATTAAATGATTACTCAATTTCGTTCACCATTTTACTCTTCCGTTTAATCTCCAATCGAGTTTGAATCAATCTCTAAGGGTTCCCTATAACCTTAAGCGCTTCCATTGATCATTTAGAGTCTCTAATCGATGCTTAGGGACTATTACTGGAAAATCTGTAAAATCAAAAATAGAGGGTTTACACCATTTTGGCGATGCAAAATTTGAAAAAAAGACCGATCGAGTTGACCGAGTTGATCGAGTTGGGTGGAATTGGATTGAGATATTGTCAGACCCGAATTGAACCCCTGATCCAAGGGTTCTCAGATCGATGATCAGTAGAGCGATGATTTCTTAGGGAGAAATCAGCCAACTTGGCTGAGTTTTTAAACCATGCCATTAACCTACTAACGACAATCACATTTTTAAACAGAAAGTGTAAGGGTAAGGTGTAATACGTTTATTTTCGAAAGGTTGGGGTGCTTTTTTTTTTTATGCAAAAGTTAAGGGGTGATTCAGAATTTACGCTAGATTTTAAAACCTTTTCTTTTTTTTTCACTTCAAATTTTGACAACCATAAAATTACTTTTAATATTACTTTTTTAAGATGAAGCTTTTAATAATACTAAAATGATCACTTTCAACAAAACTCTTTCAATCCATGACCAATTATTTCAGTCCATGCAAATTATATCCGCCTAAAGAATGTATACCAAACAACCAACTAATACGGAACAATATTGAAATACTGAACAATAGTATTTATTGTAATCGATCAGTTGTTAATAAATACTTGTTTAAAAAAAATAAAAATAAAAGTTGACAATAAATACTAGTATAGTTACCGAGTAATTATTGTAAAGATAATAGATTTCCACATGTCATCTCTTTCTTCTAGGTGTCAACCATGTATATTTACAATGACAAGTGTTGACTGGACAATTGCATGATGTACAAGTGGCTTTAGTCTTTTAACCTATATATATGATTAATTAATTAAGAATGCGTTTACTTGTACATAATCAAAATGACTTCAAATTGGAATGATTTAAAATCAGAATAGTTTAAAATCGAAACGATGTATGGAATTAAAATAAGTTATTTACTTTAATTATAGGAATCGTAATAAGATTCAATAATATTCCCATTGGGATGTTTATTTTACTTTGGAATCAGAATGAATTAATTATAATTTACAAATTAAAATTCCATAGATTAAAATTATGTACTCCATAAGGATTTTTTTTTACAACGGGTTTAAAAAACTTTTTGACTTGTAAAAGATAATGATAATGAGATTCCCAAATGAGGTGGAGGGAATGAAATTCTCATTCTACAACCCTAAATTCATATGAGACCTATAATTTTATTCCTATTATGAATTAATTTTAGAATAAGTAAACACCAACAATCATTTCTATTCCTCATTTTTATTCCCTAATCTATCAAGTGAATACACCATAGTGTAAATGGCTTCTCAGCCGAGATTAATAAAAGCAATTATTCCTCCTCTCATTTCTTTGTCCCTTACTTTTAGTTTTGCTTGATGTCTAGTTTTGCTTGAATTATATATATATATATATATATATATATATATATATTTTACTTCTCTGTCTAATTCTTCTTCATATTTACAGCATGTTATCTGCATAATATTGTTGATATACCTCAAGTAAAAGGGATACCCAGAAAAGTAATTTAATTATTTTTTTTTTAATTTTTTTTGATTCCTCCCATTCAAATATTTTTATGAGTACATTTTGTGGTTGCCTATATACTGGATCCTCCACATCAGAAAACAAACTTTGCATTTATTTCCAATGGTTTTTATTCATGTGATATTTTATTTAAGAAATGCATATGAAACCAGAAGTTCCAAAATTTGAATCCAGTAAAGAATTAAAAGTTTGAAATTCAGATTTAATATGGATCAATAATTTTCAAATTTATTTCCAATAAAAAACAAGAAGTTCTGAATTTTAACCCAATCGAGACCCTAAAGTTCCAAATATGAAAATTATACTGAAGTTCTAAAATTAGAACCTGAAGGATTTGGAAATTTCAACGAGAAATTCTGCATCAAACGTTGTTGAAATATGTATTTGTTTGGGGAATATTTACCAAGGAATTTAGAAAAAGAAAATATAAAAGTATGAACCAGAAGTTTGGTGTATTGATTTTACTAGATATTGATGTCCTTAATTTCAAGTCAGTCAGACTTGAAGTTCTGAGTTTAACTTATCATTGTGGTGTTAAATTTACAGAAGTTTTGAATAATGTCTAATTATAATAATTATTATCATATCTGAAAAATTAGATCGTGATTTTTGTTGAAGAATCCGAAGTTCCAGAATTTCCGTAAATTTTATTTATGAACTTACAGTTTAGTGGTTGGACCGGAAGTTCCAAAAATTGATCTGATATACTCTAATATTCTGGATAGATTTTATCGTATTTTATTTATCTAATGTTTTGTTTATTCAGTTGATGTTTTTATTTGTTTACTTGATATATTATCATTTGTTATCATGCTATTTATATGTGGAATTATTGTAAAGTTAATGGATTTCCACATGTCATCTGTTTCTTCTAGGTATCAAACATGCATACTTACGAGGACAAGTGTTCATTGGACAATTGCATGGCGTGCAAGTGGCTTTAGTCTTTTAACCTCTATATATATATATATATATATATACATACATACATATGGACTCTCTTGGGTACACCTAGGATATCGATACTCTTAAAAATAAAAATTATTGCATTCTAAAATTACTGATTGTAATTTATTATATTATTACTTTTAAGAATATCTTTATTTTATCTTATTACAACTAAATGAATCAAATCACATTTACAATAATCAATAGACAGAATTATATTTGCTGATTATAATTAAACATGTTTAGTTGTATATGTATACAATAAAGATATAATAAATTATAATTAGTAATTTTAGAATGTAATTACTCATTTTTTATTTCAAATGTATCTGTATCCCGAATTTGTTATAGAATGTACCTATATATATAGTTAATTAATTAAGTGTAAATGGCTCTCTCTGCCGATATCAATGAAAGCAATTCTTCCTCCTCTCATTTGTTTGTCTCTTATATTTAGTTTTGCTTGATATCAGTTATGCTTGAATTATATATTGTATCTACTTCTCCATCCAATTCCTTTTTAAATTTACAACACGTTAAGTACATAATATTGCTGATGTCACCCAAGTAAATGGGATATCCAGGAAAGTAATATAATAATTATTATTATTTTATTTGATTCCTCTCATTTAACTATTTTTATGAGTGCATTTTGGGGTTGCTTATATACCGGATCCTCCACATCAGATGATAAATTTAGTATTTATTTTCAATGGTTTTTATTTGTGTGATATTTTATTTAAGAGATGCATATGAACCAGATGTTTTAAAATTTGAATCCAGTAAGGAATTAAAAGTTTTGAATTCAAATTTAATAAGGATCAAAAAGTTTACAATTTATTTCCAATCAGAAACAAGAAGTTCTAAATTTTAACCCAATTGAGAACCTAAAGTTTTATCGAAACTTACTAAATCTGAACCCGAAGTTCTAAAATTAGAACTTGAAGATTTGGAAATTTCAACTAGAAATTCCGCATCAAAGGATGTTGAAATATATATTTGTTTGGGGAATATTTACCAAGAAATTTAGAAAAAGAAAATATAGAAGTATGAACCAGAAGTTTGGTATATTGATTTCACTAGAAATTGATGTCCTTAATTTCAAGTCAATTAGACTTGAAGTTCTGAGTTTAACTTATAATGCGATGTTAAATTTACAGAAGTTTTGAATCATGTCAGATTATAATAATTATTATCATATATGAAAAGTTAGATCGTAATTTCTATTGAAGAATCTGAAGTTTTGAATTTTCTTAAATTTTATATATGAACTTACGGTTTAGTGGTTGGATCAGAAGTTTCAAAAATTAATCTAATGCCTAAAATCCAATTGAAATCAAAATCAAATTGATTGGGAATCAATTTGATTGAGTAAAGCCCAAAAGTGGACCGCAAAGGCTAGTCCAATGAAAGTTATGGCCTAGGTTCAATTGCTTTATAGAAGGGATATGGAAAGGATGAGGTTGTCCCTACCAAGAGGTGAGAAGAGAAGCCAAAGGGAAAGTGGGAAACACCTTTTGGAGATTAAAAAATACTCGTACGTCAACATATCTCCTTGTTTTGTCAGAATAATAGAGGAAGCTAGACCTAGTGTCAGGCCTAGCATTAATGCCCCACAAAGGCAGTAAGCACCAAGCCACATGGAGAAAAGAAAGGAGGGCCAATAGCATGTCACGTAGCCTTACGATTGGAAGGATGAACGAAAGGGGGCTGCGTATCTCCTGTGCTTGGATCGATTGGACAAGGAGCAGAAGACAATAGAATGGTGAAAGTGATGGGATAAAGGGGAGCCAAATTACATGATACAGGTACATAAACGAAGGGGATGCAAAAGGAGAGTTGATAATTGGTAAAGTAGAAAAAAGGAATTCCTAAGAGAAAAGAAGGAGCATATAAAGGCATTCACTATTCGAATAAAGGAAAGTTAGTCCTTTCTAATCCAAGAACAACACTCTAGTGTGCAAGATAACTCCCTTGAGAGAATCCTTTCCAAGCATTGCATGTTGTTTTTAGCCCTTATTCTTCAAACAACCTAAATTTCTTTCCCTTTTCCATTGTTTTTATACCTCTTAGCCTTACAACTAGATGGCTTCCAATCGAGAATCCCACTTACTTGAACGTTGGATGATTTTCATGAGTGGAGTTCCAACGACCCTTGACCTCTCTTTCGTTGTTTGGCAGGTAGCCAAGGGGAGGGACAGATTGCTCAAGGGAAGAATCCACTTTTTCAAGGGGATCCAAGCATCTAAGGGGACCTTAATCAAATTTTCTAATTCTTTAGATTATATTCCATTTGTAATCCTTTGTGTCTATTATTGGTGTAATTGGTGTAATCAATTTTAACATCAACAGCTGGCACCGCTTATAGGAAACAGTACGAAAACACTATGATCTACCATAAGAAACTATGCGATGGAACTCTTTTGAGAGAACCCCTCGCAAGTATTGGATTCTATTTTTAGGCCTTTCTCTTAGAACAACTTGGATTTCTCCCTTTCTTCATTGTTCTTCTACCACTTGGCTTTATAGTTAAGGGGCTTTTCCTCGAGAATCCCACAAACTTGAACGTCGGAGGGCTTCCGCCAGTGGAGCACTGATGACCCTAAACCTCTCTTTTTTTGTTTTGCAAGTAGCGAAAGGGAGAGACAGATTAGTGAAGGGGAAGAATCCTCTTTTTCAATGGGATTTAGACATCTATGGAGATCCTAATTAAATTTCCTACTTCTTTAGATTCCATTCCATTTATAATCCTTTATATCTATTGTTGGTGTGATTGGTGTGACCAATTTAATTTGGCATCAACAACAATATTATACTCATACAGAACTAAAATCCACATTTAGGTAAACAAATTCTATAGTTTGTGGAAATATGAAATGAGTTTGTCCATCTACTAAAACTTATATAAATTCCAAATATGTGATCTAGAATAAACTGCTGTGAGTTTACAATGGACACATACATCAAAGGGGCATAACAATAGGAGCTGGTGGCACCCACAAGTGAATTGGTGAGCAGTCCCAACCACTTTCCAAGCTAAAAGAGATGTTGAAATGCTTAGAAACCCAAGCTTCTCCAACTGACTCTTTTTCTTTCAAAAGTTGTCTCTGTTTTTTCTCAATAGCTTTCTTTGTTTCTATGGCTTTCTCCCAATCCCCATTCATTATTCCTTGGTTCACCTCACTCCACACTGCTGCTGATTCACTTGCCAACACTTCCTACATCAATTCAGACTCATATATGATCAGGTGTGTACAAAATTTTTTGCTTAAAACATAGCATGTATTTGTGGAATCATCTTATCATGGAAACGAATATATATGAAAACAAAATCTCTAGGAAATAAAATTGCTAAGAAAGACGTGTTTGGGCCTATTTTTGTCTAAATTCCTTTCATTTTGTTTTGTAAAAATGCTTAGAATTGTTGTTGGAACATTTGAAAAGTGCATGTGTTTAGAAAAATTCTCCCAATTAAAAAAGAGAAAAATACTTCCAAATGTATTATATATGCTGAAAAACATGCATACTAGAATATCGGTAGAATGATGGGAACAATTCAGATGAAAAGACAAAAATTAAAGAAGATTGGTAATTATACCTTGTGAAAGTGGACAAAGGGAAATTAATGCAATTCATGTCCAGGATACATGCATGCTAGTCTACAATGCAATTCATACCTGCAAATCCTTGACAATAGGAGTTTTCAGCCCCTTAAGGATTTCGTTTGCATTGTATATAACTCTACTTTTCCCATTACTGATGTTCTTCATTATCACAGTTCTGCAATTTTCAAATAGAGATCATACATAAAATCATCACACTTAAAAAATAGGAAAAGAAAAATGATAGCTCATTCCATAAGTTTTTATATATGTTCTAGAGCCTACTGATGGAATTGCATGAAAATTCCATGAATTTACATACATTTAGAAGATTACCTAGTATAGGCAACCTTGATTGTGTGACCAATAGTTTAGGTTGTGCAGTTAGCTAGTTACCAAAGTTGTACAACGAATAGTCCAAATCATAGGACCAATTATCTAAATTATGTCACTAATTGCTTAAGTCATAGATCATGCAGAGATGTGTGAATTTATCCATATATACTTAAAATTCCAAAACATTCCTATATAAATTTTGAGATGAATTAATACCTATCCCAGTGGCCATCAATCTCATAAAGGGTGTCGGATGATGAGGAGTCGTAGATTTTCCCTTTAATAGCTCTATAATTCTTTCTACGCCCTACAAAAGAGTTGGCTTTGTAACATAACTCAGCTTCAAGGCCAGACTCTTGACACTTGATTCTAACGTTGCCAACCCAATCAACACCAGGGAGTGGTAGAAATCTTATCTGGAGTTTTGGTGAGTTCATTTCATAAGTTTCTCCGTGATTATGGAGCTTCAGTTGCCTTTTCCCATGCATCTCAATTTCCACCCCAGTTCCTACAAGTTACATTATAATGTCATAATCAGAAAAGACATTCCAATAGTTTTCGAAAATTGTTTCTGTCTCATAAATCTAATAATATATAAAACAGGTGTCTTGGTATTAAATTTATAGAACTAAATAGATTCGAAAATGTATTAATTGGTATTTCAAACTTTTAGCAAAAATTGGATTAAAAAGAACTTTAAGGCGTGTTTTATTTGAAGCAAAATACATATTTTTACTTTTATTCCTACAGAAATCTTTTTTGTTAAAAGAAAAAAAAAAATTGAAATACTATCAACTCGAAAATGTAATATTGTCAGAATAAATTAACTCATTTTATTATTAATCTATATTAAACAGGTGGTATAAAAATATTTTTGTGGAATCAAATGATCGAGTTCAACTAAAAAAGAAAAAAAGTACATTATTGAATCTTGAAATTTTAAAATTTAAGATTTAATTTCTTTTTATAAACTTTGCCTGAAATAAAATGAAAATTGTATCAAACAACCCCCGCATTCCATGATTAGCACAACAGATCATAAGCAAAAACCAAAATAATAATGAACAATAGAAATTTGATATGAAAATAGGAGGTACCGTAGAAATTAGGAACAGCATGTTGACACCAAAGCATTTCAACGTTTTCGTTTTGATCAGTTGCATGGAGGGCAGATACCGGTGGGTGATGTGAAACCTTAAAGGCATACAATATAATAGGACTCAAACATCTATACAATTTAAATTATAATAATGATAAGAAAGAAAATGAATCGGACAGAAGAGGCAAACCTGTTCGAGAAAAACATTGAGGTTGGCTCTTGAAACATGGTGAGTCTCACCAAGAATAGGGTTGTATGGAGCCAATCCAAACATTACAGGTCGTGTTGTTGAAATACTCCATGCTAAAACCCCTGCAAATCTTTCCACCGAGCTTTCCATTTTGTTCAACTTATTCAACATATCATCATTACCGATGCAATACACTGATTCCCCAAGATATTGTAGATGTGACTTTGGAAAGTTGAATGTTGCTGGCAACTGCACCCCCAACCAATCAACATCTTTACAAAGTTAACATTTTCATCGACGTAAAACAACACAGATGATATTAGACCTTTCATATTTATATTCCATGTGTATTATAGTCAGTATATCAATTATACCCGTATGACATATGGCATATGGCAGTTGAGATACATCACTACTAATATATACTTATCCATCAATTATCATATCATTAATTAAAATATAAGTAATATATAACAAATATGATGTCTAACATTACTGAATACCAAATATATGCACCATTCTTTTTCAATATTGAACAATAAATTATGAGATAAATGGTCTGGTCAGATAGTAAGACTTAGGTCCACCTACTCCTAGTTTAAGGTTGTGAGTTCAATCTCATAAATTCCTACTATTTATGCAATTTCCCCATTCGATGTGAATTGTTCTCTCCTAATTTTTGAGAGGAGATCCTTAGGTCAGTGTTTCAAAATCACATCTCAGCTAATCTCTATAGCACCCTAGGTAAGGTATCGGTAATTAAAAAAAAAAAATACTGAGCAATAAATTAATTGACTTGCCTGGAAGCGCGTAAGATCTGACCCTGGTCGTACATTTTTGAAGAGATCTAAAATGCGTTGTAGAGGATTAGGAACCCTATAATCTGCAGTCGATTCCCCATCGAACGTTAATGGCTTGGTCAGCACAACCCTTTTTTCATCCTTTCCTTCATCACATTGTAGCATATCATTTCTTTTGTTTAAACAACAAATATATAAATAAATAATTCAAAAGATTATTAATAGATATTATATAATAATAAAAATTATCCCGCCTGTAAAGGAAAAAGCACCTAACACACCCATTTGTTTGCTTTTTCTGGTCAAATTTTGAAGATTACCTAAGAGCGATGTCTTTTTTTTTATTTTTATTATTTTATTATTTTTATTTTATTTCAATTTGTCTAGTTATTAATTCTTGTTTAAACACAAATATTCATGAGCTATATTTTTCCTTTTCCTATTAAATTTTAAATTTTTTGTGCTTCTCTTTTTGTGATGAAATTAGTATATATTACTACCCTCATCTTATTTTATCTTTTTTTTTTTTTTAACTAGCACCAATTTTTCAAAACTCACTAGTCGTTAGTCGATCGGCTACTTGACGAGTACCAACTACTCGGCTACTCGACGAGTACTTGATTTGACCGTTGATCAATGGTGTTAACTCATTAACCAATGGTCAAACTTGATCAAATTTGTAAAGAAAAAAAAAATTATAGAGTTAAAATTCAGTCATATAACCACAAAACATTAATGTGAGTGTAATTATCCCTTCTACAAATATTAACAATTGTGAGACATAGGGAAAAATTATTATTTTTGAAATCTAAGGGTGTAAACTAACATTTTTTTAAATGTCGAGGGGCATGACCAAGTTGGCCTCTCCATATAAACCACACCCCTCTCAATCACTAGTCAAACCCATTTCAAACAACCCATGCCACTACCCATGACCAAACTGCTACCATTGATCGGACTGGCAATGACGACGACAGACCGACGATTGCAATGACTTATTGGCGATGATGACAACACTCCAAACATGTAACCTATTTAGCTATAACAGTCAAAACTCACAACCTGCAAAGCCACAACCTATTTCCACTCAACGAACGACCAACAACAGAGACAATGTGACGGTGAGACGACGGTAGACTGATAGTTAAGGTAAAGGTTAGGGTTTGCAAAAGAGGGGTGCTCGACATTGGGTGCAGAATTTGGTGAGAGCCTTTAGTTTGTACAAGTTTTGCCTCCAGCAAGTATAACCCTCGATTTGGGGGGTTCTCGGGTAGGCCAAACCCCACTAACCTAGTTCTCTATGAGTAATCAGAGTTATTCGCTGAGTTTTTCAACAATGACTAACATTGCATGGTTCAGAAGTTTGTCTGAATCTACCGAAATTAGTCATAATTTGTGTCGTTTGGATATCTATTCTCATAATCGTAAATAATTACTCTAATAATAGGAAAAAAGAAATTACCTACATAAGCTTATAAAATGCACTTTGTGGGACTTAAACTCCTACTACATTGGTGTATGAAGAGATGCACAACCAATTATGTTAAAATTATGTAACCAAATGTGTAGATACTACCTTCATTTTATTTTACCTATTCACCTCTATTTATTGATACTCTTATATCATTTGAAATAGGTTATATTATTTTTTTAATTCATTAATAATTTTCGTTTGATTGATTAAAATATACAATACTAAGTTATCTTTTTGGCAAACAAAGAAAAGACAAGAAAAAAAAAAAAAAAAAAAGCAGTTGAAGTAAATAATAACAGAAAAAAAACATTTGACATCCTTCTGGTTTTAGCAAAACCGACAGGGCAGAAATTGTTGCTCTTGGCAATAACGAGGCAGAACAGCACAAAGTAGAATCTTTTGGCTTTTCAAACATGCCAAATAAACATTAACAATAAAAGAAATGATATTCGTTTTAGAACAACCAAACAGCAGCACGTTCCGGCTCACTTTCAACGGAGACGGCAGCATTGAACTTCAGCAGATGGAATACCATCCTATCAAATTTCAATCAAACAAAAGTAGACGAAAATATACAAACATATCTCCTCCGATGTCCTATTTTCAAAGAGTTAAAAAAAAACAAACAAATAAACAATTTTATATAATATTTTATGTCGGGAGTTAATTCTTCTTAGAAATCTAATAAGAGATAGAAGTTTCTGTACCAAATAAAATTTTCAACTTTTTATGACGCTATTAAAGATTATTTACATGGTAAACCCATTGGATCGAGACGGAAGTATAGCTTGCTTAAATTACAAAATTTTTGACTAAATTTTGTTTAAAAATAGTAGTAAAACAAAAGGACTTACAAATTTTCTTTCACTGTTACAATACTCGATTGATTATTTACACAAAAGCTTTTGTTAATTTATTGGTTGAAGATCTACAGTAGAAGTCGTCGAACACTTCCTTTGATTTTGAGAAGTTAAGAGTTCAAGACTCACTTTTGTTCTAAAATACTAGGTGTGGATAGCTTTCTATGAATTTAATCCTCCCTCCCCCATCACAAATATATATATATATATATATGAAAAGGTTATCAATCTATGACAATCTTTGGATTGTTTGTAAAAGTGTTTATTGAATAATATCTAAGGATTATTATTGATTACACAAAATGTAAAATGCATGATTACATGTGATTCTGTCTTAACGTTAAAAGGAATCAAAGAACAAGTGGGGGGTTTCCCCACTTGCCGTCTGCAGGAAGGAAAGAATAACTTCATTTCACACCCAACACACCGTAAAGAACATATAAAATCAGTTTAATGCAAGAAATTAAATAACTAATTCTAAACATAAATTTTTTATTGTTTGGGACATCAAGTTGAACAATAAATACATGCATCGGATATTTATTGTGTGGATGAATATATCAAATGTGGAGAAGTCGGAAAACGGCTTGAGAGATTCAAACCCGGGCTTTCGTTTGCCGGAAAACAACCAATATATGCACGTAACTATATATAAAAGCCACTGAATTAAAGGTAGCTTTAGCGAGGAAGGTTATGTGTGTACATATATTTATATAAGAAAGAGAGAAAGAAAGAGAGCGATATGATGCGTACCATTTGACGAGAAGGGTCTCACAAATATATAAGATCGAGAGAGAGAGAGAGAGAGCGAACTGAAGAAGCGCTTCTGCAATCTGCTTTTGGATTTTCCAGAGATTAATTTGAGGCTGTTTGGTGTTGTTTTGATGTTAGTGGAAATGGGTTATTATTATTATTATTACTATATTAGGCTATATTTGGTAAGTGAGATTGGAATTGAATGAAATGGATTGGATTGGAATTGAAAAATTATTGTCTCATGTTTGTTAAAACTTGAGATTGAATTAAAAATATCCTATATTGTGTTTAGTGTATGTTGGGATTGGATTGAAATAAAATTAATTTATATACTTTATTATATACTTAAAATAAATTTGAAAATTAATTTTATAAAAAATCTGAAAAAAAGAGAAAAATTATTTTATTAATTTAAATACAAGGATTAATTTCAAATAGTACAATGTAGGTTGGATTTGGATTAGAATAAAATTAATTTAAATATTTTATTATATAACCTAGCTTATATTATACAAAAAGTTAATAATGTTTTAAATAAAGTAAATCCTATAAATCATTTTTCTAGAAAGTTATATTGATTTTTTCAGAATTATATTATTTTAAGGTATGACTAAATAAAGATTAATTTTGGAATAACTCTTATTTAGAAAATAATATTATTTCAAAATTTTTGTTTGCATATAATAAAATTAAATATATAACAGTTGGGTGCACTAATAATGGGGTTGGTAGAAGAAATAATTTAATATGAAGAGAGAGAAAAATTACTAAGCTTGAATCTCATTCCTGTTAAATCCCATGATGGAACTTGGGAATAGGCGTTCTCATAAGAATAGGATTGAAATGAAAATGAGATTGAGTTTCCGTTCCCAAATTAGCATCTCTAAACATAAGATTTGAGAGTTTGAAATATTTTAAATCTTAAAGCTAACTCGAATCCCATGTTCCAAATATAGTTTTAGAGTAATGTTAAGTTTCCCAAAAGTTTTATCCATATCCATGTCTAAATGATATGGTATGTAAGTTGTCAAAATTTTATAAATCATGGGATAAGGTGATAATTAATATGATATTAACAACTCACATGTCACATCATTTGGGTAAAATTTTTGGAAAGTCTAGCATTACTCTATCCCAAAAGTTTGCTCAAATCTATGCCTAAATGATGTGACATATAAGTTATCAAAATCTTGTAAATAATGAGAAAATGTGATAATTAATAGGATCTTGACAACTTACATATCACATTATTTGGACAAAATTTTTGGGAAGTCAATAATGCTAAATTTTTCAAAAATTTTGCCAAAATCTATGCCCAAATAATATGACATGTGAGTTGTCAAAATCTTGTAAATCATAGGAAAATATGATAATTAACAGAATTTTAACAACTCATATACCATATTATTTGAGCAAAATTTTTAGGAAGTCTAGCATTACTCTACTAAGCTTCCCAAAAATTTTGCTCAAATTCATATTCAAATTATATGAAATATAGTTGTTAAAATCTTGTAAATCATAGGATAATGCGATAATTAATATGATCTTGACAATTCACATGTCACATCATTTAAACAAAATTTTTAGAAAGTCTAATACTAAGCTTTTAAAAAATTTTACCCAAATTTATACCTAAATGATGTGGTATGTGAGTTGTCAAAATCTTATAAATCATGAGATAATATGATAATTAATAGGATCTTGACAACTCATATGTTACATCATTTGGATAATTTTTGGAAAGTTTAGCATTCCTCTTATTATTATTATTATTATTTTGTTGCTTATACATTTACATATAAAACAGGGAGACATAACGACACAAAGGAAAGAGTAAGAGTTTTTTTTTTTTTTTTTTTTTTTTTTTGGGACTAGCTTATTGAACAACTGGGACCGTACTGGGATATCACTTAGTGGCACGGTCCAAAAAATTACTTCTAAATGGGAGGGATCCACCCACACAGAGATGAGAGAGAGTTCCACATGAAGGTGAGGTGGCAACCCACACATAAGAGTAAGAGTTGGTAACACCAATAAAGCATTTATCAATTTATTATTATTTAAAATTTGGCATCTTATTTAATAATTAGGGGTGATAATTATTTGTTATTATATGGTTATGTATAATTTTATCTTAATTTGTGGGCTATTGTCCTATTGATATCACCGTTGATATTCCACTTCTAGTACCTTCACCTTTCATGACTATATGGACCAAGACAAAACTAATCAGTAAGAACATATATATATATATATATATATATATGAAATGGCTATTTCTATAGCTATATTTTTGGATTATTCTAATGAATTGAAATCTCAATGTGTGACTTCATTGCCACCCAAAACTTGATTTGTTAAAACAAATTAAAATTTTCAGGTATGAGAATAACTCTTTTAACTTGAAACACTGAAAAAAGAAAAATTAACATAGACATTAAGAAACTAAAATTATTGTAATGGCCACAGATCCAGACCCATGAGCCAACTGGACAATAACCTAATGTGTCGATCGACATAGGTTTACAGCTTAACTTGTGGTCGACATAGGTCTACTTTTCCTCATATGGATTGGTTAACGAGACAAACAACTCAGTTTACTCAATGTAGAGTAAATATACCCTCGATAGAACGACCCATGGGTTCAATCGACTAAATTCAATATAGCTATGAACTGTTCTTACAGGTCGGTCAACATAACATCGACCTAAGGTTTATAATTCGACTCCAACTCTTCCACCTCGAGTTTAATTACATCGCGATTCAACCATTTACGAGATAAAGCATAATCCGATTAGGATTAACCTTCATCGTCTCTGATAACTTAAGGATGACTAAAACCATCACCCATTCTACTCAAACTCAGACTTCTAAGTCTATTGAAACCAAACTTCTTCCAACTCAGAAAAACGTCACGCTTATAAAAGCGTCCTCACACCCTCTAATCAGGCATTTCATCTCACATACACTATCACATTGTCGAATCATCATCAGATACCTTTGAGATCTAATCCGGCCACCCTTAATGATGGAATTCTCACGAAATCGTCTATATCGTCACTTAGTATGTTCTTTCCTCCAATATGCTCAACCGAATCCACCAACATGATGCTTTCAATCACTTGGCGTGATTAACTTAGTGCTAGACCACCATCATCTTAGATCATCATGAACGTTGTTCTAGCCAACAACTTTGATCCACCTTGCCTCCATTGCCCTCCACGTACATTGCCTCACAACCTAGCCATTTGATCTACACTATCTTGCAGTTTACACAGTCTACGCAATCTAACAACTCTGACTGTCCTTATTTTGCTGTCTTAACACAACTACGACGATGCTTTATTTACTTTTCCATTACCTTTTACATTCAACATGCCGACTTGAGTGTCGAAGGATCTTTGGCTGGCACCTCAGCGGTGTCAAGATCATTCATGTTCTTTCTTGTTTGATTTATACAAGATACAGGTTGCTAGGTTCTATTAAATCGATCGACGAGACCTGCTGTCAATCCACATATTTTAGTTTGATCCCACTACAATTGTATAGAATGATTTCTTCTAAACACCCTTTTAGTGGTTTTGACCATCATTTAAAATAGTTATCTAGTAGTTCTAGAATTAAAAAGCCCAACTGTATACTAAAAACAATTCAACGGTTTCTTTTCTTTTTCTTTTTTTCTTTTTTTTTTTTGAAAATAACAATTCTACAATTTCAAATTGAGAGAAAAATAATTAAAATCCTATTTTTTGGACATTGGATTTTTGAGAATTTTGGAATTGTTTTGATTGATGATCAAATAAGTAATTTTCTGGTGTTTTTGCATAAAAATTGTTGCATGATCTTTGGTGGGGTGGTTATAAGTGTACATGTATTTTTAATTAGATTATTTTGTATTTATTAATATTTTATTTGGGGTAATATTTATATATGAAGGAAGTACACATTTCCTACCTGAAGTATGCCTATATGATACAACTTTACAGGTTAATTACACAAACTCCTCTCACATTAGTCAACCTTAACTGCTTAAAACGATATTTTCATCTTTTAATCCTATTTTTATTTTTCATCCTAAAATCTAAAAATTTAAAAATATTTTCAAAATAAAAAGAAGAGATAGATCTCTGATACAAACATTAGATTAATGGTAAATATAAAATAATAATAATAATAATAAATTAAAAAGTCAAAAAAAAAAAGTTAAGATGGAGATCCGATTGAATCTACACCATCAGCATCTTTATGTGATGGAGATCCACGCATGGGATCTCTATCACTTAATGAGGATCCTTGCCTTGGATCTCCATTGGGTGATGGAAATCCACGCTTGAGGTTCCCATCAATGATTGAGACCTAGATAGGGTCTCATGTAGCGATAGTCCTCTCACACTACAAATAGGCCTCTTGGTAAGGAGGGGGTGCGTGGCCTCATCTACCACGAATAAGGTTCATAATTCAATGAACATCCCATTGTGGCAAGAGAGGCAAGCCACCTCTTTCCCTAACCTTAAGCTTGTTTGGTGATGGGGGAAGGCTTGATCCTTCCCGAGTTGTTAGGTCTCCATCCATGGAGACATACAATCTCCACCTTGAATATTTCTTTTTCAAAAAATCTATATATAATTTTTTTCCTATCTCCATTGTCCATCTTTGGGATGGATAGTGGAGATTCATATTCTTAAAAATACTTTATTAGATTAAAGGTCACAAGAGTATTTAAATTATTTTACCCTTTTTGTATGATCAAATATTAGTTTAACAGCCGTTGACCAACCACAGTGTAATTAAGTATAATTAAACCATAAAAGTATCCGTGTGTAAAGTGGTATACCTCATGTAAGTAACGTGCAATTTGTTCTATTCATATTATAATATAAAATTTTTTAAAAAACGATCATTGTATAAATTAGATTTTTGAGTGCTAATGTGGACACCAAAATGATTAGGTAAATAGCACAAGTATACTTTAAATGAGATATTATATCAAGTATCCTAATTATGTCATGTGTGGCGTTCTTTTCCACTTAACCACATTGGACGGTTGTAATTTATATACATACATACATACATACATTCATATATATATATATATATATATATTAAGTGGTTGATTTTAAGCCATCATTCTAAGTTACTTTATCCTAAAATAAATTTAATTAGCATGGCTAGATTAGAGGAAATCAACAATATCCTTCGTCACCATAGGGAAACTTGTAGGTTAAGATCCGTAAGTCTTTGTATCGGATCTTCATAAAAAATGGAACCACAATTGTGTTTTTTCATTTAAACTATTTTTAAATTTTAAATGTGACATGGTAGTTTGCAATTTTGCAAAATAATTTTAACATGTAAAGACTATTCTACCCTTGAAGTATTAACTTTTCTATGAGGTTAGGTGAAAGTTGGTCGAATTCAGTCGAAGGTACTTGCATACATAAATGATAAGCTAGCATTATTTGTCTTATTATGAAATAAATAAGGGGTTTTACATAATTAACCAAAATTAAAATTGATATACGTATTATTTTCAATTCCAACTCCTTATCTTTATTGACTAATTTATAACAATCAATTAATAGTGGCTCTAATTCATTATCTTATCCTTGGACATAGCATAAAACTGAACAAAAATAGGGTTGATATACATTACCTTGTAATTTTGTCAATATAACCTTAAAATTAATAAAATTAACCTATACAAGTTAGTATTAGAATATAAATATAAAATGTATAAACTTATAAAAGTAAAAGAGATAAATATATAAATAAATTTCTTCCATTTCAAAAAAAAAAAAAAAAAAAGAATTCAAGAAAATATAACGTGGAGAAGACCGCTTCCTCAAAATTGGCAGTCCAAGTAGAATTTACGATTGCCATCTCTATGTTTATTGAAAGAAGAACCACTAATACTTTGTATATCAACAATAAATAAATTATATAAATTTTGGAATTTTGAAAGGAAAAATTTCAATTGCATCCCTATGTTTTAGAAAATCTTCACTTTTTTAAATGTAAATTGGTTTATCATTCCATCATCCCTAAATTATAAAGAAATTCATCAATTTGGCTACTATTGTCAATCAAACATTGGTCAAATCTATCAAAGTCAAGGTCATTTTCATCATTTCAGTAAAATCATTTTAATTTTAATTAAAATAAATAGAAAATAAAATTAGGAAAAATTTAAAAAAAAAATGAAAATATATCTCCAATATCCATATCAAAGATGGACAATAGAGATTAAATTTGTTAAGTAAAATTATCATTAATCTTTTTTTTGTAAAAAAAAAAAAAAAAAAAAAAAAAAAAAAGAAGAGATAGATAGCTACCCTTCATTTTATAATGGACAGTGGAAATCAAATTTGCTAAATAAAATTATTACTAAAAAATTGAAAAAAAAAAATAGTCAAACCAGTCGACCATCGATAACGATCTAGTTCGAACTAGTGGTGTAACCATCAGATCATCGAACGATGATTTTGGTCAACCCAAATCGATGATCTGGGTTTGGGTTTGGGTTTTGGTTCAACCCAAAATGTTGATGTCATCCAAACCCAGATCGCAATGATTTGGGAAATGTAAATCGATGAACTGAGTTTTTGAATTCAGATCGTACGACAACCCTTGACTGGTGATGGAAATCACTAGCCTCAAAGAGACCTTTGGCTGGTGATTGAAATCACTGGCCATGGAGATTTTGAGTCTCCATCTGGCAGAGATCTAATCCAGATCTCCACTCGAATTTTTCTCTCTTTTTGAGTTTTTTTTTTTTTTTTTTAATTTCATCTTCTTATATAAAATTATTTTATATTTTAAAATGAGACACATGTCAATATTTGATTGGTTTGAACTTAATTAATTTTTTAAAAAAATCTTGGAATGACATGTGTTGCTTTCTTATCGGTAGAAAGATAAAAATTAAATTGTTATGTTAAAGGGTAAAATAACATCTTTATTTTGTCCAAAAATATCAAGGGTATAACGGTGGTTTTTATTTTTGTCACTATTAACCGTTAAAATTTTGGTTATAGAGACCAAATTAATGAATTTCTTCATAATTAAGAGATAATGAGATTATAAACCATTTAGCATTTAAAAAAAGAAAAGAAAAGAAAAGAAAAGATTTCTCAAAACATGGGAAAGAAATTGAAATTTCGTCGTTTTTTCGTCTTTGCCAGTTAATACAACACGGCAGGCTAACGTTTGGATTTTAGGTAAACTTTTCAAAAGCTGGTTGGTTCTAACAATAATTTAAAAAGAAAAAAAGTTCTGGCAATATTTTTCATTTTCAGAGCGTTTTCAGATTTTTCCCTATTAATAATTTCTCTCAATATTCTTATAAATTATTATACAGCATTCATCTTGTCCGAGCATCCTGACATCCTGACAGCATCCTGACAGCCTCTTTTGAATTTTCACATCATCAAGGAAGCCATACCGGCCTCCTTTGATGTCAATGTTGCCAGCAACCTCCAAAGAGGTCAAGCTTGCACTTGATTTGTTTTAACTTTTATTAAATCAATATTATAAGTATTAAGAGTTAAATATATACTTTTACATTTGCTAGTATGGAAAAATCAAACAAAATATCTTAAAAGCTGGCTAATTTTAAAGTCTTCGTCAAGTTTTCAGTTGTTTCATATGTATCTAGTAAGAGACGATATTTGATAGTTGTTATGCATAGATCAATAACAAATTATAAGAATAATTGTCTCAGCCTAGATTTTTAAGACAAATGTAGAAGAGGTGGAGAGATATAAACATACCATTTGAAGAGAAAGGTACTGCGGAGGTCTGTGAGAGCCAATACTGAAGAGAAGAAGCGCTTCTGGAATCAACTTGTAGCTAGTACACAAGTGCCTTTTGCGTTGTTTAGTTTCCTTCTGACTATGAATGGCTGTTGAACTGAATATTATATAAGTGAACTAGAGTACAGAGGTATATAGCTAGTTCATGAACACTGATAGTATATATACTTAACATATAGGTCTTAATCATTTAAAATTATGATATTTAAATATGAATATTAATTCTATGAGATACGTAATTATGCAATTAAATAAGATCCTATTATGTCCAATATAACCTTAAATGATTAAAGTGTATGCGTCAAAGATATTGAAATTTTTCTCTAAGCTAGCATTATTGTATTATTTTGTATCTGTTTGTTACCTTATTAATTAGGTTGTAAGTTTATGTGTAAAATTTAATATTTAATATAATGTCTCACAAAGTTGCTAATTATGATTAATATTATAATAATAATATTTTGTCAAAATTAGTGTACAAATGATATGATATCCATAAAGATGGAAGGGTTAAACAATTAAAATTGATGAATCACAATTTAATTAATTAATCCTCATATTTTTAAGGATGAAATATTAGATACCAAATTTGACACCAATTTAGGCAAGACAGCAATCCTGTTAGTATTATATTTTGGTAATTTACTTATTTATTTATTTATTTATTTAATATTTGATTTTATGTCTTCAACCATGGAAGTTGCCTATTGTGATTAGTATTATATATAGTCTGTCAGATTCCTAATTAATATTTGATTTTACGTGTCTCTGAAGTTGCTAATTATGATTATTATTATATTAGGTAGATTCCTAATTAATTTTGATACCTTCTTCGAGAACTAATCACTCCACTTGTGGGATTTAAAAAACTAATCATAGACTTTCCAAAGGTGTCAATATTATTTACCCAAAAAATTTTGTTCACACACGTACATATATAATTTTCATTATAACCACCAAAAAATATTATTATAAATAATTCTATTAAGTTTATCATTGTCCAATTATTACGGTTCGGTGAAACAAAGTGCTTATTT
Organism: Nephelium lappaceum; assembly: GCA_021234005.1. Lineage (NCBI taxonomy): Eukaryota > Viridiplantae > Streptophyta > Magnoliopsida > Sapindales > Sapindaceae > Nephelium > Nephelium lappaceum. The sequence continues at coordinate 12,167,104 of CM038002.1, forward strand.
AAACTAATAATACTATAAGTTGAACCCTCAATAATTTAGTGAATGAATACTCATCCAACCACTAATATACTACGTGTCAATGTCGTCTACTTTAATCCTTTATTAATAATATTAATAAAAACATTAAAGAAAGAGAAAGAAATCCTATTTGATTCCTAAATATCTTCAAGATTAATATTGATCTCCAATGTTATTATGATTGAGAGTTCAAATGTATTAACGAAGAAGAAGATTTTTAATTAAAATATATATGCTTTCTAGATTGAGAGTTGGTTGTTGTGAATAGAGAAAATAAATATGCATGTATGGTTTCAAACTCTAATTTTAGTGATTAGGAAATAAATGCTTTATTACCAATTTGACTAACATCATCACTGCCTTTATTGCCAAATTTTTTGGTCTAATTAGGTCAAAAAGGAAGAAATCTTATAATTAATTGTGCAATGGAAGATTACCATTTAAAATAAAATGTTTCCATTACATTTGATGAGATTTGTATCTCACCATTTAAATAAAGGAAGATATCCAACACCATGCGGGCACATAATTGAAATTTGAACATATAAACAAACAAATTCTCAAACTAAATTGTTGGTTTTATATAATTTGTAAATCCAGTCGGAGTTTACAGTTCTGGTAGAAAGGGATAGGAACAACAAAACAGTGGTTCAACACTGTGGAGACACGTGTCGAAACTGAAACCACAAAAGATGTGAAAAGGATCGCCACAAGCTGCCACGTGAGCGCATCTGCCCCTTTGATGTTCACCCTCCCAGACACAATTGGACCCTACTTACAGACAAACGGGATGCATAAGTCGTTAGCCGCCTTCACCTATTATCTCAAATAGCATAATTAAATATTATTAAATTTCATATTTTATATAATATGAAATAAAAATATAATAAATTACAATCAATAAATTTAAAATATTATTACTCATTTTCTTTGTTAAGTATATCGATATCCCAAATGTATTATAGAATGTGCCTATATATATATAGTTAATTAATTAAGTGTAAATGGCTCTCTCTGGCGAGATCAATGAAAGCAATTCTTCCTACTTCCATTTCTTTGTCTCTCATATTTAGTTTTGTTTGATATCTAGTATTGCTTGAATTATATATTGTTTCTACTTCTCCGTCTAATTCTTATTTATATTTAAAACACATTATGTGCACAATATTGTTGATGTCGCCCAAGTAAAAGGGATATCCAGGAAAGAAATATAATTATTATTTTTATTTTATTTGATTCCTCTCATTTAACTATTTTTATGAGTACATTTTGTGGTTGCCTATATATCGGATCCTCCACATCAAATGATAAATTTAGTATTTATTTCCAATGGTTTTTATTTATGTGATATTTTATTTGAGAGATGTATATGAAATTAGAAGTTTCAAAATCTAAATTAGCAAATTACAAATTAGTTATTCAGTCCAAACGTTTTTACAGATGGAGTCAACTTTATATTTTTATTACAAATTACTTATCTACCCTTACCCTAAATATGTTAACTTTGACAACAAACAGTGATGTTGTAAACCCTCTATTTTTTTAATTTTACGAATTCCTAGAAACAGTCCCTAAATAATTATTAGAGACCTTAAATGGTCAAGGAAAGCGCTAAAGATTATAAGGAACTCATAGAGATCGATTTAAACTCGATTGGAGATTAAACGGAAACATAAAATGGTGAATGAAATCGAGTAATTATTTAATGTGACAAGAGACTAAAATGAAGATAAGTTTTAATATTTGTAGTCAAACTAAAATTAAGTTAAAAGCTAGAGATGAGAACGAAATTTTTTAGGGACGTAACCGGCATTATAGGATTTGTTTGTGGAGGAAATCATGAAGCAAAAGTTGTTTTAATAAAAAAAGTGAAACAAAAATAGAATAGTGAGCTGAAACCAGTGTAGTCGCTGAACCAGAAAAAGAAGAAGAAAAGAAGATGATGATGAAGATGAAGATGAAGAAGAAGCTGACACCGACGCCGACGCCGACCAAGCTCGCCGGCCAGACCTCGTCGCGCCAACTACAACGTAGAACCTAGACGCGATCGACGACGAGATGTTCCAATCACTAGCCGAACTCGACCCGAACCGCAAGCAATCCAGCCACCGAACTCGATCCGAAGCAGAGCGGAAACGTGAGACACAAATTCGACCCGAAAGAGAGCAGATTCGAGGACGAACCAGACGCAGAACCGACGGTCGATCGAAAGGGAGAGAGAAAGAGGGGAAGAGAGGAAAGATCCAACCAAAACCTATCCATTTTCTCACCAGATCTGCCACCAAAACCAGTTCAAAACTGCCCCAAAAATAGCCTCAAAACGAAGTCAACGCGAAGAGGAAGAGAGTGATTTCGTGCGGAAGAAAAGGGGTGAGTTGTTTAAGTTTGAAGTTGATGATTTTATTGGTGATTAAGTTGATTTGAAATGGGTTTTGTTATGATTTGTTTGTTAGTTGGTTTTGAGTAAAAATAAATTGAAAACTAAGTGAATTAATATTTATTAGAAGTCTAAGAACCAAGAAAATATCAAAAATTTGAATAGAAATCGAATTGCGCACTAAACTAATTTGAAGGGCAATTCCATAAATTGACCCATAATGCATCTGTTGAGTATTTGAATGACCCTAACGAGTTTAATTAGGTTATTGAGATTATTAAAACTCAAAGATTAAATTTAGAATTCAAAACCAAGAAACGCCTAAAAAATTAGTAGTAAAAATAACGCGTTTTTAGTCTAAAACACTTACCCGATGATCGTTTCTTTCCATACCAACACTTGGACCGACTAGAGGGCGAGTTGGGAAGGTGGTCGAAGCGAAAATAGAATGAAGAAAAGCCCCGAGTAAGGCTGTGAATAATGTTCGGCCTAAAGGGGTCGAAATTGGACGATTTTCGTTTTGGGCCTCCGAACGCGATTTCGTTAGTGCCAGAATGTCCCTACGTGATAGTAAATAGGTTCCAGGTAAAGAAAACGGAGTTCGAAACCCTCGAATCGATAAACAAACGAAAAAGGAAGATTTACGCGTACAAAGGGTCACTTGGGGACAATTGTACAATTTCAGTTATTTCAAGTTTCCAGAAGTTGATGCGAACGTAAATTTACATATATATATATGTTATGTAGGTGACGACCAAGCCGATGAAGCAAGGGAAGAGCGATAGGGAGCATTTTGGAGCCTTTCGGAAAGCTATTCGGAAGTGATCGTTAATTAAGGTGAGTGTCAAAATGATTTTCAATGAGTTTTGTGTTGATTTGATTTATAAATGAATATTTCATGCATGTTTAAAACTTTTGATAAAAGCGAAATATGATTTAAATGATAAGTTGCATGGTAACGGATAATATAGTCTTTGTATTTTCGTTGAAACGATAATTTTTCGTTTTGAATTGTTTATAAAATGGATTTTAGTTTTAAAAATGTGAAAAGTAAAACCTATGGCTTACCCAAAAATATCTAAATATTACCGGTCTGGGTTGAGTATCCGAAGCGTGCATTAGTAGAGTTAGTAGCGTCGGTACGTCACTAATTATACTAACCACGGGAGGTACTCGCAAATAGTCGTGTTAGTCAAATATCCGAGAGATTAGTCTAATGCACGTAGAAGATATATTATTAGCTAGCTTACACCCAAGCGAGACAAAGTTCTGCTCTGTAGCAATGCAGCATTCCATTATTTAAACCGGATAGAAAGCGATTCAGGATCCCGCTCTATACTAGGGTGTCATGTGGCACGAGTTACTAGAGGTTGGCGGAAGCCAAACTGGTTGACAGGACACCTAGAGCGGAGTCAGACCATGTCCGATTTTAGAATAATGAAAGGGGCTGGTTGGCAGGACACCTATGAGCGGAGTCTAACCAATTCGTTTCATAAAAAAGAAATGTTTTTAGAATGAAAACCCCACAACTATAGTAGATTCGTTTATGAAATTGAAAACCGTGCAACATGTATTTTATAATATTAATACATGAAACTAAATTTAGAATAAATGGATTTGATTCGAATTATTAAAACTGTTTTAGGGAGGCTTTTATGAAAATATGGTTTAAAATATGTTATATGACACTCGCTTGGGCTTTCAAAGCTCACCAAACATTTTTTGTGTTTTTTAATAAAATCTCTCTAGGCAGAGGTACCATAGCTGCGGATTACCCCGAGAATATATCAGACAGCCGCGGTGACAGTGCTTATATGATTATCCACTTTTGTATTTGTTTGACTTTAAAAGAAGTTGTATATATTTTATTATCTCTACGTGGTTTTGTAAATATCCTTTTGTGGTTAACTTAAATTTAAATAGTGCTTTTGGAGTAAATTAATGCATAATATATGATTTTGTTGATAATGAGTTTATAAATGGAAATGTGAAATTGTTGTTAGGGTTGTGTTGAAAAATGAGAGCCTGAGGCTCTGTAGTTTGAGGAAATTGATTTGTGATATTTTAGAAGTGTTAAATTTTATAATTTATAGGGCGGCAAAGTCCGAAAAACAGACGGGATACTACCAAAATTTTATAAAATGTTTTGCAAATATTCGAAATAAAAACGAAAAATTTCCTCGCGTTCCACTGTTTTCAAAAAAGTTTCAGAAAAAACACGACTTAACTCTATGAGATCCTTTAGTTGAGCATAACGGCTAGCTAGAAGGTTACCGTAAGGTGTCCGGCAGATTGCCTAGGAAAATGAGTATGTCAGATGTGGTGTAAAAAAGACAGAAATATCTTTGATGGTTGATAAGTTGACTAGTTTAACCAAATAAAAAGTCAAAAGAAAATTTAACTAAATCAAATATAACGAAAAATTATAGATGAAAAACATCTTTTTTCTCTTCTTTCTTCACCTCTCTCTGACCCATCCCTCCGTCTCTTCGTCTACCTCTTTATAGATAGTACCGTCGCCACTAGCACTCCTAGTGACATTGCCATAAACTGCCTGGCTCGAATCCTGCGGTCCTCATCCTTTTTTTTTTGTCTTTGTGCACCGCTGTTGTCCTCACTATTCTCTCTTTGCCATTGTTCCCCTCTCGCTACAATGATAAAGGTGGGCAGGCTTTAGTAATCAGTGAATAGAAATGAAACTGGGTTGGTGGTAAGGATGGACTCGTGGCGGCTGGTGGTGGAGCAATATGGTGGAGACCTGGAAATTTGGGTCTCCTCCATCCACGCATGGAGAGCCAACAATCAGGTGAGGATCTCTATCATCTCACCAGCTACTGCTTTAAATTCTTTTGGTTTTTTAAAATTCATCTCTACCGTCCATCCGTCCATCAGATTGATAGACTGTGGAGTATTTTTAAAATTTTTTGTTTTCTAAATTAATTTTTTTTAGATTTAATTTTCTTTTTTTCTTTTTGGTTTTTAAAATTTATTCTAAAAAAAATTAAAAAAAAAATGATATCAAAAGTCAAAAATACCTCTAAAGCTGTTAACGTTGACTAACTTAAACTAACTTGGGGTAGCAAAATTACAATTAATCACAAATGTTTACTTTGGCTGAAAATTGATTTTAACTGAATAACTAATTTGTAATTTACTCAAATTTGAATCCAGTAAGGAAACAAAAGTTCTGAATTCAAATTTAATAAGGATCTAAAATTTTAGAATTTATTTCCAATCAAAACAAGAAGTTCTAAATTTTAACCCAATCGAGAACTTGAAGTTCTAAATACTAAACCTACTAAATCAAAACCCGAAGTTCTAAAATTAGAACTTGAAGATTTGGAAATTTCATCTAGAATTCTGCATCAAAAGATGTTGAAATATATATTTGTTTGGGGAATATTTACCAAGGAATTTAGAAAAAGAAAATATAGAAGTATGAATGAGAAGTTTGGTATATTGATTTTACTAGAAATTGATGTCCTTAATTTTAAGGCAATTGAACTAAAGTTTCAAGTTTAACTTATAATGTGATGTTAAATTTATAGAAGTTTTGAATCATGTCAAACTACAATAATTATTATCATATATGAAAAACTAGATCGTAATTTCTATTGAAAAATCTGAAGTTCTGAATTTTCCTAAATTTTTTTCATGAACTCATAATCTAATGGTTGGATTAGAAGTTCCAAAAATTGATATGATGCCCAAAATCCAATTGAAATCAAAATCAAATTGATTGAGAATCAATTTGATTAAGTAAAGCCCAAAATTAGACCTCAAAGGCAAGCTTAATGAAAGTCATGACTCAGGTTCAATTGCTCAACAGAAGGGATATAGAAGGACGAGGTTACCTCTGCTAAAAGGTGGGAAGAGAAGTCAAAGGGAAACACCTTCTAAAAATTAAAAAATGCTCCCTACTTAAGTAGATCTCCTTCTTCCATAAGGATAATAGAGGAAGCTAAGCCTACCATCAAGCCTAGGGCTAATGCGCCACAATGGCTGTAGGTGTTAGATCGTAGGGAGAAAAAAAAAAAAAAGAGGGCTAGTAGTGTGCCACGTAGCCTTACGAGTTAAAGGACAAACGAGAGGGGGCCATATGTCTTTTGCACCTAGATCGATTAGACAAGGAGCATGAGACAATAAAATGGTGAAAGCAATGGGATAAAGAGGAGCCAAGTTACATGATGTAGGTATGTAAATGAAAATGACGCAGAAGGATAGTTGACCATTGGTAAAGGAGAAAAGAGGAAACCCTAAGAGAAAAGAAGAAGCATATAAAGGCATTCATTGTTCGAATAAAGGTAAATTAGTCTCTCTAACCTAAGAACACTTTAGTGTGTAAGGGAACTCCTTTGAAAGAATCCCTTACAAGCATTGCATGTTGTTTATAGGTCTTACTTTTAGAACAACCTAGATTTCTTTCATTTTTTCATCATTCTTCTACCTTTAGGCCTTATAGCTAAGCGACTTCCAATCGAGAATCCCATTGACTTGAATGTCGAAGAATTTACGCCGATGGAGCACCGGTGACCCTTGACTTTTCTTTCTTTGTTTTGCAGGTAGCCAAGTGAAAGGACAAATTACCTAAGTGGAAAATCTCCCTTTTCAAGGGAATCCAAGCATCTAAGGGAACCCTAATTGAATTTTCTACTTTTTTAGATTATATTTCATTTGTAATCCTTTGTATCTATTATTGATGTAATTAGTGTGACCAATTTTGACATCAACAGCTGGTGTTGTCTATAGGACATAGTATGAAAGCAACATGACCTACTAAAGGAAAGTGTATGAGCTAACTCTCCTGAGAGAATCCCTCACTTGCATTGGATTCTATTTCTAAACCTTACTATTAGAATAACCTAAATTTCTCTCCCATTTCTATTGTTTTTCTATAGCTTGGCCTTATAGCTACAAGATTTCCCCTCGAGAATCTCACTAACTTGAGCATCAGCGAGTTTTTACCAATAGAGCACCGATAACCTCTAAGCTCTCTTTCTTTGTTTTGCAGGTAGCCAAGGGAACTAACAGATTACCTAGTGGGAAGAATCCCCTTTTTTAAGGGGATCCAAGATTCTGAGGAGATCCTAATTGAATTTCCTATTTCTTTATATTATATTCCATTTGTAATCCTTTATATCTATTGTTGTTCTAACTGGTGTGACCAATTTAATTAGGCATCAACAACGATATTATACTCATGCATAACTTAAAATTAATCCACATTTAGGTAAACAAATTCTATCGTTTGTGTAAAGATGAAATGAGTTTGTCCATCTACTAGAACTTGTTTAAAATTCCAAATATGTGGTCCAGAATAAACTACTTTGAGTTTACAATGGACACATACATCAAAGGGGCATAACAATTGGAGCTGGTGGCACCCACTTGTGAATTGGTGAGCAGTCCCAACCACTCTCCAAGCTAAAAGAGACGTTGAAATGCTTAGGAACCCAAGTTTCTCCAATTGACTCTCTTTCTTTCAAAAGTTGTCTCTGTTTTTTCTCAACAGCTTTCTTTGTTTCTACGGCTTTCTCCCAATCCTCATTCATTATTTCTTGGTTCACCTCACTCCACACTACTGCTGATTCACTTGCCAACACTTCCTGCACCAATTCAAACTCATATATGATCAGGTATGTACGAAGTTTCCTGCCTAAAACATAGCATACATTAGTGGAATCATCTCATCATGAAAGGGAATATATATGAAAACAAAATCTCTAGGAAATAAAGTTGCTAACTAAAACATGTTTGGGACTTTTTTTGTCTAAATCCCTTTCATTTTGCTTGTTTTGTAAAAATGCTTAGAATTGCTTTTGGAACATTTGAAAAGTGCATGAGTGTTTAGAAAAATTCTCCCAATTAAATAAGAGAAAAACACTTCCAAATGTATTGTACATACTGAAAAACATGCATACTAGAATACTGATTGAATGATGGGAACAAATTCAGTTGAAAAGATAAAAATGAAAGAAAATTGGTAATTTTATACCTTGTGAAAGTGGACAAAGGGAAATTAATGCAATTCATTTCTAGTATTAATTACTAGGGGTGGGCAAAAAAAACCGAACCGAACCAAAAAATCGATTTTTTTTTCTGTTTTTCGGTTCAGTTCAGGCTGTAATTTAAAAAAAAAAACTGAAAATTTTCGGTTCGGTTCGGTTTTGATTCAAAAAAATCGAACCAAACCAAAAACAAAAAAAAAAATCAATAATACATTTCTTGATTATGAATTAATAGTTTTTGTTTTATTTTTGCTTTAACTTGAAGTTGAAAGAATATTTTAGGTGTTGTTTTGAAAATGTTTTAGGCTCCTTTTTAGCCTATTCTATTCTATGTTTCAATTAGGTATTATTTTGAAAATGTTATAGGTGTTGTTTTGAATTGTTTTTAGTTTTGCCAATTGTTTTTATATAACATACCAGGGCCTAAAACCAAATGGAGGCCCAAAATTACAAGCCCAAAACCGAATGAATCGAACCGAACCGAACCGAATGAAATCGGTTCAGTTCGGTTCAAAAAAATAAAAAACCGAACCGAACCATGCCCACCCCTATTAATTACCATCAGACTTAAAAGATTAAGCGAATCAGAAATAACTCAACTATAGTATTTAAGACTTAAGGTTATGATACGTTAACATGCCCCCTACCATATAACATGTACAACGAGAAGTATTTCAGATAAAAAGGAGAAAGAGAGCTTGAACCAAATACCTCTAAGTCCCGATGCCATAGTAGTTACCATCAGATCCAAAAACTTAAGCTAATAATAAAGAGCCCTATTATGGTATTTAAGACTTGAAATTATGATATGTTAACATCCCAGATACATGCATGCTAGTCTACAGTGCAACTCATACCTGTAAATCCTTGACAATAGGAGTTCTTAGCTCAGAAAGGAATTCTTTTGCATTGTATATAACTCTACTTTTCCCATTACTGATGTCCTTCAATGTCACAGTTCTACAATTTTCAAATAGAGATCATAAATAATATCATCACACTTAAAAAGAAGAGGTAAAAAACAATAACTCATTCCATAAGTGTTATGTATGTTCCATTGCCTACTGGTAATATGTAATATGCCATGAAAATTCCATGAATTTACATGGATTTAGACCATTGCCTAGTATAGGCGACCTTGATTGTGTTACCAGTAGATTAGGTTATGCAATTAGCTAGTTATCAAAGTTGTATAGTCCAAATCATAGGACCAATTATCTAAATTATGTGATTAATTGTTTAGGTCCTATATCACACAGAGATGTGTGAATCTATCCATATATAATTAAAATTCCAATATATTCCTACATAAATTTTAAGATGAATACCTATCCCAATGGCCATCAATCTCATAAAGGGTAGCAGATGCTGAGGAGTGGTAGATTTTTCCTTTAATAGCTCTATATTTCTTTCTACGCCCTAGAAAAGAGTTGGCCTTGTAACATAACTCAGCTTCAAGGCCAGTCTCTTGACACTTGATTCTAACGTTGCCAACCCAATCAACACCAGGTACTGGTAGAAATTTTATCTGGAGTTTTGGTGAGTTCATTTCATAAGTTTCTCCAGTGATTATGGAGCTTCAGTTTTCTTTTCCCTTGCATCTCAATTTCCACCCCAGTTCCTACAAGTTACATTATAATGCCATAATCAGAAGGGACATTCCCATAGTTTTCCAAAATTGTTTCTGTTTCATAAATCCAACAATATATAAAAACAGGTGTTTTGGTATTAAATTTGTAGAACTAAATAGATTGGAAAATGTATTAATTTGTATTTCAAGCTTTTGGCAAAAACTAGATTAAAAAATAACTTTAAGGTGTTTTTTATTTGAAACAAAATACATATTTATTATTTTTATTCCTATAGAAATCATTTTTCTTTAAAAAAAAAAAGAAATACTAGCAACTCGAAGATATAATATTGTCAGAATAAATTAACACATTTTATCATTAATCTATATTGGACGGTGGTATAAAAATACTTTTATGGAAACAAATGATTGAGTTCAACTAGAAAATATAAATAAATAAATAAAGTACATTATTGAATCTTGAAATTTTAGAGTCTAAGATTTAATTTCTTTTTATAAACTTTGGTTGAAATAAAATGAAAAGTATATCGAACAATCCCCTCATTCCATGATTAGCACAACAAATCATAAGCAAAAACCAAAATAATAATGAACAATAGAAATTTGATATGAAAATAGGAGGTACCGTAGAAATTAGGAACACCATGTTGACACCAAAGCATTTCAATGTTTTCGTTTTGATTAGTTGCATGGAGGGCGGATACCGGTGGGTGATGTGAAACCTTAAAGGCATACAATGTAATAGTTCTCATACATTTATATAATTTAAATTATAATAATAATAAGAAAGAAAATGAATCGGATAGAAGAGGCAAACCTGTTCAAGAAAAACATTGAGGTTGGCTCTTGAAACATGGTGAGTCTCACCAAGAATAGGGTTGTATGCAACCAATCCGAACATCAGAGGTCGTATCGTTGAAATACTCCATGCTACAACACCTGTAAATCTTTCCACCGAGCTTTCCATTTTGTTCAACTTATTCACCATATCATCATCACCGATGCAATACACTGATTCCCCAAAACATTGTAGTTGTGACTTTGGAAAGTTGAATGTCGCTGGCACCTGCACCCCCGAACCCATCAACATCCTTACAAAATTAGCATTTTCATCACGTAAAACAAACAAATAAATGATATTAGACATTTCATATTTATATTCTATTCGTATTATAATTGATATATCAATTATACCGACATGACATGTGTCATTTGAGATACATTACTAATAATATATACTGAATCTGTGATTCATTAATTATTATATCATTAATTAGAATACAAGTAATATAATATATATAAGTCTTGTTTGTTGGCTAGATTAAGAATGGGTTTGGACTATTTTTTTGTCCAAACTCATGTTTGGTCGAATCAACTACCATTCACTAATTTTATCCCATTAGATTGGGTTAACTCACTCATCTAACAGTCTAGTTAAATCCAATTAAATCTAAAACATTTAGATCTTGTTTGTTACATGGGTTTAGATTGGATTTAGATAACTTCCAATCTAAACCCTGGTTTGGTAAGAGCATGGGGTTGGAAAATTTGTTTTATGTTGTTGTAGTGGGTTAAATCAGACCCACTATAATAGCTAGGATAAAACAATCTCAAGTTGGTGCTTTTCTTCTTTTTTTTTCCCTTTTTAGTCAGTTTTTTTTTTTTCCATGCTGGTGCTTTTTTTTTTTTTTTCCTTTTCACTTCATTTTTTTCCCCTTTTAATTTCAAGATATTTTCTTTCTTTTTTTTATATTCTTTTGTTTTACATTTTTTCTAATATAATGTTAAATTAAATTATTTATTTTAAAGATTAAGTTAATATATTTATTAAATATTTCTAAAATATAATACTGCTTTAAATTAATTATAAAATAAATATTATTTTCTCTAAAATTGGTATTATATAGTTATATTTATTTATAAAATATAATTTAGTATTTTATATTATTTTTCTAATTAATTTAAACATATTTAATAAATGATATATTTAGTTTATTTAAAATTAATTTAATATGTTTATAAAAAAAATTATTACAAAATTTTATTTCAGATTAAAATTAATTGAAAATAGATTTGTTTATTTTTAAAAATAATTAAATTATTTAAAATTGATTTTATCTAATCCTATATTGCACCAAACACATTATAAAACTAATTTAACCAATCTTATACTGTACCAAACACATCACAACACTTATTTATTTAATTCAATTCAGTTCTATCAAATCCAATCCAATCGCATGAAAATAATTCAATCTAATCGTATGAACAAAACAAGGCCTTAAGGCGATGGGGGAAATGGAAGAATTTTGAAATATCTGAAAATTTTCAATAAATCCTTAAAAAATTTCATTTAAATCGTATTTTATCCTAATTTCATCGAAAATGGGATAACATTTAAATTAATTCAGTTGAATCTCATCCAGTCAAATCCAATCTAATCTCATATAAATAATATAATTCTATCCATGCATCAAACAAGGCATTAATGTATAACATTACTAAATACCGAAATATATGCATCCTTCTTTTCCAATACTGAACAATAAATTAATTGACTTGCCTGGAAACGCGTAAGATCTGACCCTAGTCGTACACTTTTTACGAGACTTAAAATGTGTTTTAAAGGATTAGGAGCCCTATAACCGATAGTTGATTCCCCATCAAATGTTAATGGCTTGCTCAGCACAACCCTTTTTTCATCCTTTCCTTCTGTAACCTGCATCACACAGTAGAATATCATTTCTATAGTTTAAACAACAAAGATATAAATAACATTAAGAAAAAAGATATAAATAATTCAAAAGATTATTAATATATATTATATAATAGTAAAAATTATCTCGCCTGTAAATGAAAAACCACCTAACACACACATTAGTTCGCTTTTTCAAGTCAGATTTTGAAGATTACCTAAGAGCGATTTCTTTTTTTGTCTAGTTATAAATTCTTGTTTAAACACAAATGTTCATGAGCTATATTTTTCCCTTTCATATTAAATTTTAAATTTTTTGTGCATTACAACCTTCATTTTATTTTATCTATTTTTTTAAACTAACATTGAATTGTTCAGAAGTTTATCAAAATTAGTCACAATTTGTGTAGTTTGAATATATGTTCTCATAATCGCAAAAGAAAATTATCTATACAAGCTTGTAAAATACATTTTGTGAAAAGCAAACTCCCACTACATTGGTGTATGAAGAGATACACAATCACGTATGTTAAAATTTTGTGACCAAATTTGTAGATACCTCCCTCATTTTATTTTACCTATTCACCTCTATTTATTGATACTCTTACATCATTTGAATGGTTATATTAATTTACTATTTCATTAGTAATTTTCGTTGGATTGATAAAAATATACAATACTAAGTTATCTTTTCAAAAAAAAAAAAAAAAAGGGTTGAACTTAATAGTAACAAAACATTATTTTGTTTTTAAAAAAAAAAAAAAGTTGTCATCTAATGGATAACAAGGTTTTTATAACTTTCTGAAATCAATTATTACTTATGTCATTCAAATATCTGTTTTAACAAATCTCCTCTAACATTAGTCAACCTTAACTCCTTAAAAGGGTATTTTCATCTTTTCATCCTATTTTTATTTTTCATTTTAAAATATAAAGATTTAAAAATATTTTCAAAATAAAAAGAAGAAAGAGATAGATCTCCAATGTCATATTTGAGATTAATGGTAGGGATGAAAAAATTTAAAAAGTCAAAAATAAAATTAAAAAATAGAGATGAAGATCAAATCGAATCTCCACCATAAGCATCTCTATGTAATGGAAATCCATGCATGGGATCTGCATCACTCAATGAGGATCCTTGCCTTGGATCTCAATTGGGTGATGGAAATCCACACTTGAGATTTACATCAATGATTGGAACCCAAACAAGGTCTTATGTAGCAATAGCCTTCTCTTGCTGCAAATAGGCCTCTTGGTGAAGAGGTAGCTGGCCTCATCCGCCACGAATATGGTTCATCAATCAATGAACATCCCATCGTGGCAACAGAGGTGAGCCACCTCTTCCCCTAACTTGGAGCTTGTTTGGTGATAGGGGAAGGCTTAATCCTTCCAGAATTCTTAGGTCTCCATCGATGGAGAGATACAATCTCCACCTTGAATCTTTCTTTTTCAAAAAATCTATATATAATTTTTTTCCTACCTCCACCATCCGTCTTTAGATGGATAAGGGAGATCCGTATTTTTAAAAATGTTTTATTAGATTAAAGGTCACATGGGTATTTCAATCTTTTACCCTTTATGTATGGTCAAATATTACTTTAATAACCATTGACTAACAATAGTGTAGTTAAGCATACTTAAACCGTAAAAGTATCAATGCTGTATTACCTCATGTAAGTACTGTGCAATTTGTTCTATTTATATTATAATATATTCTTTTTAAAAACTATAAATATATAAATTAGATTTTTGAGTGCTAATGTCAGCACCAAAATGATTAGGTAAATAGCCCGAGGATACTGTAAGTAAGATATTATATCAAGCATCCTAGTCATCTTGTGTACGGCATTCTTTCCCACCGAACCATATTGGATAGTTGTAATTTGTATATTTTTTTTTCAGTGGTTGATTTCAAGCCATCGGTCTAAGTTATTTTATCCTAAAATAAATTTAATTAGTATGGTTAGATTATATTAACAATTAGCATAACAATCTAACTTAAATTCATAACCTTAATAGCCACCAATTCATTTACTTTTGATTTAAGAGGGAAATAATAAATAGATAAAAAGCAGATTGTCATTCCTTTGATTAATTTTAATTTGAAAGCTGACACCAAATAGATTAGGGGTGTAACAGAACCAGCCGAGAAGATACACTACTTGTATGCATAATGCGGCAATTACACAAAAAGTACCCTAAGTTATTCCATAATAACACACATAATGTTAATTTATCATTTATTACATGCCAGTGCCCTTGACTAGATTTAACCAATGCTGATCTTATGAAACAATTAACACTTACAAGGTAGCATGGTCTTTTTATATGTGAAAATTATTTAAGTTAAATAAAGATAACTATAACCAATCAACAATCGCTACATCACACAAAAATTAAAATTTAAAAATATTATTATTTACATAAAAAAAAAAAAATAAAGTTAAACTTTCCAAGAAAAGAAAAGAAAACTAACAAGTAAAAATGAATTTATGGTGAATATCTGATCAAGAGACTTACCCAATCTTCACCTGCTAGTCTCCATGCAATGTGTGCTCTCCTTGTGTGCAGGAGATGGCTTAAATCTCCTCCAACGAAGAGGAGATTTGGTGTCCTTTTACATGGACAAGATGGCTTCAATCTCTTCCTAAACATGGAAGAGTCAGCGATCTCCTCTGTTTCTAGAAATAGACTGTGTTGATCCCTTCCCAAACATAGAGGAAATCATTTATCTCATCTGCGTTTGGGAGGAGATAGACAAATCTCCTTCTCACAAGAGGAGAACACCAGATGATCTTCCCATAATAAAGATAGAGGAGATCGACAAATCCTTTACCATCATGGCGAAACTTGCATGTTAAGATCTATGAGTCTCTCTATCAGATCTTCATCGAAAACGAAGCCACAATAGTTGTTTTTTTTTTTTTATTTAAACTATTTTTAAATTTTAAATGTGACGTGGTAGTTTGTGATTTGGCAAAATAATTTTAACATGTAAAGATTATTCTACCCTTAAAGTATTAACTTTTCTATGAGGTCAAAGTTGGTCAAACTCAATCAAAGGCATTTGCATACATAAATGATAAGCTGGCATTATGTGTCTTATAATGAATAAATAAGGGTTTTTTACATAATTAACCAAAATTAAAATTGATATATGTATTATTTTCAGTTGCAACCCCTCATCTTTATTGACTAATTTATTACAATCAATTAACAATGGTTCTAATTCATTGCCTTAACCTTCGACATAGTATAAACTAAGCAAAAATAGGGTTGATATTAAAATTTTCAATATAACCTTAAAATTAATAAAATTGAACTATAAAAGTTTGTGTTAGTATATAAATGTAAAAATGTATAAGATTATAAAAATAAAAGAGATAAATATATAATAATATAAATAAATTTTTCAAAGTCAAGGTCATTTTTGTCATTTCTAGAAAATTATTTTAATTTTAATTAAATAAAATAGAAAAATAAAAATAATAGAAAATAAAAAAAAAAAAAAAAAAAAAAAAAAAAAGATAGATCTCCACCATCCATCTCTAAGATGGATGGTGGAGATCAAATTTGTTAAATAAAATTATTATTAAAAATTAAAAAGAAAAAAGAATATAAATCTCTACTGTTCATCTCTAAAATAGACAATGAAAATTAAATTTGTTTAATAAAATTATTACCAAAACAATGAAAAAATAGTCAAACCAGATGCAGATCTATTCAAACCAATGGTGTAGCCATCAGATCGTCGAATGATGATTTGGTTCGACGATCTGGTTCCACCTAAATTGTGCCAAGTTAGGAAACCCAGATTAAAGAACCAGGGTTTTCAAACTAAAATGGGGCGAAAACCCTTGGTTGTCGATGGAAATCACGGACCATGGAGATTTTGAGACCCTTGGGTCAGTGATGAAAATTGCCAGCCATGGAGATTTTGAGCCTCTATCTCACAGAGATCCAGATTGGATCTCTACTATTGATGAAGATCCCATCAATGGTCGAGATCTCCACCACAACTTTCTATATTTTTTAAAATTTTTTAAATTTTAAATTTTTTATTTCATCTTTTTATATAAATTTATTTTATGTTTTAAAATGGGACACTTGTCTACATTCTATTGGTTTGAATTTAATTTTTTGGAAAAAAATTTTATTGACATGTGTTGCTTTTTTATTGATAGAAAGATTAAATTTAAATTGTTATGTTAAAGGGTAAAATAGCATTTTTATGTTGTCCAAAAATATCAAGGGTAAAACATTCTTTTTCCTTTTTTTTTTTTTTTTTTTGCACCGTTGACAGTTAAAAATTTGGTCAGAAAGATCAAAATGATGAATTTCTTAATAATTTAGGAATGATGGGATTATAAACCAATTCACAATTAAAAAAGTAAAGATTTCTCAAAACACAGGGATAAATTGAAATTTTTCCATTTTGAAAAATGTAATGTCTTATAAATATTCATGATGAATTAAAAAAATTATCTTACAAATATTATAACAATTCAAATAAGTTGTAACATAGTTTTAGATTTAAATTATATTTTAAATTTATAGTTATTTTTTATAAATACCATCTATATTACAATATAGTAAAATTGCATAAACTCCTTCTATTGAAAGACATTCCAATCTCATTTGGTGCATGAGATTAAATGGATGGGATTGGATATGAATTAATAAGATAAGATTGGATGAAATTGAATGAAATTAAATTAAAACCATAACTTGTTTGATGCAACTAGGATTTGATTTAATTTGATTAAATTAATTTAATACTATAGCAAATGGATTATTAAATAATATGTAATTAATTATTTTTTTATTTTTTAAGCAAGTGATGAATTAATTTTTAAATACATTTAATGTAAATAATACATAAAATTAAATTAAAAATATAATATTTAAAAATAGAACAAATTATGATTTAACTAATCCAATTTAAAACTTTATTTAGACGAAGTGAAGAATTTTGTTTTATTATAATTAACCTCCTGACCATTAGTGGATTTCGTTAGAATTCATTGATTAAAGGATAAAATTATTTTTTGATTTTATTTTATATTTTTTTTCAACAAATTTTAAAAATTTTAAAATAAATTAAATAAAAAATCTTTTAATCAAATTTTCACCACCCATTTAAGATTAACGATGAAGATTAATTTTAAAATAAAAAATAAAAGATTAAATAATAACTTATCTTCGTCATCTTCGTCAAGAACATCAAAAACCCAGAAACAAACAATCTTTGCCAAGCCGAACAAACCGTCTTCATTAAAAACCGTCTTCGTCAAGAACCCAAAAACAAACATCAATTTTAGCAACTCTCCCAAAAACCACTACACAACTCCTCAAACACCTAACTAGCAAAACCGCAACAAAACACATCCTTATCTTCTGGCACTTAATCAATTCAACTAGCATTACTCCAACAACAAATTACTTCATTTCTATATTCTAGCCAAAGGAAAATATTGAATGATGCAGCATCCATCCCATCACAAAATGGTTCAGTTAAATCTAAATAGATTATAATCCAAAACACAGTAATCAATGTTGACCACTACCACTACCAGTTCCAAATTCAAGTTTCAATTACCAATCATAAACAACTCATCAAAACCCCAGCAGCCAAATTCACCAAACAACCTAATCCCAAGTTCCCAACAACTTTCACTAACCAGACCATTGAAAAACAAACTTATCTAAAAAATGCGGAATCAGAACCGCTAAAAGCCCCAGCTTTCCACATGGTATTCTCAATCTTACAAGAACCCCACCTCAGATTAGCTTCAATAGTCCAGTTCCCACAAACCCATCTCACCAGATTGCTTACTTACCGCTAAAAGCAAAGAAAACGAGTTGAGAGGCTCCCACAACAGACTTCACGATTCTAAAAACTGATTTGGGGTTTATTTAAACAATTAAAAGAAATCCAAAAACAAAGTGTAGAGTAGAGTAAAGATTGTTAGAGAGCTATAGATACTTAAGGAGCTTTCGTCATCATGAATAAGCGTTCCTGTTCGATGCTGTCTCTTCAGGGTGGTTGTCAGAAGGATCCGGATGTGGAAGAAAAAGAGGACGTCGGCGATGGCAAGAAGAAGAAGTTCCTTCTTCGTTTACCCTGATTTTTTTTTTTTTTTAATTATCACTAGTTTTTTAATTATTTTTCAATTATTTTTTTATTTTTTATTCAATCAATTGAGTTAATTTCTAACTTTCAAGGTATTTTGATATTTTCATCATATCTATAGTATTCGCTGTTAAATGTAATGAAAAGTTGTTAATTGTAGAGGGTTAATTACAATAAATCAAGACTTTTGCTCTGTTTGAATAAAAGTTTTAAATTGACTAATTAAATTATAATTTTCTTTAAAAAATAAAATCCCAGTTAATTGGGATTTGTAAAATTCATCAAAATTGGTGGATCTATCAGATTTTAATGTGAGATCCATATGAATGTGAGCAAATAAAAAAATGAAATTCCTTTCCACCCTTATTCCAAACAACAGCATGAGCAAAACCGAAGATTTTATTTCTCAAACCTCTTCGATTTTCAAGACACCAAAGAGCCATTTTCTTTTAGGTGAGGAAAGTGATTAAATTTATAAAAAATTACTCGTACTCATCCGTTATATCATAGAATGCGAATGGAATTTGAGCTTTTAATTTTTTAAAATTAATAAAAATGTACCATCACTCGTATTAAATAAACTCATTATTGTTGAAGAAGAATTTGTTCCGCAAAAGTCGTGTCGTGAAATTGGCCACATCTAAGTTACTGTCATATTTAACGTGGAAGTAGACAAAACTGACTTGGTCTCATATGATGTCGTTTTCTTGAAAGGACTATTACTAGATGTTTGATTTATTAAAACAAATTAGAGTTTTTTATATACCATCTAAAATGCAATAACTTGAATTTACGAAGTTATTAGATTAAATATACATTCTCTACCACCTAAATATATTTTGTAATATAAAAAATAAATAAATAAATTTTTAAAAGTGTTATAATAAGTTAACTAACCTGCTATGATAATGTAGTTGATTATGATATTAATAATTTCTCTTAATATTCTTATAAATTAGTGTATAGCATTCACCTTGTTTGAGCATCCTGACAGCCTCCTTTGACGGAAGTTGGAGGTTGTCAATATCCTCTTCATCGTCGGAGGAGGCCATCGGCCTCAAAAGAAACGTCGTTGTCCTCTTTTGGCATCATCAAGGAAGCTATACCACCCTCCTTCGATGCCAATGTTGCCAGCAACCTCCAAAGAGGACAAGCTTGCACTTGATTTGTTTTTACTTTTATTAAAACAATATTATAAGTAGTCAAGTTAGTATGTTAGGGTGGGTTAAAATAAGTTTTTTAACTGAATTTCAATTATATGAAAATATTTTATAAATTAAAACATATATGTATACTTAGAGCTTGAGGGTACATGATGAGTTTTACCTTTTAAAATTTATATTGTAAATAAACATATTAAAAAAATTAAATAATCTAATAAAATATAAAAGAAACATAAAATACAAGTATAATCATATCAATAAAGCCAAATTTAAAGATAAATGATCAAATTTATCAATTATAATATCTATAAAGAAACAATCAATTATTTGACAATTATAAATTGCTACCAAACTTTAAATTAAAGAGTGTATTAAGAAAGACACCAAAAGTAGATGATATAAAATTTAATTAATATAATATGCAACTAATATTGCATGGTGGAGAAGATATAATAAAGTTGGTGGAGAGATATAAACATACCATTTGAAGAGAAAGGCCTGAAATACGGAGATCAGTGAGAGCCAATACTGAACAGAAGAAGCACTTCTGGAACCAACTTGTAGGTTACACTGGAGATACCCAAGTGCCTCTTGCGTTGTTTAGTTTCCTTCTTACTGGGAATATAAGTGAATTAGAGTAGACGGGAGAGTTAGTTGGTAAATAGCTAGCATTTATGAGTTCTTAATTTGTTGCGAGAGGTGACAGGTAACTCCTACTACATAGACTAGACTGGCGTATCAAATTTGCTGGCCCGCTCCAAAATGACATCTAGAAGAGTATCTTAACAATCTGATTATGAGATTTTTGTTTCAAAAGAAATATATAATCTAAAAGAAATTAGTTTGTTGATATATGGCATATATACTTATCCAATAAGAACACACTTTGGAGTATCTTCATCATTACATGTAAAGATAAATAAATTTTTAATGATTGTGTGAAGCCTTTTGATCAAATTAGCTGATTGTTTGATTAGGTAAAGTTCCAACAAACCCTAGTGTTAGCTTTTAAAGGGAAAAAAAAAATTAAATTGAACAAAAGCATAATATTCCTAATTAATTTAAGTTTTTTTTTTTTATCATTATTATTTTTTAACTTCGGGAGAGAAATTTTTTTGGGACGTCATGGTTACTTGCGATTTATAGTTATTAAGTTATGTAACCACTTCTGGTCTTAGTTTTTACTTAATAAATACGTCATTGCCAGTGGTAATTAAAGTAATAATCAGAATCCAACTATATTCTTAATGTAATCGACACGTGACTTGAAGATATTTAAGTGCTCAAGAAAAAGTTAGATGAGGTAAAGATTTAATTGTTTTTTTATAGATGTACTTCTAAAGAAAAGGATTTTATCTAGGAAAATTTTCACTTCACTACTCCCTATATTTTGACAAAATATTACGCTTTTACTCACGAATATATTTTTAGTTCTCAATCCCTAAAGTTTGAGAACTTCATCAAATTAATCATTTTGTTAGTTTATCATTAGTTAAATTCAACAATTGAAATGGCATTTTGATCTTTTTGTTCCACTAACTATTTAAAATTAATAAGAGAGAAAAAAAAAAAAAAACTTTAGATATCCATCATCCATCAAAGTTGTGATGGATGGTGGAGATTTGATGAGAAAAAAATAAATTAAAAAATAAATTAAACATTAGCATTAAAATAAAACAAAATTTAAAAAACTGAATAAAAAAATTAAAAAAAAACAAGGGTAAAAATCTAAATTAGTTCATGGATCGACGGTGTAGATCCAATCTGCATCTCTGCCCTACCAACCATCAATACATCAATGGAGATGTCTCCGTCTCCATTGATGGATGATCAACAATAGAGCCAAAGCCAATCACAATAACAAAGCCGATCATACCGACCAACCCTTTCTCTCTTCCTCTCTATCTCGCTCGCTCTCACCAACAACAAATGGGTTCTTCATGTGCTAAGTTCAATCAAACAGAAAACTCTACCCAAAACCAGAGTTTTAGGTCCGATCGAATCCTAACACTTGATATTCCGGGTTCGATCAAACTATAGAACTTTATGTTTTAGGTTTGATCGAACCCAAAACTTCCTATTTTGATCTTTCTGTTCCACTAACTATTTAGAATTAATTAGAGAAAAAAAAAAAAACTTTAGATATCCATCATCCATCAAAGTTGTGATGGATGGTGGAGATTTGATGAGAAAAAAATAAATTAAACATTAGCGTTAAATTAAAACAAAATTTAAAAAACTGAATAAAAAAATAAAATAAAATAAAAAAACAAGCGTAAAAATCTAAATTAGTTCATGGATCGACGGTGCAAATTCAATCTGCATCTCTACCCCACAAACCATCAATACATCAATGGAGATGTCTTCGTCTCCATTGATGGATGATCAACAACAAAGCCAAAGCCAATCACAACAACAGAGCTAATCACACCGACCAACCCTTTCTCTCTTCCTCTCTATCTCGCTCGCTCTCACCAACAACAAATGGGTTTTTCATGTTCTAAGTTCAATCAAACCGAAAACTCTACCCAAAACCAGAGTTCCGAGTTTGATTGAATCCTAGTACTTGATATTCTAGGTTCGATCAAACTACAGGACTTCATGTTTTAGGTTTGATCGAACCCCAAACTTCCTATTCCAGGTTGTTCTTTGGTGACCATTTGTTTGGATTCTTTGGATGGTTAACTGTTGTTTGGACTATATGGTGATTGTCGTTCTCTAGTGATTGTTTGACTATTTGTGTTAAATTTCTGGTGATTCATTCTGTGCATGATCAAAGTTGAGAAACTTTTCCATCGATCGAACCCAAATAGAGTTTAAAGTTCCCTTTTTAAGTTAAAAATTTTGTTTTTCAAAGTAAAAAAGTGTTTTTAGTATAGTTATATAAATATTTTAATCTATAAAATGATGATGTGGCAATTTATGATCAGCATAATTTTTTTAAATAAATTTTTAATTTACAAATATTTTAGTTTTTTGAATTTTTTTTGTTTTAATTTAATTAAAGTAAAAATAAAATGATTAAAGGTATTTTGATTTTTGTATATATTATATGATGGTTGATTGTTAATTTTTTAGTTAAAGGGATCAATTTGATGAATTTTTCAAACTTTAAGGATTGTGGAGACTAAAAACGCATTCTTGAGTGAAAAGTAGTATTTCACCAAAACATAAGGACCAAAGTAAAATTTTTTCTTTTTTTTTACTAGGAAAAGAGATATTCTTCTTGTAAAACTAGTTCTTAAATTCTCAAGGCGCTTCAAATATTTTTATGATCCAAAAAGAAATTCCTTTTTTTTTTTCCATAAAAATATATGCAAAGTGCTTCTTCAAACAAAAGAGAATGTTGCGATCATATTAGGTCCTTTTTTTTATTTAAAGTCTAATATTATTAATAGATTTTAAAACGTTTTCTTTTTTCACTTCAAAATTTGACAACCTTAAAATTACTTTTAATATTACTTTTTTTAGATGAAACTTTTAATAATACTTTTAACAATACTAAAATGATCACTTTCAACAAAACTCTTTCAATCCCCGGCCAATGATTTCAGTCCATAAAAATTATTTCCGCCTAAAGGATGCATACGAAACAGCCAACTAATACTGAACAATATTAATTGTAATAATTGACTAGTCGGAAATACATACTAGCATAATTGCCGTGTAATTAATGTAAAGTTAGTAGATTTCCACACGTCATCTCTTTCTTCAGGGGTGTACTAACAATGATAAGTGTTCATTGGATTGTTTCAAAAAAAAAAAAATTGTTCATTGGATAATTACATGATCTACAAATGGCTTTAGTCTTTTAACCTATATATATGGTTAATTAATTCAGTGTAAATAGCACTCTTAGCCGAGGTCAATGAAAGCAATTATTCTTCCTCTTATTTCTTTGTCTCTTATATTTAGTTTTGTTTGATGTCTAATTTTGTTTGAATTATATCTTGTTTTTACTTCTCCGTTCAATTCTTCTTTATATTTACAGCACATTATCAGCATAGTATCGTTGATATCGCCTAGGTAAAAGGGATATCCAAGAAAGTAATTTAATTATTATTTTTATTTTATTTGATTTTTCCCATTTAACTATTTTTATGAGTACATTTTGTGGTTGCTTGTATACTGGATCCTCCACATTAGAAAATAAATTTTGCATTTATTTCCAACTATTTTTATCTATGTGATATTTTGTTTGAGAGATGCATATGAAACTAGAAGTTTCAAAATTTGAATCCAGTAAGGAATTAAAAGTTTTGAATTCAAATTTAGGATTTGACTATTTTACTGGTTGGATAAGATTGTTAATCAATAATAATCTTTAGATTGATTGTAAAGGTACTTATAGAAAAATATCCAATGGTTATTAGTGATAGGTAATATTATCTAACCAGTAAGGTAGTCAAACCATTAAATTTAATAAGGATTGAAGAGTTTCAAATTTATTTTCAATTAGAAACAAGAAATGTGGAATGTGAAGAAACTATCATCGATGACATATTTTTATATACAATACCTATTGAAATTATAAAATATATATATATATATATTATAAATCTTATAGTATCTATGATTATAGGCAAATGTATTATTAGCCTAAATAGAAAGAATTAATTCAAGCTAAACTAACTTCCTTAGCCAAACGTTAAGTATTTGGACCTGTAATCTAAACACCTAAAGATGTCATACCCACTAGATATAAATGCGTTTTCTACGAAAACGTGATGAGAAAAATGAAGTCAAAAGGTATAAGACATGCCTTGTAGCACGAGGTTTTTCACAAAAATTAGGAGTTGACTTTGATGAAACATATTCCCCGGTGATGAATACCATTATTTTTCAATTTTTAATAAGTTTAGCAAATGGTGAAAAACTTGAAATGCTTTTAATGGATATAGTAACTGCATATTTATATGATTCACTTGATTCTGAAATTTATATGAAAATCCTTGAAGGATTTAAAGTGCATGAAGCATATAAATTGAGATATCGTAATTTGTATTCAGTAAGGTTACAAAATCCTTTTATGGGTTAAAACAATATAGACAGATGTGGTATAATTGTCTTCGTGAAAAGAAGGGCATATTAATGATTCTACTTACCCATGTATCTTCATAAAAAAATCGGAATCCAGATTCACTATTGTAACAATATATATTGATTATATGAATTTAACTGGAACTTCTAAAGAGCTTTTGGAAACTACTAGTTATTAAACAAAAATAATAATAATAAAGGAATTTGAATTGAAATACTTTTGGAAAACAAAATATTGTTTCGGCTTGTAGATCGAGCATAAATCAAATGAAATATTTCTCCATCAATCAGTATGTATTGAAAAGATTTTTTTTTTTTTAAAAAAAAAAACCAATATTTATAATTCTCATCCATTAAGCACCCCAATGATTATTAGATCTCTTGATTTCAGGAAAGATCTATTTCAACCTAAAAGAAATGATGAAAAGATAATTAGCCCATAAGTACTATAACTTAATGCAATTGGTATTTTATTATATCTAGGTCAATGTAGCAGACCAAATCTTGCATTCTCAGTAAATGTATTTGCAAGATTTAGCCCAGCGGCAACTCGAAGGCATTTGAATGGAATTGAACATATTTTTCATAGCCTACATGGAACGAAATATTTGGGATTATTTTATCTAAATTTGATAATTTCTTAATTATGTTAAGATCGGATATTTATCCGACCCCCATAAAACTTGTTCATAAATGGGATATTTGTATATGCATATGAAGCAACAATTATATTGCTCTCCACAAAACAGATATTTTTTATTTCTTCTAATTGTTCAGAGTTCTAAGCTCTATGAAATAAGTCAATAGTGTGTTTGGCTGAATTCGTCACCTATCATTTTCAAAGCATATGCGGGCTTTCGTCTTCCATTAGAAAAGCCAATACCAAATTTTGAAGATTATACGACTTGTGTTCCTTAAATAACAAGAATATATATTAAAGGAGATGGAACCAATTACAGAAGAATTTTTATCAGGGGGAACGTTCCATTAGGGAGAAACCATAATCTAGGTATGTGCCCTATATTCTTTTTCACTATGCTCTTTTTTCTTTCGATTGGGTTTTTGTTTCACTTAGGTTTTTCCAATAAGGTTTTAGTGAGGTAATACTAAGCACATCTAATGATCCAAAAGATTACTGTATGATTCAGAAGATCATTGATCGTATGATCTAGAAGATCACTGTGTATATATATGTTAAGGTTTTTTTTCTTTTTCTTTTTCTTTTTCCATTGGGATTTTTTTTCCTAGCAAAATTCAAATATAATGAAATGATGGAAATACAAGGGGAAGTGTTGTATAGTTAGTGGATTTCCATATGTCATCTCTTTCTTCTAGGTGTCAACCATGTATACTTACAATGACAAGTGTTCATTGAATTGAACAACTGCATGATGTACAATTACCTTTAGTCTTTTAACCTCTCTCTCTCTCTATGTATAGAGAAAGTTTATAATCAGATATATTTGATTTTAAAAAGTAAAAATTAATTAATCAAATTAATTTTTTGTATTTAAATTAAATAGGAAAGAGAATTTATTTTAAAAAAGAGAATATAAAAAATGAGTTTGATTAGTTGGTCTTTACTTTTTAAAATCAGATATACCTGATTATAAAAACTCTCATATATATATATATATATATAATGAAAGTGTAAATGTCTCTCTTGGCTGAGATCAATGAAAGCAATTCTTCCTACGTACTCTCGTTTCTTTGTCTCTTATATTTAGTTTTGCTTGATATAATTTTGCTTGAATTATATATTATTTCTACTTCTCCATTTAATTTCTATTTATATTTACAACAGTAATAAAAATGCTACGTAGGTTTTATTTTTTAATTGTGATTAAGGATGATGACATATCTGTAATGAAAGAGAAAAATAAAGCCACTTGTTAATGTAATATTCGTGGATGCTACACTCAAGATATGGATTTTATGTAAGCGTCCCATTTGAATTGAAAAAGCTCTTATGTAAACTTTGAGCTGTAAATATGGGTTATCTTATCATGTTTATATAAACTTATTAATATTTATTTGATTAAAATACGATCCATTAAATGATATGATGAAACACAATTTATAGGTCATGCCAAATATACGATAAAACATAATTCAATTAATTATATACTTATTTAAAATTTTGAAAATGTTTAAAAAATTTTAATATAATTATATAATTTAATTCATTCAAACCATTTGATAAATGATAATAAACAATTTTAACATCATGTTGATTCAAAATTAAATATAGAATGTGTTAATAAGTCAGTGGGTTAGAAGAAGAGATACAGCCCAAACATAATATATTTACTTGGTGGGTTTAATTTGTTTACCCGTTGTTATGCCTAAAAATAACACTTAAACCTTGAGCCTGATAAGAGACTAAAAAAGCTCAAAAGCCCAAAGAGTGATATCATTATTAGGGCCCATAAAGCATGTCAAGTTAATACAAGACCCATCACTCCAAGCAAGCAAGCAACGAGCTGCTCGAATGAGAAAAAGCTCACACCTTCTAAAGACAACTCAGATGACAGAAGCCTACATTATTCCCTATCATAATAGAATCCTGAAAAGTGAGAAAAATTCTACATCAAATAAGAAATTGCTCAAAACAAGAAACTTTCAGAAAGAGTAATTCAACTAAAATACTAATAATCAGTTAAATTCGGACGCCGGACAAACCAAAGCTTGATCCAGAACTTTCACTTGTTTCAAACCAAATCTAGACCCATAATCAACTAAAAGCCATCACAATCCAGTTTAAAAAAAAAAAAAAAGAAAAGAAAAAACCCACAAAAGTACAAAAGATAACTACCATATTGGGTTGGCAGAGGAAGCTTGTGAAAGAGCTAAGGGCATGATCCCTATTTGTTTCCATTTTCCTTTTGAGTAACGATATTTAGGGTTCATTTGAGATAGTTTTTATTTTTTACTTTTAACAGTAGAAAAATATAAGTAGAAACCTAAGCTTTCAATAACTATTTGGATAATGTATTTCAAAGAGATTTTATCTACAGAAGAATTTTTGAAACTGTTTGAATGAAATATTTTAAAAACTTTTCAAAACATGCTATGACCTTTGTACCCCTTACAAAACATAATTCTAAACATATTGGTATTACTATTTTAAATCTCTTCTAAAATATATTTTATTAATTATTTAATTTATAATAATTTTATTTATTTATTCAATAAAATATAGTTCATAAGAGATGTTGTGACATTTTTTCTAATATATTTTCTTTAAAAAATCTAATAAAATAAAATAAATATAACAACTAAAAATTAAACTATAAATACATACATGTAGGATTTAAAAAAAGAAAGACAGAAAGAAAAAAATGCATACATTTCTTGATATGATTATCTAACTCTTTTGTCTTTATCTCTCTCTCTCTCTCTCTATGTTGTAAAAGTCAAAAATAACAAAACCCAAAATTAGAAACAAAAAAAGCAATCAAACACCATCTTCTACCCTTTCCCTCACCTAAATTATAAAAAATCATCTTGTCATTCTTTTGTTCTTTTTTTCACTTCTCTCTAACCCAAATCATCAAAAACCATCTTTTCACGTCTCTCACCCAATTCATCAAACACCCTTCAAACAAAAAACACAAATTCAACCATTGTTTATCCAATTGCTTACTCCATTTCTTCACAATTGAAGTCAGACGCAACCGTTGCTTTGATTTTAACTTTGCTTGTATGTTTCATCCATTATATCAAACAATCAACGAATCTGATTCAATCTACCAAGTAGACATGGCGGCTGTGTGGGTATGATGTGGAGATGGCCACCATAAGTTAATTTAGAAGAAAAAGGTTGGAGATTGGTTCTTTGAAATCATATTAATAGTAAAATTTTTTTTCAATGAAATTTGGTTAGGATTACTCTGTATACACTTTCTAGCTGATGAGGATATTTATGGAATTATAATTTTGTTGTTCCTTGTAATAAGGGTAGGATTGTCAATACAAAAGTTTCATTTAATGAAATTGGCTTTGCATGTTTTCAAATAGGAACCTCTTTTTGCCAAAGCCAGAAATTATGGCTTCCTTGGGAAAAGCTTTTCAAATCCAAAAGCCATTTTCAAATTAAACTCAAACATCTCCCAAAATGACTTTTGGTTTTAAGAAGCCAAAATAAGCACTTTCACCCGCATCCCAAACAGGCCCTTACACCCCTAAAAATTTGTATGTACACCTCAATATGATCTATTTATAAAAATCCAATATTATCCTTGAAAAAAATTATTAAAAAGGGTAAATAATTTGTAACTATACCCACATATATTAATAAGTTTTTCATGTATATGATAAAACTTTTTTATTTTCTAAAACCCTAACTTTTCTTTTAAATACTAATTTCAAATATCAAACAATTTTTTAAAAAAATAAATTAATTATAGAATATTAAGAATGATTTTAAAATACTAATTTCAAATATCAAACAATTTTTAAGAAAATAAATTAATTACAAAATATTGAGAATAAATCAAAATCATGATGAAATTATTATATTTAGTTAAAAATGAATAAATAAGAAGGAAAAAATGTTTGAAAGAAAAAATATTATTAAGAAGTTTGTTTTATTTCAAATACTCGATAAAAAATTATCAATTAATTCAAACTTCTTTTCTTCATAATACAATACATCTATTAAACCGAGATAAAAAAATTACATTTGATCTAATGACAAGAAATTTGTTTGAATGCTATCATATACCTTCAAAAATTAAACCCAATCAAAAATTAAATCGAGATAAAACTCTCTATACTTTTTTAAATTCTATCTTCTCTAAATTAAATATTTTTTTTTTTAAAGAATACAAATTAATTATAAATTGTAAAGAATAATTTAAAATCTTTTTAAGAAATTGATTGTAAAATAATGAGTTTTAAATTAATTATTACTAGAAAAAAATCATAATCTACTTGCTTGGAAAAAAATATGAAAATTTTAACAAAATTAATTAGATAACAAAATAAGTATTGTGTATTGTACTTACAAAAATATGGTACAAAATTAATAAAAGAAGGACAGTATTGATATTAATTGAGGTTTATTTATAAATTAGAAACTTATCATAATTTTGATGATGTGTACCTATGAAAAGGATGTACACACAATTTATGAGGAGTGGAAATATTGCCACTCTTTCCTTTTCCTATAAACAATAATATTAAACGCCCAAAAGCCGAAAATTGCCCTCAGTCGTTAATTGCCTTGTTCAAAAGGATATTGTTGAATATTTAAACTTCCCTCCCTTGTATCTTTGGACTAAACCTCAAGTGCGTCAGCCTAACAAAGTCCGATTAAGAATTAAGTTTCTATTGAAAATAATAATAATAATAATAATAATTTGCTCTCCCCCACTCAAGAAATCAAGATTGATTTTTTCTATTCTTTTTCTAATAGATTTTGATTTTTTTTTTTTATCTGCCATGAGTAAAACGACCACATTAATTCATTGGTTTGCAATTTTATGAAGTTGTTATTACTCTAATTCATTTACTCTTCACCACCGTTGGATTAAAGATAGATGAATTTATTATTATGAAGTCACAAATATAAAGTTATTATAGTTTGATCCTTGAAAAAATATTGTCAAACAATTTAATTCGGCTTTGACTACCTTACTAGTTGGGTAATATTATTCATCACTAACAAGTAATGGATTAATTGCAATGGTGGATATTGAAGAATATACAAGGGTTGTCATTGATAAGTAATCTTATTAAACCAGTAAGGTAATCAAATCTGTTTCATTGTCAATCCAATTATAAGTTATATTATACTGAATGGACGCCAATTCAAATTCAAAATTCAAAAGTTACTTTAAATTAAATAATATATTTTTTAGATTTGGCTATCTTAATAATTAGGAAAGATTACAGATCAATAACAATTCTTGGATATTCTTTAATAACCACCCTTATAACTAATCTAAGAGTTATTATTAATGAGTAATTTTACTCGATCAGTAAGTTAACAAAATTTTATGTTAAAATTAAAGATATTAACATAAGCTTGTTGTTTATATAAATATTATGAATTATTGTCTTAATAATTTAATAATACTAAGAAAAGATAGAATGTGCAAATCACTTTTGGCACAAGTGGTTGTCCACTTCTTCATCCATCTTAACCATGTAAATTCAATTTCCATTAAACCTATTTACAAGCTTAGAATGGATAGTATTATCCCTTTGCTATTCAAATTATGCAAATATTTAATTGATCTCAGCAAATTCCAACGCGCCATTGATTCATTCCATGTCAATTTTCAAAATAAATAACAATAAATAAGGACAAAACGTTTTAAGAAACACCTTCATGGCAGCTTGTAATCTCTGTCATGATTCATGAAGAATATTAAGAAATTTATAATCATCTCAAAAACCTTCATAACATATTCAATTAGTCCTAGTACGCTTTTCATCTCCTTTGATATGTTTCATCTCCTTCGATATGCTTCATCTTGTTATAACTTTATGAAAAAAATAGAAAAACGTACACAGAGATGTTAGAACTGAAAAAATTTTTACATCAAAAACATTTATCTGATGCAACTGAAGTGAAAAATTGATATTCATCTTTTAGACTTACAAAAGGAATTTTGAATTTTAAGTCTGATATTTGGTGGAAACAGAGTGCACTTTTAACTGTTATAAACTTTTTCAAGTTTTACAAAAATTCAAACATAAATTACAACTAAAACAAATCCCCCAAAACTTTCAATCGTGTAAATAGAACATTACTAGCCCAGATGGAGGTTAAAAATAATGAGCAACAATTACACAGCCCCAAGGAAACAAACACTAAGTTGTTAGCCTCCAGCCTGACTCAAGTCAACCTAACTGCTCCCCATGCTGCCCCTTGCGGTTTAAGAATTTTGGAAGGGAACATTCCAGCCTCATAATGTGGCACTTTACAACTTTGCAACACAGGTGAGAAACCCTGATGGAGAGAAGGGGTCAAATGGGACTGTTGATCCGACCAAAGAATTTATAGTCAAAAATATTTCACTCAAAGTGTTGTATAATTGGAGAAAAGGTTTAACAAGTTATTGAGGGTTTCCGGATAGAATTTCCTTGCAAATAAGTAACATGGCCGTCTGATACCATTCCATAGGCATGGCCGTAACAACACTGTCCTCTGTAAGAGCCATGGGAAACAAATCTATTTTCAGATATTATACTTTTAACAATATATAAGACACCATAAACCAGCAAGGTCATTTGTAGTGCATACCTGGTCATCGCTTGTTACATGCTCACTTCGATCAACAGACTGCAGGTTGATGCCAAAATGTCAATGTGGCATAATAATAAAAAATCATAGAATTATACAAATCTACATAACAAGATATAATTTGATGTGCTGATGTCCAGCATTTGTGACCCAAAGTAGAGTTTGGTTTCATTGATCTAACCATATTTACTCTACATCACAAATCATACCCGCACAAGAGGGCATTAGACTGTTTTTTTCAATTCAAGGGCAAAAGAAACAAGTTAGCAATTTAAATAATTTTTTTTTCTTTTAATTCTCATCTTTTTGTGAAGAGTCACCCTCTCCCTCCCTGATTCCATGAGAATGCTACAGAATGTGTGTAATAGCAAAGATGAACTATGAAGATTGAATTAGAGGTTAGCTGGAACCTCTTAATAAACCCAAAATTGCTCCTGGCAATATCCACAAAATTTCTTGACAGCAATGGATGTAATCTATAGTATGTAAGAAACATAGCATAGGCATACCGTAAGGTTCTTCAAAAGATCATATGTAACATCTCGAGCCTTGTAAGATTTAGGATGCCACTTTCTTTCAGACCAATCCACATGTGTAACTGATCGGTTTGCAATGCCACCAGGATCAACCATCTGAAAAAACATACAAGACAAACTTCTTTAGATGAAGCTGGAAGGCAACTTTAAAAACATTGTGATAGGATGATTCTCACATTGAAGAAGGTTGGCAAGTAATGTTCGTCAGCGATGCAGTTTTTTCCGTCCACACCATGCTGTAATTACCAATAATATCCATGTCAATGAAGTGATGGCCTGAAGCCCACTTAAAAAATCTAATGTTACTTCAAGATCACACATACATATAACCACTGCATCTACTTAGCATGTCAGCTTACAATGAAACTTGCTGCACGACATTTACAGCAAAAAGTTTGACCATTTCCAGGGTTCAAAGAAGTCAAGAAAATCCTTTTAAAAAAATGTTAAGCCAAACCTAAACAAAACTATCATATAACAATACCATGTTCTCAGTATCACAGCCATTCATGGCATGTGACAAATTTCCAAGTTCCAACTAATAAAAGTTAAAGCTTACAAAATAGTAATACTAATCACATGGATAACAAACTAAACAGTACATAGAGAAATGACAATACAACCATTATATCCTAAATAAAATATGATGAATTTCTTAAAATTCTGTATTCACCATTCATCATGTGAGCATCAAAAGACAATGTTTCTCCAGTTAGTCAATTGACCAAAGGGAATCAATTGCAATAAAGAATTCTAAAAATCTACAAGCTTCACAACTTTCTATGCACATTTGCCAACAATTATGGTACTGAGAAATAAAAAGGCATAAAAAAAACAACTCAAACATGAAAACAGGACCAACGTTGTTAGATTATAATTGCATGGGGTTCTCATAATATAGATTTGTTGATAACTTGAAATCAGTAGATATAAAAGAATAATAATAATAAAAAATAAAAATTAATTCAAAAAAAAAAAAAAAACAGAGAGAATAAAAGTAAACAAATAATGAAAACAATTTAAACAAATTAGATCTTTGAACTAGATAATTGGCAAATGACAACAGAGGGCAAAACATGCGAGATCGATTTCACCTTGCAGTAATCTCGGAATTTTGAGTAGTAAAGACTGTCAGCCATAACTATCAAAGCATGCTGCCGCTTCATTGTAAACCACTGCAGAAAATTCACTCATTAAACTTCCTACAATATAAGTACAGAGAACAAATCATATAACTAATGCTGCCTCGAATAGAACTAAGATCCATTGTGTCACTTAAATACGCAAGTGTGATAGAGGATGGGAGTGAAAAAAAAAAATGAAGAAAAAAAGGAGATAAAATCATATCTTACAGGTTTCTTTTTTTAATTTTGAATTTATCATATTTTACGGTTGTATGCAATAATCTTTACTTTTACTGACCATCTGAGAAATTGACATCCAATAGTTGCGTATTGCGATGGTTTATAATCACACATACAGTAGCATGTTTTTAAGTGCAACACTTTAAATATGCGATTTAATTGCTATACAGATATTTGCATATTTCATAACCGATCACAAAAGCTGAGAAACAAACAGCATGATCTATCACGATCATTCCCCATGTTCCATAAATAAGGAATCCCAACAAACCAAGGCCATATGCCTAAATATGGAATCAGCTCCATGATGATATTAAATACAGAGAAGCACATTAATCTCCTCTATTTGATAACCATGATAACATACCTGTGCACCCTTTCTGAAGTCTTTTATATCGACCTCTGGCAACATGTGTTCTGAATACCTACCGTTCCCATGCGGACCTGGATCCTCGAAGCTGGAGAGAATATGAATGTGCATCGATAAGAAGAAACAAGTTTTGTACAACCAACATTCTATGTGTGTGTGTGTGTGTGTGTGTGTATGTATCAAGTTACAAACAAAATAAATATAAATTGAAATTTGTTTTAGATGTTGAATCCAACTAACCAGTCAATAAAGCTTGTATTTGAATACATCAAATAGTTGTAGACATAGTCAAAATCATGCAACGGTACACAACTGCAATACCAGAAAGAGTGCTTCAGAAAATGAAACAAGAATGTCACAGTTCAGGAAGATCAAACTTATTCAATCTGAGCACCTATCAGAAAGTAACACAAAATGTTGATTATCAGGATCTTTGAGAGCATTTGCCAATAATCGTCTCTCTGCATCAACCATTGAAATTCTTCCCCACACAACCTGCAAATGTAACCAACCGACCAATCCAATATAATTGTTCACATGGTATTATTTTATCGACTAATGATATTATAAACAATAAAAAATTTTAAAAACAATACTTTCTACATATGAACATTAACTTATCCACTCACCAATTCTAAGAAACATATCGACAATAAGAAAACTTAATAATATTATGACATTTGAGTGGATATAATAATAATAATAATAATAATAATAATAATAATAATAATAAGGGATATTTATAAAATTAAAATTAAAAAAAAAAAAAAAAAAAAGAGTGCATAGTTTACTGAAATTGTTAAAAAACGCTCCCTAGTTTCATATGGTAACTTTAACCCCCAATGTTTATTGAAATGGTTGTGGAGGAAGGCCACCTGGATGGCTGTTTTTCTTTTTTTTTTCTTTTTGTGTAGCTGTTAGGTTTTGGGTGTTTAGAGTGATATTTATGTTGATGTGTGGGTGTTAGAGTGGTAATTTAGGGTCTTTTTAGGGGTTTGGCAGGCCGACAATTTTCTCTTGGAGGACTGACTCTGAATCCTTAGCTCTACATATTCATAGTGAGAGTCACCTACTGCAGTAATGGTTGATCTGGTGACCAAATCAATGAAGATATTTCAGATCAAGAGAGGTAAGTAGATAAAAGCAAAAGATACAGTTTAACTGGTTGTTGATATAATGAAAATGGTACTTTTAAAGGAAAACAAGGAGAAGGTAATGATTGGAAGTGAAATTATGGTGGTGGGTTTGAAGAATGACACAAACAGAGTTTTTGAGCAGAGAGTAGAAGCAGTAGAAGAAAGAGAACTGGAGTTGTTGTAATGAATGCAGGTGCACAAGTGAAGTCAAGATAAGTAATAACTAATAAAAATGGGGGTGCCCACTGTACTCACTGCCTCTGCCAATAGTGACTTTAGATTTTGTTAAAAACCATAGTTTAGGTACACAAATTTGGACACAGAGAGCAGACAGGAATTTAATGTCTTATAGTTTTGGTGCATAAATTTAGAAAGAGAGCAGACAGGAATATAATGTCTGTTACTACAAGACACCCAAGTGAGTTGGAGCCACAGGCGTATTAGAGGGAGGCCAGGTGGCCTCTGTTTGATGAAGAACGAGACCACCTGGTCTCGAGTATTTTTTATTAAATTTTTTTATATTTAATTTTTCATTTTCATATTTATCATTTAATAATATATAAGGTAAATTCTTTTGACCTCCACACGTCGCTTGTTTTAACAGAATTGTAATGGAGGGGGATTTATAACCAAAAACATAACTACGGAATCGAAAATGATCATTCCATCAAACTAGAGGGGGTTTTTTATAAATATCCCTAATAAAAATAATAATAGCAGTAACAATAACAATGACAGATAAATTCAAAAATGGCAAAAGGCGACCGCTTCATTTTTTTTTTTTTTTATGTAATTAGACGATCTAGACCGCCTTAGGTCGCCTCACCTCCAGGCGACGTGAGGCGGTCGCCTCACCCTCTAGAGGCGGGTTTTTCCAGCTGCTCCGCCTTATATGTGCGCCTTAAGGCGCCTTAGCCACCAAGGCGGCGAGGCGCCGCCTCGCCTCGCCTTTTAAAACCATGCCTATAGGGAAACCATTGAAGTACAAGCAAGAGCTGCAACAAGATCAGAATAATATATTTGGGAACCAAAATTTCTGACAAGCTTGCAGTGACCGTCACCGATAATTCATGGCAAACTAATATTGAAAAATCAGCAAATGGAAGGTTTTATCCAAAAAAAAAGATGCAAGAAGATAATTACTTAAAACAAATAATAGAGAACCAAAAAAAAAAAAAAAAAAAAATACACACACACATACACACATATATAAGTGAACATTATTAAGGATGACTTTTAAAATTAAATCTACAAACCTGGTCACTGCGTATTTCCCGGTTAATGAAGTAACGACTAAAATGCAGTGGTTTACCCTTTGAAGCATGGACATACACCGAGAACCTACCCTCATGACCCTGCCAAAAAAGCAAAATGAATGTTTGAGCCAAAAGCACATATTAACGTAAACAATTTAACATATTTTGCAAGCCCAAATATCAATGAGTAGAAAAAATAGAAATTACACATAACCAAATTACAGGTTACAGGTTTATTGTCACAGCTTCACTATGCTATAAACAACATGTATATGCTTTTTTACATAATAACAGCCTTAATTGTGTGGTAACATGACATCACTGTCACATGAACGCCACTGTCTATCTTGAGCAACTAACTTATGTTCTTTCTGTAGATGAACGGACAGAAGGGTAATAGAAAGGTCCTTGCCACTCTCTAAATGTGAACAACATCAACAACATCGACCACCACCACAGAACTCTCCAAAGCAAACAAAGACATACCCCCTTCCATGCCAGCCAACCTTCATACCAACTAATATCCACTTCCATGTCTGCCAACCTTCACACCAACTAAAAGCCCAATCTTTTGAAATAGACATTTTCATTCCAACTAGTATTTTACGAGACTAAATGAAGGAATCAAGAAGCCTAAGAGCATCCAGAGACAGGGTTTTAATTGCCTCCTTGATTATTTGATATACCTACTTAATAACTTTGGCACAATTTCATTTTAAACTGGATTAGTATATTCTTAAAGACCAAATTATTTGCACGATCGCAAGACAAAATGAAGGAATCCAGAAGCCTAAGAGGGAAAGGGTTTTGACTTTTATTTGCTTCCTCAATTTATTTGAATCTGGAGCAGCACATATGAAACTTGACTCGCACATATTCTTAAGGACCAAATTATTTCCATAATACTATAACAATTGATAGCAAGAGAGAGAGAGAAGCAATTAAGCACATTGTAAAGTCCCTCCTAGAAAGTCACACTAGCCAAAGTATTTCTATTATAACCGTCTCTTCCATCCGACCAACGCATGTGAATTGGTTTTTCTTTCTTAAGCTAAATTTACGAATGTTCTGTTCCTACTGGCCCTCCTCAAATCCAGAACAAGCGCCATATCTAACATGCTACCACCAAAACCAGCCTTAACGATACTCGATTTCAAAAGTCAGTGAGTAAGGCATACATTTATCATCAGTTATCAAGATTCCATCCATCACAAAAGAACAACAAAGTATGCAAGGAGATCTGATCACAAGGCAAAAGCAGGCTGCTAGCAGTGACCAATCAACGACAATTATCACATCATAACAGATCACAAAACTGATAGATATGCATATTTCGACAAAAATTGAAAGAAAAGCTTACATGTAAAAACTTATCCCAGAGCTTCTCGAAAGGCAAGGGACCGGGAGTCAAGAAGAGGAAGGCGATTTTGGAGTTTTTAGACTGAACAGGAGGAGTGTTCAAAATATCCCTAATGACAACTCTGGAAGCGATTTCATCATCGGTGAGTTCGCGAACGGGAACAGGAGGGAGCCAATCGGAAAGCGCCTTGCAACCTCTAGAAGAGAAGACGTAACAGGCACCGTGGGAGCTCGGGGGGTATAAATAAGCGCAAAGTAGAAAGAGACAGACAAAAGAAACCAACACAATAATCCACATTGGCCTCCTCAAATGAGGCCTGTGCCGACCCCCGGAAAAAAACTGTAGATCGCTCATGTTCCCTACACGCCATCCTTGCCCGGACTTCATCTCTCTCTTCTCTCTCACCACAAACAGACACTCACACTCACGCCTTGACCTTTTTCACCTCCACATAATTGAATTCAACAACCAACACAGACTATTCTTCAATCTGAAACATAAAACTATGGATCATCAGCAGCTAGCTTTTTTCAAAGAACAGATCTCTACCTATGTGCACAACGAGATTCAAATTGAAGGAGTCAACGACATCGAAAAAGAGGACAAAGCGAGAGGAATGATGTTATACCTGACAGCAACTTACAAATTGAAACGTAAAGGAATTCAAAGTTATCGATTCGTAAACAGAAATTTAACCACCAATGCAATTGTATTGGCTTTCTTTTCCATCAAACATATCGTCTTTAAAAGGAACAACGATACTTACAATAAAAGTCAAACCAATAGAACGCCACAGAAGTCTTCTTTTATTTTTGAAAAAAAATAAATAAATAACTAAAAATAAAAACGAAAAGACCCGTTCAAATCCAAATTCAAAATGCACACTTATTTCTATTTGTCTAGTCAAACAAACACCACTCAACAATTCCACATTTCCTGTTAGTTTCCCGGGAAAACACAACGAAACACAAAAATGAATACCTGATTGAGAGAGAGAGAGAGAGAGAGAGAGGCCGGACAAAAGAGGTTCAAGGAGATCTATCAATTGAATGAGACTCAGGACTCTATAAGATCTCCCAATCTTTCTTTATTTGAAACCAATCCAGGATCTGGCTACTGGAAGCAACAAAACAAACACATATAGAAAGAGAGACAGACAGACAGAGAGAGACTACTTAATATTATTATTATTTTTTTTAATTATTTCTATCAGTAATTTAATGTATTCTGGACTGGTTTTTGATTCGTTAGACGATTCGTTTTCGTGTTTTTTTGTGGGAGATTGGAGAAGAACCACTGTTTTTTTTTTTTTTTTGGTTTATTATTATTATTTTTTTTTCCAAAACGGAAACAAAGAACAATTTGCAAGCCGGCGAGATTTATTTTATTTTATTTTAATATCGATTAAGTGGAGGATATGATTTGTTTATTTGCAAATTGAAATAAAATATTGTTTTTTTCTTTTTTTTTTTTTTTTGTATGGATAATAATAAATGGTAGACCTAAGCAAGCGCTTTCCGAGCGCGTTCTGCTCAGTCTGCACCAATAGCTTCCTCACAAGTCATGGATTGACACTAGTTTTGTTTTATCCATACCAAATTTAAAACAAAATTAACTTAAGTTATATTAATTGGAATAAATTAATGCCCATAGAATAAACATTTTTCGAGTTCGCCAACTATTTGGGCCCAGTGGCCTTTTTGGGAGACGTTATTATTGCCAAATAGAGTCATATGAATCTTTATTATTCTATAAAGAAGGATATTATATTATTTCTACCTAGACGCTGGGCTTCCTAGATCTATGTTTAAATAATATGATAGATAAGTTATCATTATCTTATAAATTATGAAATGATATGATAATTAAAATAATTTTGATAATTCACATATCATATCATTTGAATAATAATATAGTATATGAGTTATCAATATCTTATAAATTATGAGATATGATGATTAATATGATATTAATAACTTACCTACCATATCGACATGAATTTATATAATAATTTTGGAAAGTCTAACATTATTTATTATTATTATTATTTTGGAAATTATGGAATCCCCAATAGTGTGCAAGATTCTCTAAACTCCCTTTCTAGTTTTATTTTTATGCTAAGTGCCCCTTAATTTGACTTAAACCCCAAAATACCCCTAATGCTAACTTCCCATTGGTGAACCATCAAAATATGAAGGGTAAACAAGTAATTATAAAAAAATTTAATTGGACATAGTTAACAAACCCTTTTAGTTTCATTTTGGCCAAAATCCCCTTTATTTTATTCGCCTTAGGATCAAGGGTCATCTATGCCTCCCCGAAGTTTGAAAAATTTTTAATTTCATCCCATTATTTTAGTTCTATAATTACCATATTTTAGGATTCTTGTACTTAATTTGTCCTTAAGGTTTATTCTTCACTTGGTTTGGTTACAATTAAATCATTCCACTATTCACCAATCTCGTTTTTAACTTACGTCTA
Source organism: Nephelium lappaceum (assembly GCA_021234005.1). Lineage (NCBI taxonomy): Eukaryota > Viridiplantae > Streptophyta > Magnoliopsida > Sapindales > Sapindaceae > Nephelium > Nephelium lappaceum. The sequence continues at coordinate 12,207,887 of CM038002.1, forward strand.
TCAAATTACTTACGTCAAATCACTATATACATTAGTTACAATAATCTATATTCTTAATAAACTCCTTCAAAAGCCTTTTTTTTTATTTCGTCGGCCCACTTCTTTCTTTTTCCTTAAAGCAATCCAAATCATTCTCTTAAATTGTGATTACAATTATGTAAATTATGTTAAAGCATGAAATATTAAGGTTTTACAATTAAGATTAAAACATTATTTGATAGAGATAAAAATGAAACTAGAGTGCCCAATTAGCTAGTTTCAAAGGAAACCCCATAACTAATAAATAGATTAAATATTCCTTTCATAACACCCCTTAAAAATCTAATCTCTCTTTACCTAAAGCAATCTCCAACCCCGTCCTTCATAAACTTGAAACGACAACTCTGATTGTCTTTCAAATCCACTATATCACCCTGAACTCGCCTTATTGAGTCACATGCAAGCTAGACTAATACTCTCCACTTTTTCTCTCTAAAAGCAAAGTTTCAAGTTGATCGAAGAACCAATTAAGGTTTTAGCACAAACAGGCAAATATATATGTAATAACAATTATATATTTGATCAAAACATACTATGCAAGGTTAGATGCAATGCAAGCATGCACACAAAAGATCTAGACTTAAGAACACAAAATCTCTCTCAAAAATCAAAATAACACACATAAGAGTTGTTACTTTCTGTGAATAAATAAAGGCACATATACATATTGTTATAATGTAAAGTTAAAAACGATTTAGAGAACTACCCTAACTTAGATTTATAATTGAACTTAGTCTAGACATTAAATTTATTTAGGAATGCGAACTAGAAAAAAGACTCATAAGGATTAAATTCAAAGTTAGTATTTTCAATATTTATCCCTCCCAAAAAATATGTTAAACACTTAAAAAAAATTAAAAATGATGAAAAAAGAACATACATAAAAATGAATTTAAATGAAAATAATAAAATCTTTTGACACATGAAAGACTCTAATAGACTGTTGAATGGCACTGCAATCATTCAATAGCAGTAACTACTATGGTCACCATTGAGTGGTGACCTCAACAGTAGATAGCAGTGTACTATTGTCGAATGCTCGTTGCCCAGTAGTGAGATTAGTGATCACTCGTTGCTTATTGTCCAGCCTCAAACAACTTTATGGTTTACCAATAACTTCTTTGTCTATCCTTTATTTGACTTGTGGTCTTTTTTTTTTTTTTTTTTTTTTTCTCTATGGTTAGCTGATATGTAGAGCTAACTTTTTGTGATAAATTATCTTTAAAAAAAAAACATTTTAAAAATGATGAAACTGTCATTTTAAAATTGACTCTAAAAATGTGTGTTTGAAATCGTTTTTAAAATAATATTTTTGAAAATTGTTTCTGAAAACGAAAAATATATTTTAAAAATGCATTGTGTTTGATAGGACTTCCCAAAATTTATTTTCAAAAACAAAAAATGATATAAATATATTTGACATTGTTTTTGAAAATGAGTAAAATAGTTGTTTGGAAGGAAAAGTTTGATATGTTTTTAAAAAATATGTTATGAGAATGGTGAAAAATATAAAATATATATACTATTTTTCACTTTTTAGTTATCATTTTCAAAAATATATTTTCCATTTTCAAAAACATATTTTACAAAATAACTAACCAAACACTTTTCATTCATTTTTTATTTTTGAAAATGAAAAGTCATTTCTGAAAACGAATCCAAACAGTAGAAAAATATGCAAACATGTAACACATATAATGAATGCATCTCTAAAGGTCCAAAGCTAATTGCAAAAGCTCATGAGGCAAGTAATACCATATGAACGAATATGAATGCTTATCAAAACATGATTGATCTCCATCAAACAAGAGCTTGCATCTTCGAGTCGTACTAACCACCTTGCAACATCTTGATCTTCAATTTTCATTGCTCATCATCAATCTTAAAGTCTAACCCTTAAGAACCCAAAAATATACATAAAAAACATTATGTCTCTAAATAAGCCAATTACAAAAATCATGGAACTAAAATTTGATATCAAGGCTTATAAAATTCAAAAGAATTTAGATAACATCTATTCACTCACCTCTAGGTGTTCACACGCCTATCAAGCTAACTTATTGAGCAACCTCCATCAAATCAGATGGGGTCAACTTCAATCTCTGATCTACGAGTATCATTGCCATCCATTTGTACGTCTTTATACTTGGGCTAACATCAATTTTAAAATAAGATTCATGCAAAATTGGGCTAATGATTGTTTGTGCTTCAATCTTGCACCTTTTTTCTCTATAAGGTGTGTGAGATTCATGCAAAAATGAGATTTTGTCGTGAATCTCATGCAAAAATTTTTTCAACACTACCAACAAATGAATTTTGGGGAAGATTCATGCACAAATGATATGTTTGCATGAATCTTATGCAAATTTTTAGATTTTCTAGTGACATTGAGATCACTAACACTACTGGTAGTGGGATTGTCAAAGTCGGTAGGAATGCTAAAGCGGATAAGTTGATCAAAGTCAATGAGTCCATCGAAGTTGATGAAATTTCCGGTGTCAATGGCATTTTCTAGTTTTTATTGATTTTTTATATTAAAATGTCAAAATGGCATGGGTGTAATTTTGAAGTTTGTTAAGGGATGAATGTGTCCTAGGGCGGAAAAAAAACTAAAAAGCTATAAGGAATTGATAAATTTGAATATTGCTTTTTCCAATAGGCTAATTTTGAATTTTTGCCAATGGACTAACTATTATAGTTTATAAAATGTGTAAAAAAAAAAATAACCAGGTGAAGATATTTACTTAGAATAATGTTACACTTCTAAAAAATTTACCAAAATGATATGACAAGTCGGTTTGTAGTTACTACATTAATTTTAGGATGATATATTGATGGTGTGATAATTACACATAAGTTTGCTACATCATTTGGGAATAAATTTGAACAAATTTTTGAATAGTATAGTATTACTCATTTACTTATATCTTAAAAAAAAAAAAAAAAAAAAAGGTTTATCATTTATCTCTCTTTCTAGCTTAGTATTTATTATAATGAATTTCTTTTTCTTCGTCTTCGTTTTTGGATAATATAATATTACTTATTTACTTATGTCTTTAAAAAAAAAAAAGTTTATCATTTGTCTCTCTTTCCAATTTGGTATTCATTCCAATGGATTTCTTCTTCTTCTTCTTCTTCTTCTTCTTCTTCTTTGAATAGTGTAATATTACTCATTTACTTATGTCTTAAAAAAAAAAAAAGTTTATCATTTGTCTCTCTTTTCAGCTCGGTATTTCTTTTTATTTTTTCTTCTTCTTCAGCTCGATATTTCCTTCTTCTTCAGCTCGATATTTTTTTCTTATTCAACTTGGTATTTCCTTCTTCTTCAGCTTGGTATTTCCTTCTTCTTCAGCTTGGTATTTCCTTCTGTCTTTTTCTTCAACCTGGTATTTCTTTCTTCTTCAGCTTAATATTTCTTTCTTCTTCTTCATTTTCTTCTTAAATGCAATCTATCAAAACTCTTCTTCTTTTAAGCGTTCTTCTTCTTCTGAAAATGCAATCTATCAAAACTTATAGCTTCAATACAAATTGTCAAGACTCATGGCAGTTCAATACCGCTACCATTATGACTTACAATAAGTGGACCTATAAGATTTGCAAATTGGTTTTTTCAACCAAGAAGAAGAAGAAAGGACAAGAAAGAACAGAGAAGAAGAATAAAAGGAAGAAGAAGAAAGAAAAGGAGATTGAAAAGGAGAAGGAGAAGGAGATGAATATAAAGAAGGATGAGGAGGAAGAGAGGTGTAAGATGTCGAAGAGGATGGTCGAAGATGGAAGAGAATGAGAAATTTTTTTTTCCCTTTTTTTTCAAATGGTAGTTTTGTTCAAATTTTAATGTCTTGGGATAGAAATGATCAAACTCTTTTATGAAATACAAATGATCTATGTACTTTTTTCTAAGCCATTTTCTAGTATTTGCACTTTTTAACACAATAATTCACGACCATAGCCCAATTAGAGGAAAAAAGATTTCAAAACTTTTATTTATTTTTAAAAATAAGGATTGCAATACCTTTTAATATATTTTAAGAATAACTTACATTAAAATTAAAATTAATAAATCAAATTTTATTTAAATAATGGGTGAAATAAGAAGCATCAAAATAATTTGATTCATGATTCAAATTTAATTATTTATTTCAATAAACACGATATACTAAAGATTTTGATAAAAAAGTGAACATACTAATATATTGGATTATGTAAAAAAAAAAAAAAAAAGAAATTGCTTTTAAATACAATCCTAAAAGTAATTCGAATTGTAATTACATATATTTTTAATTGATACAATTAATCCGAGGTTTGGGGAAGAGAGATAGATTGCAAACTCATAACCTCATGTACGTATGTGTAAGGGATGAAACATTTTTAGTTATGAGTTATTTTATTTTGTATGAAATTGTATTTAAATTATTTTCTAAACTCAAAATGATGTTGTGCGTTTAAAAATTAATGGTGCAAATTAATTCAACATCTGTAGATGTTCCCATAACAATCAACATATGTACAAAATACTGCAGGTGACTACTAACCTCTATTGAATCACATGATTCCCAACTAACAAGCCAGTTGACCCAACAAAAAGCAGGTCTTTGTATTTTGGCGTTTTTGGTAGAAAATATGCCTTGTAAGTCCATACTACTATGTAAATTATAAGTAATGTAATGTGATAAATTATATGTTGAGGTCTCTAGGGTAGTGCCTTTTGTTTTTGTTTTTTAGTTTTGTCAAATTTTTTTTTTTTCATTTAATGATAAGAAATTAATTTCATAATTTTAGAAAAAAAAACATGTCTATTAGTAATAATTAAAAATAGTATTTTTTAAAAAGTTAAGTAATAATTATGACACACGTTTAGTTAAATTATGGTGTAAAACGTGTTTTAACCTACTATACAATTAAATATAGCATTGTTAATAAATTTAGGATCTGAAAACGTTTCTAGTAGCAAATATCGGTTGTAAGAGTTGAAAAAGTTAAGTAATAATTATAATTGCAATTCAATGAAACTGTTTATAAAACATATTTTGAACGTATCGTAAGATTAAAAACAATATTGTGTGTGTGGTTAATATTACTACTATTATTTTATATTATATATGAGTCATCACTTATCACATTAAGAAACCTAAAATTTAGGGGATCAGTGTTGGCAATGGTCGACCAAAAAATTCATATTAGGTCGAGCATTTGAAAAAACTAAAAATGATATTAAAAAAAAAAAAAAGGATTGCTGTAAAATATGACAATTTCTGTTTAATTTACTTGTTTCCAACTATCCAAGAATATAACTAAATTTGAAATTATTAATACATCTAATTAAATACATATATAGTCTTACACTTTAAAAATCTCTAATTATAAAATACAATTAAAAAACAAGATAATATTTTTACTAATTAGTAATCTATATGAATTCCTAATCTATAAGTTTAACTAGAATTTGCTAAAATAAATTGGTAATTAAATGACATGAATTCCATGTACAAAGCAGAAATTAAGTTCCTGTCAGAAGTGAAACTTAAGCAAATATTGCTTAACATTTTTCAATTAGTTCAGAAAATTTCTTATAATTTTATTGATTCCAAATAGAGTAAATTTTTTTCTAAAAAAAAAATAGAGATAAAAAGAAACTAAGTCATGAATGTCCATTGAGAAAATTGATGTAATAAATTAAAATTTAAAATTTTAGAGTTTATTAATTAGATTTTCAAGTCAAATTAGAGACATTATAATTAAAATGTATATTTGAATAAAAGCACAACTATATGTAGATATGTAATGGAAAAAAAAAAACACTATAATATATGTAAATATTAATCACACTTGTTTATTAATAGAAAATAAATGTACTAATGAAAATAAAGAAATAATAAAACTTAAAAATTAACAAACATAAGGATAGCATAAATAAATAAATAATTTATATTTTATACTTCAATTTTTTAAACTTATAAATATAGAATTATGATTGTTATTTACCATAAATAATAATAGTGTCTAACTCAGTCAAGATATAACTTATTCATTTAAGCTATTGAACAAGTTATTAACATTTACTTGTAGTTCAAAAAGTTAATGCATTCTTCTTTCACAACCATAATAGAAGTTCTAGTCCTACTATGTATATCTACTAATATGTGTTTCCTTATTTTAAGAGTCTCTCAGTGCAATGAGAATATGTTTTTAGTCTGGATAAGACCAACAATCCCTTAAACCATTAGTGTGATTGTCTGATTATATACATACAAAAGATTAATATGTATTTATATCTCAATTAAAGTATTTGCATTATATGTTGGCTTATAGCATCTTGTATTATGTTTATTATGATTGGCTTCATACATAAATTTTTAGGTTTGTTATTAAAATCAAGGGTACTTTTATGTGATTTTGACAAAGTATTCGCGTTATATGTTGGCCTATAGGATCTTGTATTATGTTTATTATGGTGCTCATGGACGGACTCACGTAATGAACACTCGGGGCACGTGCCCCTGCTGAGATTTTTAAAAAAATTAGAAAGACGTCCGTAGAGTGTAATAGGAACAAGACGTAATATGTAATACATATATATATATATATTATTTTGATTTGACAATTGATTGAGTTTGAATTTTTTTATTTTTATTTTTTAAATAAAGCTAGTGTTGACGGCAGCGCTGTTTTTTTTTTTTTTTCCCTGTACATGTGTCCTTTTTTTTTAAATTTTTATTATTTCCTTTTTTAACATTACTATCTATTCTTTTTATTTTTATTATAGTTAATTTAATTTTTTATTACTTGTCGTTTACATACCCTTTTTTCTCTTAATATTTTTCCCATTCTAATGAGTTAATGTTTTCCTTTTCTACTTCTATTTAATTAATATTTTTCTTTTTACAATTATTTTCTTTTAATCATACACATATTCTCTCCTAAATAGATGCTATTTACTTTATTTTTAGTGTGCCACACAAATTCAATTGACAATATACAATTTTACCAAATAACCATTTTTTGTTTATCTTAACTTCACATCTTTTCATTTTTATTTGGTATTTTATCACTTATCAGGTTAGCCTACTAATTTTATTTATTTTTAATAATTTAAATTTAACATACATCTATCAATAAATCCTAAAATCTTAACATTTAAGTTATTATATTAAAATTATCCGTATATTATCATGATTTAACTTTTTTATATATTTATTTATTTATTTACTTACTTTATAGTTTTATTTTATTTAGAATCAATAAAAATTAAAAGTTTAAAAAAATTCAGAACATGATTGATAATATATATCAATTAATTCTCATTGTATAAATTTATTGTTGTTTATTATAAATATAAATATATATTTTTTGTAAACTTAAACTAAATAATATTTTTCAATAATAAATATAGTTTGTGTCTTATTCAAATTAATAATTTTTTATATCTTTATTACTTTATTTATGTATCTCATTTAAATAAATTTTTTGAATCCGTTATTATTGGTACTCTTTTTATATAAATTTTTTAGGTCAGTCACCAAAATGAAGGGTACTTTATTGTGATTTTGACAAAACTCAGCCAGTCTCTGGTTTGGGCAAAATTGAAGATCCGTAGTGTAATTTCCCTTCTCTTTTAAGTAATATATAATACGCATTTTCAGGCTATTTTATTCGAGAAGTTGAATGGTCAATGGTCGCCTCATAGGCGCGTAGGTTACCTGCACACAGTTTAAAATAAAATAATTAAATAAAGAGTCAGAATTTTTAAATATCGTAGTTCCAAAAAAATAATTCTTAAATATGATGTGGAGGGTGCAAACGTGCAGTCTTCTAATTACGAAAGTGCCCATCCATTTCGCAAGAGTGGGAGTAAACATAGGAAATGACGAAAATATGGAGGATGGATTTTTGTTTTTAATAGTACAATTTTTTTTTTGACATATTAGACATATCAATTACAAATACATGTATTATCGAGCTTTCCTGATCAAACTATATTAAAGTTTAGTTCGAAACTAAATCTTCCAAAAGTGCTAGGAGAGTTTCCAAAAATGAAGAGAAAAATTAACCCATAAAGTAATGGGAAAGTTACCATTGCATTTTTGGTGGCCATTAAATATCGAACTTGATACACACTAAAGGAAGCATATTAAACGGGATTGACATAATTGAGGCAACCCATCACACTTGATAGTATAAGGACTTTGACTATTATTAAATTGAATAAATAGTTTTCATTTTTTAATTATATTTCATGATGATAGATGCAATGAATTTATGAAACCACATAAAGTCATTGTATTTATAAAATAATTTTGAGATAACCCATGGGCTTCTTTTCCACTTTTTTATTTTTAATTTGAAAAGTACTAATTTTTTAGAATTAGTTGATTTTAATCTAATTAACGTTACCTATAATTATATTGAATTAAAATAATAACATAGTTTACTCACAAGTGGTTTACCATGATGGTCAATCCATCCCGTCTGCTTTCCCTGTAATACAAGGACATTTGCCAAGAAGTGGACAATTTCTTTTTAACTCATTTATCTATAGACAATCTATTTACAAATCTCTCCAATAAGAGGATAATTTTACTCACTTAGTGCGGGTCTCTCTCTCTACTATTAAAGAGTAGAGTAAAAAATAAGTAATACATTCCGGACCATTCTATAGTGTCTTATATAGGGTTCTGACAATTATACTTATATTTATGATATAAAATATATATAGGTACTGATGTTAATTTGATTAAAATCAACTAATTCTAAACATTAAATATATATATATAATGGAAGAAGATATGTATCCAACAAGTTCCTATTAATCATCATAATTTATAATTTATGTGGCCCTTAATAATTAAGCGACCATATAGAGGGACTCATTGAAAACTAATTAAGGCTTAATTTTAAATATGAAAAAAGAGAAACAATAAAAGAACTTGTTGCAAATATTGCATCTATCATATAATATAAAACAAAAATAATTTATGTAACACATGGCGGACTCTCACACATGTAGCCCACAGCTCCTAAGGGGCCCCACAGCTCAGCCGTCGGTGTTGACCCTCGTCCACATCCATGTCAGTCATTATCCATGTACATGCTGCCGTGTGTTAATTCTCACCCCCAACATTATTTAAGGTAATAATAAAAAAAATACCTAACTTCAAAAAATCACTAATACCCTGTAGTTCATAAAAATGATCAAAAAACCCTCAATATTTATCAAAATAGCCAAAAATCTCCTACCGTCAATTTGGACGTTAAAAATCAATATTTAACTGTTAATTAGGAAGGAAAAAACTGTAAATTTAGTGTAAAATAAGTTTAAAAAAGATTGAATAAACAGATGAGTGTCATGTATTCACTACATATAACATCAGCAGATTATATATTTTTAAAATAATTTATAATTAAAATAAGACATATCAATAATCTTAAAAAAAAATTATGTCTATGATGGACGGTGGACATAATTCAAAAAAAAAAAAACTTAAAAAACTATTAATATTTTAAAAAATAAATAAAATTATTAACATTTATTTGAAAAAATTTATGTCCACCGTCCATCATGTTGATGGACGGTGGACATAATTCAATAATAATAATAATAATAATAATAAAATCTTCATAATGAAGTACATCCTCTCTCTCTCTCTCTCTCTCTCTCTCTCTATTTCTCTATTTTCTCTTCTCTGGTCTCCTCCTCTTCTTTTTCTTTTTTCTTTCCCTTTTCTCATCTTTCCCTTTTACTTTCTTTATCTCTCTTTTGAAGCTTGATTGAAGACTAGACTCAAATCGGAGTGGGTTTGCAACAATGGAAACCCAAATCGGGTCTCCATCGTCGAATACCCACTCCGATTTAGGTCTTTGGGTATGGTGTTCATCATCAAAAGTAGTTCTCTCTCTTCTCTATCTCGGTCTTTTGACTTCTTTCCCTCTCTTCTCTCTTGACTTCTTTGTCTCTCTTCTCTCTCGGTTTCGAATAACCTAGGTTAACTTGGGTTCATTCAAAGATCGTTTAGATTTGAGTTTCAAAACCCAAATTTGGTTCTCTCTGGATTTTGAAACCCAGAAACGATTTTCATCTGCATCTAGTTAAGGATGAAGATCTTCAACTAGATGAGGATAATTTTTATCTTCATTTTTTTTTACTTTGTTTTAAAAAAATAATATTAATGTTGTTAATGTTGAAGATGGTGATAAATCTGTGTTTATGTTGATGATATTGATGATGGTGATAAATGAGATGATGTTGATACTGGTGATGAATGAGATGATGTTGATGAATGGATAAGCAAAATTGAGAAGCAACATTGAGTTAGAAGATGAGGAGTATGGACCCAAAGATGATGAATAAGGGTAACGAGTAAGGGTGGCCATTTGGGTTAGGTGCTGAAGAAGAGAGAGAGGTGGAATCCAATCTCTAGATTGGATCTTCACCCCAGAAAGAAATTTTTTTTAAGCTTTTTATATTCAATTTTTTTTTTTTAAATTTTGCTTTTGATTATTTTTTAAATGATGTCCACCGTCCATTATGTTTAATGGATGGTGGAAATCTCATGGTAATTTTTTTTTTAAAAAAAAATTATTAATATTTTTAATTATATTTTTATTAAATTATTTTTTTCAATCTTTTTTTTTTTTTTTCCTGTTTAGAGGCAATTTTGTCTTGTGGTGCACTTGTCATCATCAGAACACATTTTTTAGTAACAGAGTTAATAGAATGAGGCAGATGAGATTATGCCAAACTACAAAAGAGTCCTTAGTGATTCGATCAAACAATGCGACGGGGGGGTGGGGTTAATCCCGTTATTTAAAACTAAATTAAAATTTGCGATAATCCTTTCCTTTTGTTGTTTGAAGTAATCACTAATTACTTCTATAGTTTATAGGAATCTCATTTTATTCATTCTGTGATTCTGATATACATAATAATAAAAAAAAAATAAAAGGTTTTTTTGGATATTTTCTCAAACTACAAAATGATTTTTTGGATATTTTTTCATACGACAAAAGTTATTTGGTCTATTCAATTAAATAATAAAAGTTTTTAACGATTTTTTGAATTAGTGGTGAATTTTGATTATTACGTAAACTACGGGAGAGAAATAAGATTATTCCTATATTTTTTTTTCAGAATTTGGATTCGTTTTAGGTATGAAATAAATGTTCAGTAATAAAATCTTATTTTAAACAATTTTTCATTAAAGTCTTACAAAATTATTATCTCGTTTAAATAAAAATTATTTTTGGTTTTTGCAAATAACATTCAGATGACACTTGACCAAATAAATTTTGATTATTATTTTTTTAAAAAAAAAACAGTGTTTAAAACCGTAACCAAACAGCACCTACTTGTCAATGCATTCCCACTTTTGAGTCTGAGTAGTTGTGTTCAAGCCACCAAAAATTAAATAATTATATATCAACAAATAACTATATGAACATTCCCTAATCAATAAAGTAACAAGTTGATCTTAATTATGGCCCCAGATGTTATGGAAAAAGTTGTGCTTTGCATTTAATTGCAAAGTCAGATCAATTTCCATTCTTGTTGTTATTTTAATTAACAACTTAAATTTCAGCGATCAAACATTGACAAAATTCATAGTCAACCAATTAAGGCCAAATCATCTTAATTAATTAGCATCTGATTAAGAGAAAAAAATCATTTTCCCAGTGAAAACGGAATCATTCCACCGTGAAATTGTTCCAAAACGTCATGCTAAAACTTGTGCTGCTAACTCTTATAATAGTAATATTATTTTGATAAAAACTTCATAATCGTTATTGTTATAATTAATCACCCCACTCTCTCTAAATAAACTTATTAAATCCATCCTATGTAAACTTATCTTGTTACATTATAACATTATTAACTTCAAGAATTTAAGGGACCAAAACCTTAAATTAAATTTAATCTTTTGCAAAAGTTTTTAACAACCAACATGCCCATTTTGAAGGCCTTATCAAAAAATTGAAAAAAATAATAATAAATAAAGGTTTGGTATCATTTTTAAAAATTATTTTTAAAATGAAAATCATGTTTTAAAAATGATGTTTTTATATATACAATGCATTTGATAAGGTTTTAAAAAATTAAAAATGATGTAAATATATTTTGTATTGTTTTTTAAATGAGTGAAATAACTGTTTAGAGGAAAAAATAATAGTTTGTTTTGAAAATCTTTTCTAGAAATGAAGAAAAACAATAACAAAATTGTTGTTTACTTTTGAGTAATGATAGCTAAAAAAAATATTTTCATTTTCAAAAATGCATTTTACAACATAATTAACCAAACACATTTACAACCATTAGTTTTGAAACATGGAAAACCATTTTTCAAAAATGGATCTAAAATATAAGATTATCTGTTAAATTCTTGTTTCTGTTAAACCTTTTATATAAGGAGTTTAAACTTGAGGATGTGTGAGAAAGAAAAAAAATGTAAAAATCTTAGTCATTCACTATTCTTCTTGCTAATAGAACACTAATAAAAAAAAGTAATATTACACTATCTAAAATTTTATTTAAATTAATTGTTCAAATGATATGACAAACTTATTTGTTATTATTATATCATCAATATATTATCTTGTAGTTAAAGAGATCGGTACAAATCATCTTACCATATCATTTGGACAAAAAAATTGTGAAAATTTTTGAAAATTATAGCATTATTCTTATAAAAAATCTAGCAAAAAAAAAGTTAGTATAAAATCCTTGCTCAATTTGAATTCTCAAAAGGGTAAGCTTTATAATTTACAAGTAGGCAAAAGTAAAAGGTGTCCTAGTTGAGATGAAAGGTAGGAAAATAAGAAAAAGGGGAGATAAAAAGATGATAAACATGACTTCCTGGGTGGCTTTCAGGCATCTTCATAGATCATGAGTTACTAAACACACATAGCTTGGACGTTGATAAAGATGACAAAAAAAATCTTGTTTTGAAGCGTGGCATCTTCATAGATCATGAGTTACTAAACACACATAGCTTGGACGTTGATAAAGATGACAAAAAAAATCTTGTTTTGAAGCGTGGCATCTTCATAGATCATGAGTTACTAAACACACATAGCTTGGACTTTGATAAAGATGATAAAAAAAATCTTGTTTTGAAGCGGGGCATATTCATAGATCATGAGTTAACTAAACACACATAGCTTGGACTTGGATAAAGCTGTAATAGATTATTCTTTCAAGATTTCTTGTTCCTTTTGCTGCCAACATTTGTTTGTATTTAGACTCATGTTCTTTTACCATTAATCTTACTTTCACTATCTATGTATTCATATTGTGCTGATACTTTCACTATCTAAGCATCTATGTATTCATATCGTGGTGATAAAATTTTAATTAATATATAAACACACGAATTTTTTTGTAAAATAGCTTATACAAGTACGAGGTCAATCCTTATTAGATTGTGTAAAAATTAGGATGAAAAGTTAATCTAAATCTAATTAAAATTAACTCTAATCTAGTTTATCAAATTTAGTAAAGACTAAGAGCAAGTACAAATTAAGACAGTACAATGACAACAAATGAAACTAAATATAACTATGAAAATAAAAATTAAACTAATAAATGAGTACTAAGAATCAAAATCCACCACTTTAATTTCATAATTTTCTAATTATTTATCAATTCCCTAGTTTACAGTGACAAATAAAGCCCAATTTATTGTCATCTCATGAATTTAACAATAAAATCTACTTTCTAAATTTTAATAAGGCCCCTCTTCCCTTAAAGGTGTAATTTCTAAACATTCTAGGTATTCATTTTTAATGAAAACAAAAAATTAAAGGACATTATATTAAGTGTTACAAAGCCAAACACAAATTAATTAAATACATAGCCAACCGTCACTAATGCCATATATGAATGGCCAAAAGGAATACCGGGTAATTTCCAAAAAATGACATAACTTCTCTGAATTCAACCTATCTACATAAAAGTTAAGAAACAATATAAAATATGCAACACTGAAATAGAGAGAATAATAACATCAACACAAACGAAATTTATACACTAAGTTGCCTTATCCCAAAGCCAACATCTTCAATCCTGGAAACCTTTATATGCTTGGATATAGCCACCATGATATCGTTAATGAAAACCTTATTCGCTTGACCATATTCGAAAGTAGAAACTAGAAATCGCCAGTACCTTTGGTCATTAAGGTGGCTTAAGAAGACTATTGAACTTCTCCACAACTCGAATCATTGGCCTTCAACCTTGCAAAATGAATCGAATTTAAAGGCTAGATCCAGATATTATCTAGATCAAATCCTTAAAACCCCAAAACCTTCTAAAAGAACCACAAATGAAGAAGAAAAAGAAGAGAACCGGCTGATCAAAACTCTAAGAAAGATCCTAACAATACATCTTTCGGGTTTTAAAGGATGGATCCAAAAAACCTTTAGATCTAACCTAACCCTAAAATCCCCAGATCTAGGGCCAACAAAGAGAAGAGGATGGAAACAAACACAAAACGGCAACGAAATCGGTTTGAAAGCCAAGTCTTATCAGAGACAAAAGCTTTAAAGGGTTTTCTCTCAGTGGTGTTCTAGAGAGAAGACTCTAGAAGCATGCCACAATTAGGGCAATGTCATCATATTCTTAGTATAGGAAAATAAAATAAACGTATTAAAAATGGAAATAAAACCAAGAAAGGGACTATTTCAAGAAAAAAAAAAAAAAACAAGAGAGGGACATGTTTGCCTTTTTTCAGTTTGTGTAACCCACATTTAGTTGGGGAGTAGAAAGGGAGGTGTAGGGGAAAAGGATGAGGATGAGGGGGAGAATTGCCACTAAAGAGTGATCTGGTTAGCATTTGAACCTGACACCTAAGGATGCCAAGGTGGGCCTGTCTCCACTAAAGCAATCGACGGTGCTCATGGTGGTTTCCCTTTTAATGTGATGAAATACAATTATTCTTATATTTGTAAGATAACTTTGTTGCCTTAGGAAAGAGATTGATCTAACCATATACTTTATCCTCACTTGGACGAAAGATCAGAGCCATAATTTACTACAAGCATCCATTCACTAATTCTATGCACCATTTTCTTATTAGCATGTGACAACCTGATGTTCATTTTCTCTTAAATTACCCTTTAAGTTTCGTTAGTAATTTTTCATCATTAACAAAAACTATAGGATTTGGAGTCCTCCAAATCTCACCATAGGACATCGGAGGAAGTGAGCTTTCTCCGATCTAGAGTAAGCTTCTAAAAGGCCCAATAATGAGCACTAAATGACCTAGAGGGATGGTGAATAGGTTATGACAATTTTTTCCTTTTATCAAAGTCAATACTCAATAAAAAGCAAACACAAAATAATAAAAAAAGTGAGAAGAAGAAAGATAATGTATAACAAATTTCACATGCAAAACCTAACAAGGTGAAAACCATAAGACTAGTATCTTGTCTAGCCACATTCAAACGAAACTCCACTTGTGAAAGATGGATTACAAATAATGTTCGTAGAAACTCCCTTTGCCTAGTTATCTAATCTCTACCTAACTACTAGCAGCTTGATCTTGTCTTCATGAACTAAATTGATGACCCCCTCTATATTTTGAATTTGTTACAACTCCAGAATTCATCTTCTTGTCTCATTCATAAGTGACACGAGCTCTCCTCCTTTGACACCACAAGAAAGCAAGGTCGAAAGATGATCAACCAATCAAGATTATGGTACACATACATGTGAATATGTATGCACAATTAAGTAATGTTCTTGAACAAAACACACTATGCAAGCATGGTTGCATTGCAAGCTCTCACACGAATAATATAAACTCAAAAAGAAAATAATTATATCTCAATGGCCATCAAAAGTTAATCAGTCAAATAAGCTCTCATACATGACAAAGTGAGAGAGACAATTGTTTATAGACTTATAAAAATTTAAGTTTAAAATTGTCTAGAAAATTTTCCTAAATTGGATTCCTAGTACAACTCAAAGACGTCTTTATGTTTGATTAGAAAAACAATTTTGAAAGTCCTAGAACAGAGTTATGACCTCACATATTTTTTACATGACTATCTCCCTAACAACATATTTATGACATATGAAACATATTGGGAAAGTTTGAAAGTGAAAACTTGTAAAAGAAAAAAAAAAATGTTATTACCGAAAATTATTGTTGTCAGATGAGCGGTGGTGCTAAGGTTTTCTCCAGTATAGTGTGACTTTGCGATTTCAATCATAATTTTCTTCGTTCGACCTCGAATGGACTCCTATTTTTATCTGTTGTTAGCTAGTACCTAGGGCTATAATTTTTATGAAGAAACCATCTTAAAAAGCAATTAGAAAATAATGAAGCTACCCTTTCGAAAAGACTTTTAGATTTGAATTTCTAAGAATATATAACATGAAAACATATTCGAAACTTAATGAATGTGCCCCAATGAGTCTACATGCTCTTGGTACTAGGACATTAATAAATAAAATACTACACATATGCAAACCTAGAATTGATTGAGCACATCAAATATGAATTTGTTTCTCAAGGTGTTTGTAAAGTCTTAATAACAATTCTCAACTTCAATGTCTTGTCTCCTTAAACTTAACCCCAAATATTATGAAGCTTATGAATACTTATAAAAAACATTTGACATGAAATAAACCAATTACAATAATATTGAACTCACAACTTTCACTAGATTGAACCGGAGGAAGCTGCCAATTCCTCGAATGATTATAGAAGGTCGTGGAGACCACCTTCGTCGGCGATGGAGGTGGCTTCCATGGCTCCTCCATCTTTTTTTTATTTGTTTTTCTTAAAAAGTTATTTATTTAATATTATTTTTTATTTCTATTTTTAAAATGCAGGTGTAAACTTGTATTTTAACACTTTGATGATGTTTTTGGTACTTTCCAAAAGGTTAGGGAGTGTTTTGGTCTGTTTGGAAATAATAAACAAATTACAAATATAATTGACCACGTTATTTTCTTGAATATATATATATATATATTTTTTTTTTCTTGCTTGCCTTTTTCTTGAAATTCAATTCAATTGGTTCTCATCTCTAATTTCTCTTTTAGCACCTGGAAGTTCCGGAGTTGCATTCTCAAATTACAACAAAAAATTATAAAGTGCTGTCGGTGAATACAATTGCGATGGCTTTTATTTAATGAAATAGTTAGGGACAATGGATTAATATACTTTTAGTTAATTAATGAATATTTAATTCATCAAATTAGTTTAATCTTTAGTTGGGTTTTTGTGTGTGCAATAAATCACAAATGCACTTTATAAAATAATAAATTATTAATTTATCATTTCATAATAACCCTATTAATTAATAAATTTGGAATGACCCAACATTATTAATTTACAGGGATTCACTATATATATATATTTTATTAATTACATCTTCTGACATTAGATCAAATATCTATCGTGATCTATTGATATATTTTACTTAGAATACCGTCAAAAAATCTACTCTTAAAATAAAAGAAGACTACCTATGAATGCTGAAAAAATTACCACTTTTTTTAAGGCCTTTCAAGGGTTGAACCTTGCAAATGTTGATATTAACAGACACGTGCACAATAAATTGTTTTCTATTCATTTACTTTTAAACCAAATTTAAAAGACTCTTTTACCCCAAAACTGTTAAGTTTACTGTTAGTCTATCAGTGTTTATTGCAGTCAAGGGTACCTTAATTAGGTTGTAGATCAATTATCGAAAACATTTGGATTGAACACAATTAATACATCCAGCTGAATCAGTGTTTTTAAACTTTTAATCATTTAATAATTATTTAAACAGTCAACTTTAATTTCATCCCGATGTTAGCGGATTTAATTATTAGATTATTCAGAATATTTATTTGTAGATTTCCAAATTTATTGTTTGACTGTGACCAATTGATGTAAACATGACGAAAGCCAACGTTGGGGAATTATCAAAGGTTGCAAACCCCACATTGACCTAATAATTGTGATAGTGACCATTATATACACGTATATACATATATATACATACACACGTAGAATATTTTTATAATTAATTATACTTGATTTTAAAAAATAAGGGTCAATTAATCAAATTTATCTATTACATTCTCTCTCTTATTTAACTCAAATACAATGGATTAATTTGATTGATTGATCATTATTTTTAAAATAAGATATACCTAAATATAAAAGTCCTATATATATATATAAATACTGTTTTTCTACAATGAAAATCAATCTTATGACCTCTCTTGGGTTAAGATTGATCGTTAAATATTAAGATTAATTGTAAATAAATAAAAAAAAAGTGTGAAATATTTACTATTAGTAATTTTTTAAAAACTAAAGTATGAAATATGTACTTCAACATTTGAGAATTAATAACATAATTGGAAAATTAATCTATCAAAGAGGAGCTTTATACTAATCATAATATAATCAAAATTTACACTTATATCTTAAAGAGTGTTAGTTCGAGTCAGCTCCCCTTCTTTAAAATATCAAATTTAATGTAATATTAAAAAAGAAAAGTACAATCAAACTAGAAAGACATTTAAAAATAAACAAAATAATAGAACCAAATAAGTAAACAGTGTGTTTAAAAAAAAAAAAAAAAAAAAAAGGTAAACAGTGAGTGACATTTTATAAGTGTGGGAAATAGTTGCCTAAAGTTCATTCGATTGGGCCGAATTTGCGTCTTATGACCCGCCTCTACAAATTCCAGGCCTTTTAGTTTTTTATACAAAAATAACACCAATCAGGCAATCATCATTGAACTTTAATGATGCATTTGGATTGGATTAAACTATTTATTAGATATGAGACTGGATAGAATTAGATAGTATAAGTATGGATTAAATTTTTACTGCCATGTGTTTGATGCAGTGGGATTGGATTAGAATTAATACAATCTGTTGACTGTTGTTTGATGCTGTATAAGATTGAACAAAGAGAATTATAATTTGAGATATTATGAGATTATCTATTATCATATATAAATTAAATTAATTTTAAAATTCAAAATTTTATATAAATTTTAGAAAAATTACTATACATTGAAACTTAAAATTTTATTTAAATATATTTAAAAATAAAATAAATTATTTAAACTTACTTATTAAAAATAAATAAAATTGTTTAATTTTGATACATTTATTTTAATTAATATTAAGAATATTAATAATTTAAATGTTTTTAATAATATATGTTAATCTAATTTTTAAATATAAATGATTAATAATATATTAAAAAAATATTTAAAAGAGGTGAGGCAAATTAGTGCCAGTATTGGTGGGACTAATTTATCTCGCCATGGTGGGATAACTTGAAAGAGATTGGGCTGAATCTTATTAAGTCCAGCGTCTTGCCAAACCGAGGGTTTAATTGGCATATATCCAATCCCAATCAAATCCTAAGCGATAAACATAATATAAGAGCTAACAAGTTCAAAGTCAGGGCTATAAACACCACATGAAATGCACTAATCAATTAATAAGATTGGATTTTTTTACAATAATTTTAACCATTTATTGCCTATAATTTAAGGATAACATATTTATGTTGAATTATATAAAGTTAATATTATCCAAAAATATTATTAAAAAAAACTTATTTTATTAATTGTCAATAAATAAATAAATTGATCAAATATTATCAATATTTAGATTATTTTAGTTTAGAATTGATTTATAAAATTTTTATCTACAAGATCTATTAGAATATTTTTTAGTTGTTCGAATGATAACAAATAAAAATACATTATAATTAACAATACAGTGATATAAATGTTAAGTTGTTTGTTTTTAGATGTGTTTATCCTTTTTTTTTTTTTTTTTTAAAGAACAGTCAACACTTGGTTTTAGACGTCATAAAAGAAAAACAATATAATTTATGTTTCAATTTAGTCTTTAGATGAAAAAATAATGACCCTTCAGAGGTGGTTTGTTTCTCCTATTTATCACTCAATGACACTTTGTGGGATCCATTAAATGATATTATTAATTCATTTGTTTTTTTTTTTTTTTTAAGTGATGGAAGATCTAAAATGATTTCTAAAATCATTTAGTTTGAAAAGTATTTTTCTTTTGTTATAAAATCAATAAGATAAAATAGAGTGAGAGTAGAAGATAATATATGAGATATAACAGTAAAGTAGACAAACTAATATGAAATAAAGGAGTAGAGGAGAAAGAAGACGAGAGTATAGTAAAAAGAAGAGATGACATTGTACACTGACTTGAGAAAATTACATTTCAAATGAACAAAGATACATACATATATATATATATATATTTATAGGCAAAGTGCAATGACACTTTCTTTAATAAATAGTAATAATAAAATTGGTTGCTTGAGAAGGTGGTAAGTCCACCATCATTCCATCACACTCTCCTTTGTATTTACACCTCTTTACATAAACTGTCTTGTTAAAAACCTTATTAGTAAAATCCAATAAGATAAAACCTGGTTAAAGGAAAAAAGAGTGCAATATACAAAAATAACAAAGAGATGATATGCTCCCCTTGATGAAACTTCTGCTAAGTCAACTATCTAGCAAGCAGAGTTGACAAATGCCGATGCTGTGTACCAAAATTTCAAATGTTGATGTTGGTAGAGTTTTCGTAAATAAATCTACTAGGTTATCTATACAGCATATCTGTTTCACATCAATTTGTTTACACTCTTGAAGCTTGTAAGTATAAAATGACTTTGATGAGATATGTTTGGTTCTATATTCCTTAATGTATCCTCCCATGACTTGAGCAATACAAGCCGTATTATCTTCGTGAATTATCGTTGGCCTTTTTGTGGTTTGAAGGAGTCCACAAGTACTTTGCATATGATGAATTATTGATCTCAACCATACACGCTCTCAACTTGCCTCATGAAGTGCAAGAATCTTAGAATGATTAGAAGATGTAGCAATAAGAGTTTATTTCGTGGAACGCCAAAAGATTGTTGTGGCATTGTACGTAAAAACATATCTAACTTGTGAGCATGCCTTGTGTGGATCAGAAAGATATCTTGCGTCAGCATAACCAATTAAACTTGAATTATTGCTTAAGTTTGAATAAAATAGCCCTAAATTGGTAGTTCCACAAAAGTAATGAAAGATATGTCTAATTCCATTCAAATGGCAACGGGTCGGTGTAGAACTGAATCTAGGCAATAAATTAACCGAAAAATGCAATATCTGACCTAATACATTATGCCAAATATAGGAGGGCACCAATTGCACTCAGGTATGACACCTCAGAATCAAGTGGCCTTTCATTAACTTCTTTAGGCATGAATGGATCTTTCTTAGAATCAAGAGAACGAACAACCATAGGAGTACTTAAAAGATGAGCTTTATCCATGTTAAATTGTTTCAAGATCATTTTGATATATGCCTTTTGAAAGACTAATATTCTGTTTGATTTGAGGTCGATTTCCAAACCAAGACAATATTGTGTCTCCAATTATCTCTTCAAATATTCAACAGTTGTTAAGAGCTTTTCATGAGTTCCTATAAATTCATGTCATCGACAAATATTGCTATAATGGCGAATCCTGATCTTGATTTTCTCATAAACACATATGAGCATATAGGGTTATTCATGTATCATTCTTTGATCAAATATTTGCTCAAGCAATTATATCACATTCTTCCATATTGTTTTAATCCATACAATGATCGTTGCAACTTTATTGATTATAATCCTCAAGGTTTTGAATTATACACTTTAGGCATTTTCAATCCTTTAGAAACTTTTATGTAGATACTAGTATCAAGTGAACCATACAGATATACTGTTACCACATCCATTAAATGCATTTAAAGTATTTCTGTCATTGCCAAACTAATTAAAAATCGGAATGTAATTGTATTTATCACGGGTGAATATGTTTCATGATAGTCAATTCCAGGTCTTTATGAGAAACCTTATATGACCAATCGTGCCTTATATCTCACAATTTCATTTTTCTCATTACATTTTCGAACAAGTACCCATTTGTGTCCAATTGGTTTAACACCCTTAGGTGTTTGAACTATGGGTCCAAATACATTTCGCTTGGTCAATGAACTTAATTATGTTTGAATTGCTTCTTTCCATTAGGCCAATCATGTTGTTTTCTGCATTCATCAATGGTATATGGTTCATAATCATCATTCATGATTTCAAAAGCTATTGCATAAGAGAACATGCCATCAATGACCATTTTCTCACGGTTCCACTTTTCTCTTATATAATTTATTGAAATTTCTTCATTTCTTAATTCTCGTACCTATTCAAATGTTTGTCCTTCTTCAGGAACTTTGATCAATTTTATGATTTGCAAATCTTCAGAGGCTGTTATCTCTTTCAAAGACATGTCTTTGGATAAAATGAATTCGTTCATAACTTTAGTACTATTTTAAACAAGATCATAATCTTTCATTTTTCATTTCTATGAAATAGTATCTTTTGAGCCAAGCGGCCTAACACGTTTTTTTATGTACAATAGATTACTCATTTGCTGTTGTTTGTTTTGATTGTTCAATAGACACAATCACTCGAGCTGGCGTATTGACAACAGGTATATAAGATTTGGTTACCCTTGTTGTGTCTGTAAATGCGTTTGGTAATTGATTAGCAATCACTTATAATTGTATTATTCTTCGTACTTCATTTTCACATTGATTAGTACGAGAGTCTAAAAGACAAAGTACCTACATTTCATAAAAATTCACGATTTCCTATAGAAGTTTCCTTTTCTCTTAGTTGTGAGAATAAATTTTTATTGAAATGATAATATGCAAAACATGTAGTGAAAAGGTCTCTCGTTAGGGGTTCAAAATATCGAATAATGAATGGAGAATTAAAGCCAACATAAATCCTCAAACGATATTGGGGTCCCATCTTATACCTTTGTAGGGGTGCAATAAGTACATATATAGAACAACTGAATGTTCTTATATGAGATATATTTGGTTGATAACCAAGCATAGGTTGTGATAGGGAATACTGATGATATGCAGTAGGTCAGAGGCGAATTAGCACAACATCGTATATTATGGGTATTCTCATCACCATTTTACATAAAAGAAAAAAGATGATTATGAAAGGATGTGCATAACAAAAGGAGAAAAAGTAGTTTTTAGATACTAATGCTAGTTGGTCTGCTCTTTGCCATCACCATTCATGAGAATGTCAATCCCTCCATCTACATTTTCAAAGAAATCTGCAACACCAAAATGAGTGGTATCTTCTGGGCTGGTAAATTTCTCAAAGTTGATCTCAACCTCTTTCTTTTTCTCTTTATAGATTATTAATAGAGGTTTACCAAATGTTTGAACGTACGGTAGGTACGTGACCAATGATCTGATGCACCACACCTAAAACAAGCACTTTCACATTTTTTAGTGGTTTTATTTCTCATGTTTATGTTTTTATCATTTTCTTGTATTATTGGCATTATGGTGCCCTGAAAATTTATTACCACCATACCCATGAGAACCACTCCCTCTTCCATATCCTTGACCACGACCTCATCCATGTCCATTGTATGTGTTGGCATTCACTTCTGGGAGTGTCAATGAACCCACTGGTCGCAGCTCATGATTTTTCATCAGCAGTTCATTATTTTGTTTTACAACAAGCAAACATGAAATTAGTTCTGAATATTTTAGGAATCGACGTTCTTGGTATTATTATTGTAAGAGCATATTTAAGGCACAGAATGTCGAAAATGTTTTTTCTAAAATTTCTTGTTCAGTTACTGTTTCACCACATAACTTTAATTGTAAGGGTATTTTGAATAAGATAGAGTTATATTCAGTAACAATTTTAAAGTCTTGTAACCTCACGCTGATTCAATCTTAGCTTTTAGGAGGAATACATTCCTTTGGTGGTCGAACCTGCTTGTTAAATTGTTCCA
This sequence comes from Nephelium lappaceum, assembly GCA_021234005.1. NCBI lineage: Eukaryota > Viridiplantae > Streptophyta > Magnoliopsida > Sapindales > Sapindaceae > Nephelium > Nephelium lappaceum. Next base: position 12,231,790 of record CM038002.1, read on the forward strand.
TAAGGCTAAGAGGTCATTCATCGTAAGATACTCAACCTTAAGGTTTTCATGTAGATGGTACTGGAGAAATATAATCGCCTTCGCCTTATCCTGTAAAGTCATTTCATTTCCCTTCTTAATTGTATCTTGCAAGTGCATTGCCTGCAAATGCATTTCAACATCCAGGATCATAGAAAAGTAGTTTTTCCCTGAGATATCAAGAGCAACAAAGCACTGGTCCTTGAGGTTTGGCATTTTTCAATAACTATATTTATCACAAAATATAATAATTAGTTCTATGTACAAAAAAAAAAAAAAAAAAAAGACAAACATAATAAGAATTACATATGGAGTTACATATGTAAAGATGATGGATGAAGTCATGCATGAGAATAATTAAAGATAACAATAAAATCAATTAGTAGGCATCGCTATAATATAATGTATGATAACAACAATAGATAAAGTCTGGTAGTACGATATATATTGGATGATAATAACGATTAATAAAATTAGTGCAATAATCGAGTTGGCAGAGCTGTACATTGATTGTATTGGCATAGCTAGACTTTTCAGTAAGAGATTAGGTTGACACAGCCAGACTTCTCAGTTAAAGATTCGGTTGGTATAGCCAAATCTTTTCAATTAGAGCATCGTATTGATAACGTATTATAAAATTAATAAGATAAAATAGAGGAGTGGGAGTAGAAGATAATATATGAGATATAATATAAAGTAAACAAATTGAAAAGTGCATTGCCTGCAAATGCATTTCAACATCCAGGATCATAGAAAAGTAGTTTTTCCCTGAGATATCAAGAGCAACAAAGCACTGGTCCTTGAGGTTTGGCATTTTTCAATAACTATATTTATCACAAAATATAATAATTAGTTCTATGTACAAAAAAAAAAAAAAAAAATAGACAAACATAATAAGAATTACATATGGAGTTACATATGTAAAGATGATGGATGAAGTCATGCATGAGAATAATTAAAGATAACAATAAAATCAATTAGTAGGCATCGCTATAATATAATGTATGATAACAACAATAGATAAAGTCTGGTAGTACGATATATATTGGATGATAATAACGATTAATAAAATTAGTGCAATAATCGAGTTGGCAGAGCTGTACATTGATTGTATTGGCATAGCTAGACTTTTCAGTAAGAGATTAGGTTGACACAGCCAGACTTCTCAGTTAAAGATTCGGTTGGTATAGCCAAATCTTTTCAATTAGAGCATCGTATTGATAACGTATTATAAAATTAATAAGATAAAATAGAGGAGTGGGAGTAGAAGATAATATATGAGATATAATATAAAGTAAACAAATTAATATGAAATGAAGGAGTAGAGGAGAAAGAAGAGGAGAGCATAGTAAAGAGAAGAGATAGCATTGTACATTGACCTATGAAAATTACATTTCAAATAAACAAAGATAAATATATTTATAGGCAAAGTGCAATGCACTTTCTTTAATAAATAATAATAATACAATTGGTTGCTTGAGAAGGTGGTAAATCCACCATCATTACATGACTTCTTTTTAATTTTTCACTCAATGTTTGGTTGTTTTTTTGTCTAAACATTGAATATTCATAATTTTTTTTCACTTATAAGTTAACAATGTTGAATTACACATGTTAAATTGTTTTTATTTTTATTTTTTTAGTGATCAAAACACTTGAAACTATCCAATAACAATTAAAAGAAGTGTGAATTTTTTAAAGGGTTATTATGAAAAACCCCCTTGGAATGAAACTTAATCGAAATTTACCCCCCATTTTTAAATTATTAGGTAAATTACCCCCTGCCGTTAACTTTCCGTACAAAATGTTAACATTTTCCATCCGAAATAGTAAAATGACCAAAATAACCTTACCATATCCTATAAAATTCCTCTTATACCCTTCAAACTTATGAAAGGACTAAAATGTCCTTTAAATTCTTAATTAATTAAAATATTAAATAAAAATAAAAGATTTAAAAAGAAAAAATTTCTTCACACCTCTCTTCTTCTCTGCTTCTGCCCTTCTTCTTCTGCTTCTGCTCTTCTTCTTCTTTTTCTTTTTCTTCTACTTCTCTGGGTTCGAATCGAACCCAGATCTGGGTTCCAATGGAACCCAGAACTGGGTTCGATTCGAACCCAGTTTCTGGGTTCCTTCGAACCCAGAAACTAGGTTCCAACGAACCCAGTTTCTGGGTTCGAATCGAACCCAAAATTGGGTTCGTTGGAACCCAGAAACTGGGTTCCAAACGAACCCAGATCTGGGTTCCAATGGAACCCAGAACTGGGTTCGATTCGAACCCAGTTTCTGGGTTCCTTCGAACCCAGTTCTGGGTTCCATTGGAACCCAGATCTGGGTTCGATTCGAACCCAGAGAAGTAGAAGAAAAAGAAAAAGAAGAAGAAGAAAAAGAAGAAGAAGAGCAGAAGCAGAAGAAGAAGCGCAGAAGCAGAGAAGAAGAGAGGTGTGAAGAAATTTTTTTTTTTAAATCTTTTATTTTTTATTTAATATTTCAATTAATTAAGAATTTAAAGGACATTTTAGTCCTTTCATAAGTTTGAAGGGTATAAGAGGAATTTTATAGGATATGGTAAGGGTATTTTGGTCATTTTACTATTTCGGATGGAAAATGTTAACATTCTGTACGGAAAGTTAACGGCAGGGGGTAATTTACCTAATAATTTAAAAATGGGGGGTAAATTTCGATTAAGTTTCATTCCAGGGGGTTTTTTCATAATAACCCATTTTTTAAAACACTTAAAACTACCTAAAACCAACTAAAAAAAGTAGACTTTTTTTTCTTTGAACTTAAGAGTTTTTTATTTTTTATTTTTAGTATTGAATAATTGAGGATATATTTTACTAGCACCAAAGAAATAAACTAATATTTTTTATCACCTTTTACTGTTCAATTTATTTTAATGATAAAACTATCATTGTTTTAAAATTTTAGAAAATCCGTGCAAATTTTGAATTCTTATCACCAAAAATAGGGCGTGGGTCTCGCTATGACCCGCTTCATAGGGTATGGGACCCGCTCATAAAGGCACGTCTCTTACCTTGACTTGCCCGTAAAGTAAGGCTCGCCTCCTAATATCAGATGCGGATGCAGTCCGTGCCCTATAGGATGCGGTCCGCATCTTATATTAGGATGTGGACTGTGTCCTGATGTTGTTGATTTTTCATCATGTTCTATGTTTCTAAAACAAAAAATAAATAAATAAAACATGTTGTCCTCATCTTGATGTTGATAAAAAAATTTCATCCATGTTCTATGTTTCTCAAAAAAAAAAAAAAAAAAACAACGGAAAAATTACCCCTAACCTGCCTAAAAATTTAATATTCAAAAGCGCATATAATTTTTTGTTTTTTTTTTGTAGCTTCCTATCCTAAACTAATTGGTTGATTGGATTTGATTGCTAAGTGGTCAATTTCACTGTTTAAAAGATATTGAAAGATGAATATATTCCGATATACTGTTAGTGGGTTTAAAAAACCAAAACTACGAAAAAATATATATATTTTAATCCTCTAAATTCATCTTCCACTGAAAATAATTTTCAACTCAATCAATCGCAAAAGATTCTTCATCATCTTTAAGACCTAAAAACAAACCATCTTCAAATAAAAGTCAAATGAAACTCATATGAAAAAATCATCATGAACCTCAAAAAGATTAAAAAAAAAAATCCATCTGAAACCTATATGAAACCTATCTAAAAATCATCATCAACCTCAAAAAAATTAAAAAAAAAATCACCTAGGTTCTACTTCAAAAAAATAATCTGAAGATGGATGGTGGAGATATGATTAAATTTATTTTTCATTTATTTGAAATTTTAAAATTTATTTTAAAAGAAAAATAAAAAGTAAATTTATTCAGGAGTAATTTCATCTTTCAATAATTTATACGCGGTCAACCATACGTAGTGACAATCAAAACAGTCAACTCTTTAGTCCAGGGGAAAACGTTATAAAAAAAAAAAGACAAAAGGTTGTACACGCCTATAAATATTAAATTTTCAGGTATGTTGAGGGTAATTCTGCCAAAAAACAGCCCATCCATCATCAACTGTCTCCAACACCATCATCACCCGTCCATTCTCCCATAACAACATCATTAACAACGTCAACAACAACAACAACAACTAAATTAATCAACAACATCCACAAATAAATAAATAAATAAAATCAAAAAAATAAAATAAAACAAAAAATCAGAACCATCTGTTTTGATGAACCCAAAAACCTAGAACCAGGCGGTTCTAGATTTGAATTGAACCCATAATTAGAGGGTTTTGGGTTCGATTTGAACCCAAAACCAGATAAAGAAAAAAAAAAGAAAAAGAAAAAAAAAAGGAGATGGAAGAGAAAGGTGCTGGTAGGTCGCCGATGATAGAAGAGGACACGAGAGTGGGAAAAAGAGATGGAGGAGTGAGAGAGAAGAAAATGGTAGAGACAATGACAAAAAGAGAGATGGAGGTGTGAGAGAGACAATGACAATCAGAGTTAAACAATTTTTTATAAGATTTTTTTTTTTAAAGAAGGGCATTAGTGTCATTTAATTTGGATAAGTGTTAGAAAACATTAATTCAATTCTTTAATGCTAGTTAAACATGACACCAGTTCTTTGATGTTATTCGACATCATTTACTGTTAAACTTAATTACAAATTAGTTAAAGATATTTAAAATATTCTATTTCAAGTCTATCTTCTACAAAATAATAAATTTTTAAATTGATCTTAAATCTATATTATACAATTTTTTCTTTTTGTTTTCATTGATACTGGACCAGAAATATATTTGAAAAAAAAAAAACCTAAATATATCTCATTTCAAATTGTCTTTGAATTAAACTATTTATTTTAATTTATAATTTAAACATCTATTTTTTAAGCCTTGCATGATCCTAAATTTGAGACTTTTTGTATAAAAAATATTCTTTCAAACCAGTTATATATTTTTAATCAGTTTAACTCATAACTACTGTAAGAATGTTCTCTTAATTTTGAAGATTGATACGTCTTTGTACACCATCTAGTTGGCGTAGCAAGAAACTTATCCAATTCAAGCTTTGATGTCTTGGAATAAGTCCACTCTCACGTGGACCTAAAAAAAATCTGGACATGGAGCCATATTATCAAACTGAGGCAGTGACCAAGTGGATAAGGCAAAACTATCGGAATTAGTTTAGTCCAAAGTTTTGAAAAATAACAATTTAGTGTTTTGCTCATGTACTATACAAAACTGTCCCTTTTCGAGAAGAATATAACACTGGTTCTTTTTCAAAAGCAAGAATATAACCAAGTCAAACCTTATCCTTGCTTAATATACATATATATCCTTGCTTAATATACATATATATCCTTGCTTAATATATATATATATATATATATATAATAATTCTATTATTATTACCTCATAACTTTAAAAAATTAGGACGAACCAATCAAATTCTTTCATTATATTTGAATTAAATGGGAGAGAAAATTTATTTTAGGAAAAAGAATGTAATGGATGAATTTGATTGGTTCGTCTTAACTTTTTAAAGTTGGGAGATACTGATGGTAGAAGTACTATATATATATAGTTATGAATTAGGTTATCCCATTTTTTTAACACAAAAAACTGTCAGGACTTGTCAAGATCAATCACTGATAGCACAGTTTGCATGAATACTCTCACAATCGGGAGATGATTACTTATACATGAGTAGATTCACATTCACATCTTATGTTTTCATAGAATAAATGTGATACTTGAACCTTTGACCTTTTAGGGTTAAAGAAGATATTCAATCACTTGTACTAAAGATGATGAGTTTATCCCAATTTAATAAATGTGATATGTGGTAAATAAATTAAATTAATATTATTCAATTAATATATTACAAGTTATGAATAATTTGAAAGTTGAATTGATATATCTACCATCATTCATATCTATTAAATATTTCTCGGAATAAATTCTCCTTCGCATGTCACAATTATAGTCTCAAGTTGCTTTAGTTGACTTTATCATTTAGAAGCTTTCAAGGAGCTAGTGGTGATAAATTCAACGATAACCCAACATCTTGAATGTAATCCTAATCTTCACGTTCAGTTTCTCTTTGCCTATAAATAATTGGAGTGTGCATGAGTTTTTAATTATCAACCGATGAGAAGAGATAGATATGATGCATGAAGAGACAGAGAGTGGATACGAGCCAGGAATGACTTGCCGGCCAACAGTCTGCATGCATGCCTCAACTGGATCTTATTTCTTCCATATGGGCGTGCAGGTCATTGCTGGTTCACCTTTGCTCTCTATTTTCTCATGTGACATTCCCTGTCTCAAACCGTAGAATTTCTACTCTTTTAACTCCTGAAATCTTTCCTGAAATCATGTTATAATTACCACCGTAGGTGTATATATATACATATTAAGGTGCAGTTCATTTTGTTCATGGTTCAACGATTGTCACGACTATATCTTAAGTTAGCTAGGCTTTGTTCTGTGAAACAGTCCGCCTGTGGAGAGATTAAAGTAATTAGAAAGATCCTTAATTTTCAACGTTTTCAAGTTTCTATATGATTTTGAATGTTGGTATCTTAAGAGATCTAGAAATTACTGGTCGTAACTTTCTATATCATTTGAAATGGTAACATTTGTTTGAGTACGTTTTATATAATTGATTGACCTTGACGGCTTAAGCTTTTTGAGTCAGGTTACTTTACAAGCCAAGCCCATCGGTCTTGCGTGTCAACGTGTTGTTAGACAAGCTTCGTTACCGTGGTTTGGCTATAAGAAAAACCAATATTATTGATAATTACTTGTTGACAGTTATGTGAAACTGTCAACATATTTATAAAATGGGCAAATTACCCACAACTTACCTGTAAATTTGATATTCACAGACGTATATAACTTTTTAATTTTTTTGCAATGTCCTCCTCTGATTAACGGATTGACTAGCTTGACCGACACTGAATATGGTTGATTGTATAACAAATATTAAAAGACGGAATTACCCCTCAACGAATTTATTTTTTTAATTTTATTTTAAAATAATTTTTAAAAACTTTAAATAAATTAAAAATAAATTTAATCAGATCTCTATCATTCATTTGAAAATGGATGATAGAGATTAATTTGAAAAAAAATTTAAAAATAAAAAAAAATGAAAAATTTAATTAAAATATTTTTTAATTAGATCTCCACCATCCATCTTTAGATGGATGGTGGAGATTAATTTGAGAAAAAAAATAAATTTTAAAAATAATTTTTTAAAAAAAAAACACAAAAACCAATATTCACATCTATCTCTCTCATTTCTCTCTTTATTCTTCATCTTATTCATAACTGTGGTTGTTGTATATTGTCTCTCTCTTCTCTCTCTTCTTCTTCTTCAAATCGATCACTGTCTCTCTCTTCTCTCTTCTTCTTCTTCTTCTTCTTCTTTTATCAAACCTAAATCTGGGTTCGAATGATTCAAACCCAGAACTAGATTCGAGAATGATTCGAACCTAGTTTGGGTTCGAAACCTTCGAACCCAGTCTGGTTTCAAAGGATTCGAACCCAACCAGAACTGAGTTTGAATCCTTCAAACCCAGAACGAACCCAATCTGGGTTCGAAGGATTCGAACCCAACCCAACTAGAATTGGGTTCAAACCCTTTAAACCCATAACAAACCCAGACTGGGTTTGTTCTAGGTTCAAAGGATTCGAACCCAGTTCTGGTTGGGTTGGGTTCGAATCCTTCGAACCCAGTTCTAGGTTCAAAGGATTTGAACCCAGTTCTAGATTCGAATCATCTTTTAACCCAGAACTAGGTTCCAATAGGATTCGAACCTTTTGAACCTAGAACTGGATTTTGGTTGGGTTCGAATCCTCTTCGAACTAGTTCGAAGGTTCTAGGTTGGGTTCAAAGGTTCTGGGTTTGAATAAGTTGGGTTGCTTTGGATTATTTTGGGGTTGATTATTGGTTGTTTTAGGAATTTTTTTTTGTGATTGAACACTGATTTTTGTTGATTGATTGATGATGATAAATTTGGGTTAGTGATTGATGTTGATGATTTTGCTGGATTGATGATGATTTTGGTTAAAGATGAGAAGGATGAGAGATTGAAAATGATTTCCAGTGGAGGTTTTCTGGGATTAAAGATGATTTTCGTTGAAGATGATTTCAAGGGCATATTGGTAATTTCATTTGATTGTGAAATCAACCCATGACAATCTGATAGTTCTCAGGGGTAATTTCGTCTTTCAACACTTTTTAAATGGTCAAAGGGATCATTTTACGGTCAAATCCAGTCAACTCGTTAGTCAGGGTAGGATGTTGTAAAAAAATAAAAAAGTTGTACGCGCTTGTGAATATCAAATTTGCAGGTAGGCTATGGATAATTTGCCCTTTATAAAATTGATAGTCAATGTTAATTGTCAAAAAGAGGTTGACAATTTTAAAAAAAACTGTCAAACATTATTTATTATTTTTGATTGAAAACAATTAGATAGGGATGGGCAACATAACGTTCTATTCGGTTCCAATAGAAATTGAATTGAATTGATTTTTATTCAGTTCTCAACCATGGATAACCAAACATGTAGAAAATGAGAGTTGAAACCGACCAGAATTGAACACGATCGGTTTTGTTTGGATTGGTTCGATTCCTCGGTTCGGGCTTTTTTGGGCCTATTGGGCCATTATACAAAAACTCACTTAAAAAGTATTAAAACTTTGAAGTCTTAAAGGTTTGAACCAGCAATTTTAAAATCTTTATTTGTAAAAGGTCAAACAATGAATATATATATATATATATATATATATATGTATGTATATGTATAAAAGCAACCCTAGTAACCAATTAAATTTATATATAAAAAAGCAATCCTGGTAACCAATTAAGTTGATATTTTTGATGTGGGTTCAAACTTCCAAAATCGTCAGCTTTCAGGTCAATCAACTTGAGATCTTTGAAACTATTATACTCAAGTATTGAATCAATTGATTGACAGAAGATCCTAGGAGACAGTCACTATAAGCACCGATGTAGAGGGTTATTATTGTCTTAAGGCCATTGCAGCATTGCAAGGCTCCGTCTTCGGATTTCGATTTCATATTTTTGTTACTCTGTTTTTAACCTTTGATTTTTGTTCAAAAGAGAGTATTTAAATCTGGTTTAGCATTACTGAATTGTTGTAAATTGTAATAAACAAATTCTATTATAAATATATTTTGTTACAGTATTTGTTTCCTTCTCTTATTATCATTGAATTGATTGTTGATTCTTTAAAGTCAAATATTGATATAGTGAGATTGAAATAATTTATTGTTGTTTTATTAAAGAACCATTATTCCAATTAAAACTGATTTTTTCCACTTAACATTGAATAACACTCAACTTGTTTTATGAAATTATTTAGTTTGATTATTTAAGTAATAAAGTCAATTAAATAGGTCATAAAATCACCTTAATATAAAAGTGAGCATTTTTCACTAAATGTTATGATTTTGCATCTTAAAACGGATTTTTAACTTGATTTGTTTCATTAAATTGTTTAGTTTGATTATTTAAGTAACAAAATTACTTAAATAGGTCAAAAAATCACTTTAAAATAAAAGTGAACATTTTTGACTTTTCATTTTTTCAAAAATATTATAGTATATTTGGGATTTGGGATGATGAATAACTCATATTCACAACCTTTAAGATAATATAAAAGTGAACATTTATCACTAAATTTTATGATTTTGCTTCTTAAAACCTTATTACTATAATATTATAATTTACTAACTGATTTTTAACTTGATGGGTTGATCACTAAATCGTTTAGTTTGATTATTTAAGTAATAAAATCACTTTAAATGGTCATAAAATCACTTTAATATAAAGTTGAACATTGATCCCTTTTCATTTTTTCAAAAATATTATGGTAAATTTGGGGTTTGGGATGTTGAATGACACAAACTCACAACCTCTAAGATGTGAGTGTTAAGAATATAAACTGCATACCATTAAACTAACTTCATCTTGTTTTTCATTTTTCACTTAATAAAAAACTATTTAATTAAACAATAATACTAGACTTTTCGAATTTTGTTGCTGAAATTTATAATCTAATAACATAACATGTGAGTTGTCAATATCATATTAATTATCATATCATCTCATAATTTATAAGATGTTAACAACTCATATGTCACATCATTTGGGCATAATTTTGACATAAAATTTGATAAGTCTAGTATTACTTTAGTATTAAATACTTTTCCATTAAGGGGGTCTCTACTAATGAGGAATAAAAGGGAAAGGAAAATAAATTTCAGTAGAAAGGAAAAAAGATGAATTGTTACATTCCACTCTTTAATCAATTTTAGGAATTAAAATTGGAATCAAATTAAATTTATTTTTTAATGCATTACTAAATTGAAAAAAAAAGGGATAAAACAAGGTTAATTACAAATATAGCCATTTGATAAAAATATAATTTTAATATGAAATAAAAATATTCATTATTGCTTCTAAAAGTATTATTATAATAATTAACAGTATTTCTATTTAGTTAAATATTGATAAAAAATAAGGACCAATTATGCAAGAGTCATGATGCTGTTTTGTTGCATAAAAGAGAATGATTTTTTTTTTTTTTTTTTAAGAAAAACAAAAAATTAAAGGTATATCAGTACAATTACTTGAATTTCATTATTCAATCAAGAAAGTAATTTGATTCTTAAGATGGGAGGAGGAAATCAAGTTTCCTTTCCAGTAGAAACTTAATTTATGATTTTAACAAGGGTCCATGTAATCTAATTCTAACAAAATTTCGTTAACTATAGAATTCAAATTTTAGAATTAAATTGCCTTTCCCAATCTTGGATTCTTGATGAGTAAACATGTCCTAAGTGAAAAATAGAAGATATATAATAGGTCACTATTTTTATGAATACAATTGAATGATGAATTCATATATTATTGAAGTTTGGTTTTTTGTGTGTCCGTAATAAACCAATAGAATTCAAAAACGAAAAGCAATATTGCTAAACAAACTTAGACATAGGATTGGAAAATGTTTATAATATATATGCAAAATTTATCAAAATATTTATAAAATTTTAAAATATTATTAATAATATATTTTTTTTAGAGATTTTATTAAATTATTTATTCATCATTAGTTGTCTTTTATATATATATATATATATATGAAAAAAGAAATATTTCACAAGGCATAGACATAAAAGAAATTGTTTTCAGTTATTTGCAACTCAAAAAGAAAAAAACCTTATTGGCATGGAAAGGAAACTCAATAGAGAGAGTCGAGCTAAGCTTTGTGTGTTACTTGCTGTCTGTGGTGTAACAAAAATGCCGCAGTTCACGAACTTAAGGTTCGAAACGCTGTAGAAATCTTAAACTGGGCAGAGAGTTCGTGTCAAGAATGCCAGTCCACTGCTAATACTTTAATTGTCCCTGTTGCTGCACAACCTTCGCGCACACAGACCTGGTGGATTCCTACTGCTGCTAATTCTTTGAAACTAAATTCAGATGTTGCTGTGCGTTGGGGTCGGTACTGCAATCAGGGACAGTATAGGCAGGTGCATTCTGTTGAGTTAGATGCTGTCAATATTGTTAGGGATGTTAATGCTAGTGTTCTTGGAAATGATATTAAGGCTCTTTGTAAGGAGGTTGGTGTGTCTAGTAGTTGTTAGGCTATTCCCTGAGATAAGAACTGTTTGACAAATAATCTAGCCTCCCTAACCTTGGCTTTCTTTTGAGGTCCATAGGCGGCGGCTCGTCACTGAGAATTTGTGTCTTTCCTTTATATGTTTAATGAAGATTTTTTTCTTTAAAAAAATAAAACAGAGAAAACTTATTAGATACAATGTTACATACAGTTTTAAGTTAAAATAAAAAAACATTGCATCGGTCTTCTATCTTTGATAATTGTTTTATATACAGTAAAATTCAGAATGTTCTACAAAAAAAAAAAAAAGCAATCTAAGGGTAAGACAAGTAAGTTCCTTAAGAAAAGTTTGCATTAAATATAGAAAAATAATAATAAAAAAGAAAAAAGGGAGTTAATTTTCCAGTCCCACCCCTAGCCGGCTCAGAGGACATTTGTGCTTTAATGAATGAGCAATTTTCTTTCAAGATGAACAGGCACAAAGATCTGCTAGCTTATAGAGAAACGGATTATAAGCGTGGTCATGACGTACAATATTTAAAATTAAATAATACTATACTTTTTAAAAATTTATTTAAAAATTATTTATATAATGTAGGATATCATATTAATTTTGAAATGATATATTGATGATATAGTAATTACAAATAAACTTGTTAAATCATTTGAATAATAAATTTAAATATATATTTTTCATTTTAAAAATCATTTAATTGAAGTGGCAAAATGTTTGGGAAAACATAGATATCAGACATGAAAAACATTACTTCAAATTGATTCAAACCAACATTAAGATAATTAATTACTCATAGCTCTTGGTCTAATTTTAATAAATTTAATTTGTTCTAATGAGGGGGAATTGATTGATGATAATAAACTTAATAGACTTGAACCTAACATTTTGACACACAAGAAAATATGAAATATACTTATGGACAAAATTTTATAATTTTTCAAATTTAGGAGCTATTTTTTCAAAAAAATTCAATTTAAAAAACATTTTAATAAAATAAAAAGACAAAAAAAAAAAAAAAACTAGAAAAGTAGCTTCCGAATTAGAAAAAATATAAAATTTAGTACAAATCATTTCATGTTTTTTAGCATTCCTACAAAATATCTCATAAAAATACATAGGATTTTATATAAACGAAGAGAGAATTTGAATGTAACCTTATGCAAGAGAATGCATTTGAGAACTAATATATATATATATATATATATATATATAAAATTCTACTATCAGTAACTTCTAATTTTAAAAAAATAGAATTAATCAATCAAATTCATTAATTATATTTTCTCTACTAAAACAAATTCTCTTTACTATTTAATTCAAATGCAATGGATAAACTTAATTAGGTCGTCCAGACTTTTTAATAGTTAGGAGATTTTGATGATAAAATTTATACATACATATATTTATGTATATATATACATACTAATTGTTTTTAGTATGATAACCTTAATAGATTTGCGCCTAACATTTTCACTTCACAAGAACAATAAGAAATAACAAAGAATAAAAATTTGGATACGTCCAGGGCCTCACATGGGAACAAAGAGAGCGAAGTAGAACCAAGGATGATTGCCGGAATACCCCCATGTAAGGCATCCAATTGCTTTGCAGCATATATGCCGGCAAGTCATCCTTGGCTTATCCCCACTCTCTATTCCTAATGCAAGATAACATAGACGAACAACATTAATTGACTATCGATTGCCTCCGCTCACTGTTTCATATCGACTAGAAATAGAGCCTCACATTATCCCAAATTTGGATACGTCCAGAGCCTCACATGGGAACAAAGAGAGCGAAGTAGAGCCAAGGATGGTTGCCGGAACACCCTTGTTATAAGGCATACAATTGCTTTGCAGCATATATGCCGGCAAGTCATCCTTGGCTCATCCCCACTCTCTATTCCTCATGCAAAATATCATAGACGAACAACATTAATTGGCTATCGATTATATCCGCTCTCTATATCATATCGGCTAGAAATAGGCTGGGTTTCGGAACTATAAGAGAGGGTACATATGTAGGACGTAGCACTATCTAATATTCTATTGCCAATATTTTGGATTGCTTATAAACTTGTGTGCAATCCAATGAAAATATCCTAATTTTTCAATCTAATTTGCTATAGCATCCTCCGGAATTGGATCCAAATTTATAGGCAAAGGTGTCTGGTGTATGGAAGTGGATTTGCTCTTTTCACTTTTCATATATTCCAATCAAGAGGACATTATCCCAAAGAGGAATGTTGACCATATTAATTATTATGGCACATTTTCGGTGGAAGCATCCCTATGTATTCTTATACTCTCTAAACCCTCCTGGTCTCGTTTCGCAAACTTCAAATTCAATGCAAGATATTTGAGCCCCACCCCACCTACACTAGCTATCCAAAATGGTATAAAGAGAGTACTAGTCGGTGATTGTGGGAATAGAATCTTCCAACGCGGAGGATGCTGGTCTCAACTTTGTGGAATGCCAATTTTTAGAGTGTGATATGATTTTATTAGGTTCCTATACTGATTGTCAATTTGTCATGAACTCAGTTAGCCTCTTAAAGATATCTTATAATACAAGATTTATTTTTCCTTTGAGATACCACTTGTGGGAGGAGCGACTCAGATATAGGATATGATTAGACTGAATGAAAGCTTTTTATCATAAAGCTGCATTGGACGACTATTAACACAAGTCTATGATTATTATTATTATTAATATATTATTAATCATTGCTTGTAGAGCGGATAGTCTTTTTCTTTTACTGTGGAAATAGTTTCTCTCATTTATAAAAGAAGATATTTAAACCGCGCAAATAATGTTTGATCTCGATAATTCATGAAAACCCTTAACCCATTCGAAATCAATTTTCAAAAAAGAAAAATCATTGCTATACAATCTAAATATATATTCTAAATTTTTATATTCCATGTTTTTTCTTAACTTTCCCTTGTATATCTTTATTCATATACAAATTACAGCAAGAATATATATTGAGTATTTATTCCACAAAACTACAAGGATTCTTTAATCATATGCTATCCCGAACTTTGTTCAAATGATATGATGCGATCATTTGTATTTAGTACGTCACATATCATCCTATAATTTACATGATAGTTACTAATCAACTTATTATATGGTTTGGATCCAATATAAAACTTCTTAAATATTTAGGAAACGAAGTGTAAGTACTCATCTTATATGAAGCAGAAATGATGAGATTATTGCCAACCCAAAGGAAAGTAATTTAAACAACCATTTTTGGTAAAAAAAAAAAATTATATATATTCCAAGCTTACACATAAACAAAATGAAAAATGTGAAGATCCCATGTAAGTGGCACATAAGAACTTGGGAGTTATTAAACTAGAATTGGAAAAATGAATTCAGTTTTAATAACATCTACCTAAGTGAACTTATAAGTTTGTCATTCATTAATTTAATTTATTATCTTTTTCACTTCTTCACTCTTCTTCGATCAACTCTTCGTCACTTTAACGGCAAAATTCACAAATTAAAGCTCATTCATCTTCTTGAATTTATGGAGCTCACTCAAATTCATTAAAACTAACTCTTTTCTCGCACACTCTCTTTTTCACTCTTGCTTTTTCAATTTCTTAAACAAACAACATGATCAATTAACGAAGACAGACTCTAATTGCCTCCGAAGATAAAGATCAAATTTTATACCATTTAACATTTTGAGTTACTTTCAAAGACTGCCAATGCCTGACAATTTCTCTAAACACATTAATAATTTTTGTTAACTTAGCAATGAGATGAGTGAGAAACCCAACAGATAGGAAAAAAGATTTAAAAAAAAAAAGTTGATAGAACGCATCTACTACTTCACATAACATGGTATTGTTTGTGATAACTACAAATAATTTATGAAGTAAATGGAATTTCAAATTGAAGAACAACTCATTAGGTGTAAGAGCACTTTAGCTTTCAAGCCATCTAAATTCTATCCCTGCTGAGTTGGTTTTCCTTTTCAAAAAAATAGAAAGAAATTTGCTAAATAGTGCTTTCCTTTTTTCGAAAACATTGAAAGAAATATGCTAACTCCAATCGTTGTACAAGTACCACCAAATTAACTATTCTTCATTTTTTAATATAGTTAACCTCGGTGGACTAATTTTAGTTTCAAAATGTTATTCTCGGACCCTCTAACCTTTGGGCATGTTTGGCATGCTGAAATACAAGTGGATTTGGAATTAAATATTTCCTAACCTTTCAAGTCCTAAATTTGGAGAGCAATGGGAGGAAATCAAAACCTAATACCAAGTCCTATCACTTCTGGCTCTTATTGGAATAAGCATTTCCAACCAAAATGGTGGGATTCGGTGGGTTTGGGATTTTTGATTTCCCATCCATCTCTCTCTCACCCCTCCATCTCTCCCTTTCTCTAGCTCTGTCTCCTTCCCACATCCTTCTCCATCACAATCGACATACTCAGCAACCACTGTTAACAAATCCAACAGCAGAACCAACTGCCTTCACCGTCTCCTTCCTTCCTCCTCCTCCATCTATCTCTCTTTTTGGATTGTTTTTCTTGATAAATTTTGTGCAAATTTGATGGGATATAGATTGATTTTGTGTTGAGAGTTGATGTCGTTGTTGTTGTTGATGATGTTGATGATATTGTGATGGGAGATGATATTGTTGATGAAGTTGATGATGTTGAGACGGTGGGGATCCATTTTCGAACTAGGTGGTAGTCTTTTTGATGATGTTGAAGATTTATCTAGATAGATGGTAGAGATCCAATCTAGTGGATCTTTATTTTTGTTTTTTTTTTTTTCAGTATTTTAAAGATTTTTTTAAAATTAATTTTAAATATACAATAAAATATTTAAATTAATTTTATTTCAATTAAATTCTAACCTACATTAAATACAATATGGTATAATTTTAATTTAATTCTAAGTTCTACCAAACTTGGAACAATAATTTTTTTCATCCAATCCAATCCAATTTCAGTTCCTTTCAATCTCATTCTTATTTTTAATCCCAATCCTATGTGTTAAACGTAGCCTTCATGTTATTCCACAAAAGAACTCAATTATAACACAACATTCTTTTTGAGAATCAAATTAATTATGGTGAAGAACAGCAGCTTGCCAAGAATTTCCCAAAACTAACACCTCATATCTAGATCGCCATTCCCTCCATAAGTATGCGTACAAAAATTTTTGGTTTTGATAAAATTTTGTAGCATCTTATTTATTGAATTTATATCAACAAATAAATATTTCTTACCACATGACAACTTCAATAAATAAGTTGTATACTGATGAGATTATTTTTAGTGATGATTTAGGTCTCCAAATCTATATATTTATTGTCGTTCTCAAATATTTTTCCGTGTATTTGAGTGTTTTTCAGGTAATATGTTGGAAATGGTGTTTGTACGATAAACTTGAATGTTTGGTCCAAATTCAAGGCAAAGAATTCTAAGCAAAGAAGTGTCGAGAGCAACTAACGTACAAGCGATCATCGTGAAGAAAAAATGCAACGAATCTAATGGGAGGAGCAACCTATTCATTTTGGTAGCCCCTTTGCACACCAACTTAATCACCAACCAGCCCTCAAGCTTGCAGCCCCTTTTTGTGCATCAAACAGCCTATGTCCAAGCTGCCATGCACCCTTCTTCACTGCCCAACGCTCAATCCAGCTTGTTGCGCGCTTCCTTGCATGCCTACCAACATCCAAGCACGCAACACAACTTCACTTTCTATACTAGATGCACATAGTTGCTCGCACACTCACCATGTTTTGCGCTGCTTAGTAATGCGCACAACACACACAACATCTTCAGGCGTGCATAGCAGCATGCAATCTCACTAGCCAGCTTCCAACCCAGTGTGCTTAGTCTATTGCCAACAGCCTCCTTGCGCGCCTACCTCTGCGCCTTCCACTTGCACAACGCGTAGACCAGCCCGCTTATACCAAATCAGCCTCTTTAAGCGCGTACATCAATGCGCTTATTTGCCAAGCAATGCTCATGGTAGTGCGCCCAACTCTTTTCACAACCCACAATGCTCTGCCTTGCGCGCTTCCATACTGCCAAGTGTGCCAAAGAGCCTGAATTTCTGCTATAATCACGCCTAGCTGTGCTCTTCTTTGCAAACTAGCGGCATAAGAGAGCTTTGGAGGGTATTTTAGACTTTTCGCTTCACATTTCGTGCCCTAACTTTTAAGCCTTTAAATACACTTAAACCACATCATTTTCCACAATTTTGAGGGGTTGAGAATAGGACTCTCATGCCTCTTCTCTCACCCTTGATTCTCACCTCTCGCACTTTCATTTCATCTTCAAAACATCATCCACCAACATCCTATACCCATAATTTGGAGAGAAAGCATGGTATGGGCAGAGGAGATGATGCAACGGTTCTAACTTGGAAAAGAGGGGCTGGTTGGTTCTTTAGCTTCTCTTGTGTTTCTTGCAATTATTTTCATTGTATGCAGCCATTTATTTTTATATTGTGTTGGGATGATGATGGATACATATATATATATGTATGTATTTTTAATGGTAATAGAGTTTATTATCATTTGCTTGAGGATGTTGTGTATGTTGAGTTGAAATTTTAGAACTTAATGCTTATATGTGACTGGTCATCGTCATCATATGCATGATTTGAGATTATGTGTTGAGATTGGAAGTAATAGCATGTAGAGTGGTTGATAAAATGTTTACCCTAAGTTAGGAAAGAAAAATAGGTCACTTGTGTGACAACTGAGTCGCTGTAAATGCTCGAGTAATAGCCAAGTATCTCATAAAAATACCAATTCAACCTAGGTAGTAGATTATTCTGAACTTAATGAGCTCTAGTTCATTCGATAGCCATCGGACGATAGGTGCTGGTGAATGAGAGCATGTTCAATGCATTATCGAAAAAAATGTATTAAGAGGATTAATAATAAACTAGCACCAAACATAATTAATAAATCTTCGATGTGTTGATAATTAATTTCTATATCTAAGTGAAATTCAGAATTTTAGCACATTTTACTTATTTTTATTTGTTTGTTTTCATCTAGGACTAGTTTGGTAATTGATTCTCATGTTCATGTGGAGACGATCCCTCAACCATTATATGATATCTGTTCGATTCATATACTTGCGATGTTTTATTACTAAATGGAAACTGAAAAGTAACCAACATATACATCAACTGTATATCAAATTTTTTGTGTTTTTAGAGCGATTGATAATAACCCAAAATTTAAATGAAAAATTTATATTTTTCTTTCAATATATTTTTATATAACTTTCTATTTTAAAAAATATATAATTTTTTTATTAACTCTTTTAAGCCTCAAGGACTGATATCAGTATTTTTTGTTCTCTATTTGTTATCATTGTGGCTTCTCTGTAAATACTAAATAATAAGTAATAGACACTACTCTTTGAATTCATTATTCTTTTAATTTTTTTGTCACCGAACGATCAAATTTTAAAGATCAGGTAACTTCAATAATAAATTAGAGGAAACTTCAATAATATATCAGAGGGAAAAAAATTCAACTATCTGATGAGTGTAATGATTAGTCTAATTTGTTTCTTATTTAAAATATTATGCTTTAGTAAGTAATTGTGTTAAAGGATTTCATTGTTTGAAGGGGAGAGAGACTGGTTAGAAAGAATCACTACAACAAAATTGGACTGCAGGGACGAAATTTTTGTAGACAGAAAAATATTTGTCCCTAAAAACACTCTATATGGATGAAATAAAATTCATCCCTAAAAGAGTATGAGTTATTATTATTTTCCCTCTTGACGTTTTTGTCATTTTCCCTCTTGATATTTAAGGCAATATCAAAACACCTCTTGCTATTATATTGATGTTAAAAAAGTGGCATTCTGACACTATCAATCGTTTCAAAGATAAATTTAACCTTTACTTTTATTAATATTAAATTAATTAAAATAACATTAAAATCTAAGTGAATGTTAGATTTTAATGTAATATCAAGGGATATTTTAACGTTTCTTCAAACATCAAGGGAAAAAATGATGATTCTTCAAATGTCAAGGATAAAAATAATAATAACTCAAAAGAATATTTACAGGAATGAATTTTCCTTTTTGTTTCTAATAGAACATCTATAAGGACAAATTTTTATCTATAAGGATGAATTTTAGTTTTTGTCCCTAAAAGGACCTCTATATTTTTCGTCCCTACAAGAAAATTATTTGAAAATAAATTTAAAATCAAACACTATAGGGATGAAATCACATTGTCCCTAACAGTCGTCTATAGGGACAAAAATTGAAATTTGTTCCCTAAAAGATAAAATATAATATATTTTGAAGATTATATACTATAAGGATGAAACCACATTCATCCCTAAAAGATTTCTACAGGGATGAAAATTGAAATTTGTTCGTAAAAAGCATCTATAGAAACGAATTTAAATTCATCCCTAAAAAATATCAAATCAAAATGTAATTATTAAATTATATACTATAGGGATGAAACCAAATTTGTGCTTAAATTAAAAGGTGTCTATAGAGACGAAATTAGAATTCATCCCTAAAAAGCATTTATAAGGACAAATTAAAAAATTTATCCTTAAAAAATATAATTAAGTATAATTTTAAAATGAGCGAATTACAATTTAACTACCCAGTCGAAACTCTAGTTCAGACGAAGCAACTGTTTCGATATTATTACAATTTACCCTCTCTAGTTAACATTCTTCTGTTAAAATTAACTAAATGAGGGGTAAAATTGTCTTTTGATCTTATTTTTTATTTTTTTTAAAATAAATTTCATCAAAAAATTAAATAAAAAACTCTCCATCTGTCGACCACCTCCAGCTCTTCCTCAACATCACCTCCTCCTCTACCTCCTCCTCTTCCTCTTACTCTGCCACCATCACCTCTTTCTTTTCCTCAACATCAATAACCAACCAAACCACCACTACACTCACCAACAAAATCAACCATAAAACCAGATCGACGTTGAACAAAACCAACCAACGAAGGAAATGGCCCCAAACATCGTCATCCATCATCAATCAACCTCCTGGAAACACAAAAATAGCACCAAACATCGTCAACCATCATCAGTCAACCTCCCAACATCATTAATCCAAAACCAAACATCATCAATCAAAGCCAACATAATCAATCTCCCACAAAACAAAATAAATTAACCTTAAACTAAAGAAAAAAACAAAACAAAATGAAAAAAAAAAAACAAAAAAAATCAGATAAATCAACCTAAAAATCATCGACGAACCCAGATGAAGGTCATCTGGGTTCGAATCGATGAACCCAAATGAACCATCATCTGGGTTCATCGATGAGAACCCAGATGAACCTTCATCTAGGTTCGACAGATGAACCCAGATGATGAAGGAAAAGAAACCGACAGCGAGAAAAAAGGCGACGGGGGCGAGAAAAGAGAAGGGGAGAGGAAAGGAGATGAGAGAGAAGGAAAAGAAATGAAGGTTTACCGTCAGAGAGAAGAAAGAGACGGACAAAGGATGAAGGAGAAGAAAGCGGCGGCGGAGAGAGATCTGAAGGATGAAAAGGTTCATTTGGGTTCGACAGATGAACCCAGATGATGAAGGAGAAGAAATCAACGGCGTTGATGAAGGAGAAGAAACTGACGGCGCTGAGTAGAAGAAACCGATGAAGGAGAAGAAACCGACGACGTTGATGAAGGAGAAGAAACCAATGACGCTGAGGAGAAGAAACCAATGACGCTGAGGAGAAGAAACCGATGAAAGAGAAGAAACCCATATGAAGGACAAGATTTTTGATATTTTGTTTTTTTATTTTTATTTGGTCAATTAAGTCAACACAATTATTAAGAGTATTTTCGTCTTTTCGTTATTTAGATACTGTTTAATGTTACATATAACGAAATCTTATTAACGGTAGGGGAGTAAATTGTAATAATATCAAAAATCTTACTTCGTTTGAATTAGAGTTTTTACTAGGTAGTTAAATTATAATTTGCTCTTTTAAAATTATACACAATAGGGACGAAGCTACATTCATCCTGAAAAGACGTTTATATGGAAGAAAATTAAAAGTTTATGTTTCTCTATAAGGAGAAAATTAAATATTTATCCCTAAAGAAAAATAATTAACTTCTTAATTTAAAATTATATTGGATATATTTAAATAAAATTAAGTAATGCATTTAAGTAAATAGGATTTGAATTCATGTTTGTTGTAATAAATATTAATGTACCTATATCTAAATAAAACTAAATTTTGTATGATATATCTTAAAATTGTTATTGGGTGGTGAAATCAAGTAAAGTTATCAAATTGTAAAGATAAAGGACAAAAATGTTATTATAACTGAATGAGTTAAAAGTAAAACCAATAAATTAATGTAAAGAGTAAAATAGTTCATATATATATATATATATATTTCACGTTTAACTATTAAAAGCTTGGTGAAATGGACTAAATTAAATTTAATCCTATAACCATATCAAGGTAACTGATACTTGCCTGGTCCTTCCATTCATTTGTGGCCATGAGGACGAGGAGCTGCATGAGGTAAAAATTTCATGTATGGTTTTTTAACAGTGATGGGAACAATAATGTTATCACCAACTATGATTATCAAATAATTAAAGTACAGTTGAAATAGTCGGGGCGCAATCAAAATATGAATTTTGGGGGTGGAATCTGTGGCGTCAATCTATAGAGTTTATCATTTTTCTGGTGAAATGGACTAAATTATTGTGGTTTTATGTTTTGATAGTTGAGGGACCTCACAAGTAAAACAAATGGCGATATATATATATATAATATAGTGTTACCATTATTCAATCAAATGTCAACAAAAGCAGGGCGGTTAAAGTTAAAAACAAACACTTGAGGTTTGTGGCATAATTGACTCCACATAACTGTAATCATTAAAAGAATTAACCTCATGAGGGACGTTTAGCATGGGCGATGGGCTTCAATGGCTGGGTTGGGTCAAGGGTGGTCTCGTGAAGCCCAATGGGTTAATCCTTTTTATCATTTATTTGGTTTTTGGGACAAAATTATTTTTGTGAATTATTATCATTTTTCATTCTGACAATTGATAAATCATCATTTTTCCTCTTAACAATTTTACAAATGTCAAAAAACCTTTTGAAATAGTATTAATTTAAGTCAAAAGAATAGATAAAATAATATTTCTTGAATCAAGAGGGAAAAAATTATATTTATTAATCGTCAGGGGGAAAAATAATAATAACTCTTATTTTCGTCGCAAAAGGTCCATTGGGATGAAAACCTTTTGTCCGAAAAGACTTCTATACGTCTCAATAAGATTTTTGTTCCAATAGACCATCTAAAGAGAATTATTTTTCATACTAAAAGACAATCTATTGTACATTTTTGGGATGAAAAATTTTCATTTCTATAGACAATTTTTAGGGACAAAACCATTATTTTGTCCCTTTTCCCCTATTGCGCACACCTAAAAGGACGAATTTTGGGACGAAATGTTTTTCATCCCAATAGGCTATAGAGATAAGTATTGGGTTTTAGAGACGAAAAATTTTTATTTAAGAAAATGGCGCCCATACTTCAAATGATTCACATTTGCGATAGATTAGAAGGTTGAGCAGTAGATATATCAAGAGGTTAATATATCAAACATAGAATATACAAGAAGTACTAATTTGATTAAATTTAATGCGTTCTTATTTTTGAATTCAATGTTGCTTTGGAAAAAATTTTTAATCGGTTTTTCTTTTCAATTCTGCACAAAAATTTGGTTTATGAGAAAGATTTTTCCGGATATATAGTGAGTTCATCCTGTGTGAGCTTACTAATGCATAGGCACCATTTGAGACGTCAAGGTCCACTACAGGCGCCCAACCAGAAACCACACTTTTCGATAAACTATTCCCATACTCGAGCAATATTAATAATCATGCAGAAGCATTTAATTATAAATGAGAACTGAAACACAAGGATCAATTCTCTATGTAATTAAGTCTCTAGCACACTAAAACTAACAATGATACATGAATTTAAGCTTGTGATCCTACACTAATTTGGAAGGTCAAATCTAACTATAACAAACATAGAGATTTGATCTTTTACCTTTCAAAGTAGCTCAATTTTGCTTGTAAGACCCGCTTTAATCATGATCATTAAATATCAACACAAACATTAGAAGCAAAAGCAAGGAGCATTATGCCATGAATTTGCCAACACAAATTAAAGGTATAATATGCAGACCTTACATAGTTTATAAGTGAGAAGACAAGTGACAACGATAGATCTTCAACATTACAATTTCTTAGTTAGTGTTGTTTGATTGTACGTATCTTTTTAATTTTCTTTGTATAAGGCTGGAGGATGAAGCCTTGTTTAATGCAATAGTTTTAAGATATTTTTATGAAAGAACTTCATTTTGACCCTTATGTTTTGGAAAACTTTTTTATTTTAATTACGAATGCATTTATATCTCTTATATTTCAAAAATACATCAATTTAATCCTTACAGTTCGTCAAACGTTATATAGATGGGTTATTTTCATCATTTCACACTTATATCAGGCAAGTGTACATGGGTCGGATGGAAGAAAACTGAAAAATTAAAATTAAAAAACAATTTATTTTTTTTTTAGAAAAGAACAAAATAAACTTTAAAAAAAAAAATAATAAACTTGTTATTTTGATTTGGAAGAATCCAGAAGCAAACACAAAAGCCAGAGATGGAACATTTCATTTCAATCTCTTTCCTACCATCTCCTCCATCGATTTCTTCTCCACCATCTTTATCTCTTCACCCTATCTCTTCCATCTCATCTCTTCGCCTCTTTCTCCTCCCTCTCAATCTCTCTAAACTACGACGAAAGTGGAGTCGATTGGCTCCATCTGTACTTGAGATGGGCCATTTGACCTCCATCTGTGATAAGATGAAGTTGTTTGAGCTCCATTTGTAATAGAGATGGAGCCGTTTAGGCTCTATTTGTGACGACGATGAAGCTTAGATGCGTCCATCTTCATCTTAGATAGAGCCATTCAAGCTCTAACTATGGCGGCTTCATCTCCATTTGAGATGTTTCGACTCCATGTCAAATGAAGATGGAGCGATTTGTTTAGAATATTTTTGGGTAATTTTTTAGATTCTTTCCTTCCTTTTTTGAGATTTGGGTTGCACTTATGATATGTGTCTTTTTTTTTTTTTTTTTGAAAGACTGATGATATGTGTTTTGATTTTCATTTTTAGATGGAGCGATCTAGGTTTTGATCTGTAAGTTTTCTTTTTTAGATTTGTAATTGATTAGATATGGGTTTTTAGATTATATGAGTTTTTTAGATCTGTAAGGGGTTTTTTTTTTTTTTGGATGGAATGATATGGGTTTTATTTTCATTTTTTATTTTATTTTTTTGACTCCTGGGTTAAAAGATGAAGTTCTAGTTCAAAAAATTAAAAATTTAGGTCTTCAACCATTGCTAAGCCATTTTCTTTTTCTTTTTTTTTTTTTTTGAAACAAAGTTGTATTAAACAAAAACAGACAAAATATAAGCTTCGGTGATACTATGCCACCTATGGACCTCATTCGAGGACAAGGCAATTGAAACAAGTTTATGCGTCAAGCGGTTACCCAATCTAGGGACGGCTTGACACACTAACACACCCACCTCAACACAAAGAGCCTTAATATCACCTATGTTCTAAGCCATTTTCTTGTTCAAATCTTTTTACTATTAAAAATTAAAAATCTTGATTTTTTTTTTTAAATTTATTTACAAAATCTCTACCATCCATAATTCCAATTGCAATTGAAGGTAGATATATATATTTTAAATTCGAAACATATTTTTAAATTTTTAAATTTTTAATATCCATCATCCATCAAGTTGTGATGATAGAGAATATTTATTTAATTTTTTTTAAAGTTTTATAAAGGGTAATTTTATAATTTATGACTATGGGTAAAATAGCTAGTATGTATTTTCTATCAAGGTTGATTGTTAAAATTATCATTAGAGGGACTAGAATGATGTATATTTAAAATGAAAGGGATCATGAGAAGTATAAACAAATTCGCAATTCAAAAGGAGAAGTTTCACCAAAATATAGGGATTAAAATGACGTTCTCCCTATTTTTATTAACTCTTAAGGTTTTCTCTTTAATATTTATTATCTTTACTTTCATTAATAATTAAATATAAAACTCTTTCATCTTTAATAATTGGCAATATTGATAGTTACCCTTGGCTTGTTTTCATCCGTTTGAATTAATGTATAAGATACTAGAAGATTCTTTCTATTATAAGAACAACCAACTGAAAAGTTTTTAATGAAGGGGATCACTGATAAATTCATGAGATAAAAATATAATGTGTTTTAATTATCACTTTTATTTGGACAATAATAAATTATTTGAAAATTATTAAGTTAAAAAGTAGCGGACTATGATACCTTGGTATCCGATAATTGATTATTTTGATTCTATTTGCTCAATTTAAATTATTAGTCTTTTTAGTTTAATTTTAGTATCAATGGATCATTTTTTTTTAATAATTAAGTTAAAATTAAAATTAAATTTATGTTGAATTATTTTTCCATCAATATTTGCGTTCGACCACGTATCTGCAAATCTATACTCCAATAATTTTTTTATGTACTTGCGACTTGCGAGTATTAAAAAATTTTGCAATAGTAAGGTAAAACTTGGTGGGGTTTAGTGAGGTATCCACTTTTTCAAGGCTTCATAACCACTGGAAAGTCCAATTGCAGAGAGTTCAAAGTCCAAGTTTGTAGGAAGATTGAGAAGTGGACATGGACACCAATTTGGGCTGGAAAACTATAATAATTATTATTATTATTTTTTTTTTAACGATGGAAAACTATAAATTATTGTATTTGATTTCTTACTTTACCTTTGATTGTCTATATCTATTTCTGTATATTTGCATATAATTTTTAGAGGTGCTTTTTGTGTTAGAAATTCAGTCTAATGCTTATACTTGACAGAAGTTTTGATCAAGATTATATACTCAAACTTGTTTTAGGCACATATATTTTTATGGTACGATAGCCTTTCAGAAATTTAGAAATTTAGCATATGCAGGTGCTTGTTAAATCGGGAAATTTCATTTTAATCCCTAAATTTTAATAAAATATTATTTTTCACTCTCGAATGCGTTTTTAGTCCTCATTATTTCTAACGTTTAATAAATTCATCAAATTAGTTATTTCATTAGTTGATTGTTAGTCATATTTAACTACATTAAAGGTATTTTGTATTCCATTAACTATTTGGTTGACACATGTATGATGGAGATTTAGTAAAAAAAGAAATTATAAAAACTTTTAAAAATACTTTAGGTCTCCACCACTTATCAAACTTATGATAGATGATGGGGATTTAATAATTTAATATTAAATTAAAAATTATATTTAATTTTAAAAAAACTTTTGCCATCATCACCATCTAATGAGATGGACATTGCATTTTTTTAAATTAAATTTAAACAAAATTTGAAAAAGAAAATAAAAATTAAAGGAATTTAAAAAAAAAAAAAAATCAAATTGGATCTCTACCAACCCAAATCTTTCAAACAACCATAACTCATCTTCTCCATGAACCTATATCTTTACCACACTTTTAGCCTTCAACTCTGACCGAACCACCACCAGATCAACCAACCCTTCTCTTTCATCACCATCTCAACCCCATCAACCCCAGTCGACCTTCTATCTCCAACCAGATCAGTCGACCCTCCATATTTAACTCCTTTTCTTTTCTTACCAGATTGGCTGCCACAACCCTCCATCTTTAGCCACCTCATCTACTTCTTGAATCATCATGCTTTAAACAACTCATCATGACCACCCCCCCTCCCCCAACCCACCCACCCCCCTTAAAAAAAAAAAAAAAAAAAAATCAAAATTCTCCTTTAAATAAAAACAACCCTAACACTGTGCTTCGTCCACACAAAACTAGACATTGTGCATCTACTTCTTGAATCACTATTCATCTTCGTAAAAACAACCAAATCAAACGAAAAAAAAAAAAAAAAATCAATACCAAAAAAACAAAAAGAGGGACAAATCGCTCTATTGAAGATGGAGCAATCTACTCCACCTTCGTCTGAGATGGAGTTTGAACGGCTCTATCTATGGAGCCAATAGAAAACTGCCTTCATTTGTGTGTCTTGAACACCGTCCATATAGATGGATGGTGATGGAGTGTATTTGGTGGGTTGGAGGAGGATGATGAGTAAGGAACAACACTAAAATTTATGGTTTATTTTATTAAGATTTGGGTTTTGTGTTTTTTATTTTATACTTATTGTTTAGTTTTGTTTGATTTTGATTTATTTTTAAGTTGATTATATGGAAAGTTTATGTTTTTGTGTTTTGATTCTCGTTGAAATTGAGTTGATATTTTAGGATTTGAGTAGCTACATTAAATATGATTTCAAGATAAATTTTTATATGTATATGAATATATAATTCTGATTCAGGTTTTTTTTTAAAAAAAAAAATCTTATTCTGGTTTTTTTAAATTATTATGTTTTATTTTTAAAATTTTTCATTTTGTTTAATTTAATTAAAATAAAAATAAAATGACTAAGAATATTTTGGTCTTTGTACATATTCTGCAACGATTTGACTGTTAGTTTTTTGGTCAAAAGGACTAATTTGATGTATTTTCCATACTTTGGGGATGATGGAGGCTAAAATACATTCATAAATAAAAAAGTAATGTTTAATGAAAACTTAAAGACTAAAGTGAAATTTACCCCTTGTTAAATAACATCGAGAAAGGAGGGGGTGGTTGCATGGTACACGTTCGCGTGGGAAAGGAATCTTAGAAGCACAAAACAGGGAAGAGAGACATCACTCTTCCCACTATTGACTTCAGACTTCTTCAGCATGATCATGATCATGGTATATGATATAACATAACCTGTAATTAATATTCCAAGTATATCTAATCAATAGATAATATAAATATAAGGATCAGACTACCTTACACATTGAATAAGGTTATTTATAATAAGAAACGTTCTTCAACTAGTAACTTAACCAATCCCTAAATATAAAATGACACGCTTCCCTATAAAACTTGTATTTCAAATACATCTACCATTTGAGACTGAAAAGTTGAAATGATAACTAAAGGAAGTGAGCTTAAGAACAAATTCATCATCCATTATATAGTCATCAACAGCAGTATTAGAGCATAACTGTGAGCTTAAGATGAATTTTCAAACTCTATGATAAGGTACGTAAAATCTACCAATGTATCATGAACCTAATTAAACATGTCGCTTCTGTGTTAAAAATAAATAAATAAATAAAATAAAGGAAAAGGCATGTCACTTCAATTCATAAAAGTATACATACACACAAGCAATGTTCTAAATAAAGCACCCTAACCTGCACTTATAACATATGCTGTACAGACATACACATAAAGAAAAAAGGAAGCAATTTAAAGTTTTAATGAAAAAACAAGTTGAGGTAGGTTTTTAGCCAAAGAGTCTCACATGAAAAAATAGAGAGTGAAGTTGAACCAAGAATGAGCTGCAGGCCCTTATCAATTGGTGGCCGGCAAGTCATTCTTGGCTCATATCTTCTCTCTCTGTCTCATCATGCGAGATTTCTAGGCTTCACAAACTGCACATCCACTGTCAATTGTAATTCATATTCTCAAGTATTCTTCTTATACTTGTCGAAGGTTGGAGTTTGATGATATGTTCGAAACTCATCCTCCTAGTTATTTATAAGCAAAGTTAATGAAGGTTAGGGTTTATTTATGATAAGGGAATCTTACAAGTTACAACTGGCTTGTGCAATATTATATGAAAGCTTCGAAATTATAAAAGTCAATGAAAACAAGTTTTGGGCTTTAGTTTAAGATACATGTGACATGTCCGAGTCTAATCCTACTTTACATCGAAATATAGGCATATATAACTGTGAGTCTGCGACCTTATTGCTTTGTTTTATGAGACATTGACATGTGAATGTGAACTTATTCTTGAACACGCTTAATACTATTTCAAGACATATAAGCAGGATAAGGTTTTGACCCATATCTTGGGCATAGTTGATACTCTTGCTTTTCGAAAAGAATCAATGTTCACATGTCACGAACTTCGTTTGATTTATTGCATTAATGTTCCAAGTCTCACGTGGGAATGGACTTATTCTGAAACATCAAAGCATGTATTGGACGACCTCAATTTGTAGCTTTCCAACTATATGCTGTATAGAGACGTATCAGGCTTTAAGATTATGTTAGAGAATTTTTTTTATCCGACTTCAAACAAATCGGTGCCTCTTCGTTTGTTCCAGAAATCAGCGTGTACGCATGTTGTAAATTGATAATAGACAATTACTGAAAGGTCTAGGCGTCTTAGTACAACACTCTTTTATTATATTCAAAAATGAGGTTTAATGATATTATTTTCCATTTTAGAGGATTTTTTTTTTTCTTTTTGTTTACTAGTTAATAAATTAGTTGTGTTTTGATTTTTCTGTCTTGAAACTTTAAACAAAATTTTAAATTAAAACTTGAAAGAAGGTTCAGAATTCATAACACAAATCTTTATCAGGATTCAGGCTTACTTTTTTCCCCTCTGATCTCATGTAAAAAATTTTAATTTGTTAAGATCCATACATCACATGTTAATAATATATCATTATATAATACGCCTAAAACTTTCCGAGGGAAAAGATAGAAGAGTTGCCATTAGTAGGATACACATGAATCCGAACAATAATTCAGGGGGGCTGTCGAGATAGGGGAATCAACTTTTAACATAAGTCTCATGAATTGGACCCATCACATGATAAATTCTTAATTAAAAAGTAAAGGTCAGGTTAGAAGCAAATTAAACAAAAATGTTTATATATGGTTTTTGACAAGTCCAATTCTTCAAAAATTTTGACATAAACAAAGTCTGCGGTGAAACTTCCAAAAATGAATAAAAAAATATTATAATTTACAATCTTGCTTCTCAAGGCATTCATAGAGTCTTGCTAACCATTCCTAGGCTTCAATGTCTTGTCTACTTGAGCTTGAATCTCCATCCTTTTGTCCCCAATCACTAACTCCGAAACCTACGAAGCTAAACATTTTGATATTGAAAGCACCAATTACAAAAATATTGAATGTATATGTTATTTGGAAGACTAGGATTACATAAGTGGTGAGCAAGTGATTAACAGAGGTTTCAAATTCTAATTTGGAGACAGAAGATCAGGTTTTTGAAAATTTGAAATCAAACAAGAGAAAATGAGAGAACTGGCTGCTTATAAATACTAATGCCTACCTCATTCATTTTATTGCGTTGTAAGTGAAAATGTTAGATTAATAGTGGAAAATGAGCTTGAGCATCGTGTGTCTCGCTGTTCCTTTTCATCAATTTTGGCTTTTTTAAAGTGAGGTTTTATAGACACTTGACTCATTAGTGTTTGAGTGATATACATTCCTTGATCAATCTTGTAAGTTAAGCACACACCATATTATCTTTCTTGAAGCCAATTGCATTGCTTGCGGGTTTGAGGTATGTTTCTTAGTTGGGTTTTAGGTGTAAGCATTGTTTATTTATTTCTGGTAGTGTTTGATCTTGATTATAGAATTGTTATAATAATTTATCTTAGTCATTTATATCATTGATACAACCGCACTTAATAATGACTGATTGATGAATGTTTTTATGGGTTGTTTTGATTGTTGATTACATGATATCATTGTTGGATTCTGCAAAAACCTTGATTGGTCACTAATGGTTGTTTCCTGTGCCAGAAAATGTATTTGTAATTGTATTCGTGGCATGTTGACTGATTGTTTGATCTCCATTTGAGTAATTTCTGGATTGTTTGCTATCTTGATTTGTTGAGTCCTTTAAAGTTTGATGTGCTAAAATTATTAGAAATACCTAGGAATGTTGTTTATAATGGACATGACATGCTTGAGTAACTTACATGTTACTTGATTGATTAATTAGCATAATACTAGATTGTTTAATTGAGAACCAGTTTGGTATTGCTATAGCTTTTTAAATAATTATTAGTAGTTTTACTAAAGAAGTAATCTATTTTAAAGTTAATTAGGTTAATGTTGTTAATTTAGCGGTTAAATTGTTATAAACCTCAAAAGCAAAATGTATATGCTTGATAAATTTTATTTAATTGATGTGAATTCATAAATACCTAAATATACAGAAAAAAATATTTTAATTTATATTTGGTATAAATATACTTCAATACAATTAAAATAGAGATATTTATTAAATTAGGGAGTATGATTTAGCAATTAAAAGATTAATTAAATCCTACAGTAGGTTAATTTATAATCACTTAATAAAAGTAATCCTCCACTTGCTTCTTAAAACTGTTAAAAATCTACTCAAGATTATTAAATAATCACTTTTAGAGATTTTCCCAAATATCTTTTTCTGTCAAAATTATTTGATAATCAAATTTTAACTTCTCAAAAGCAATACTACAGGGATCCTGAGTTTTGCAGCGTTAATTACATTGAAAATTGGTATTTCATATGCAGTTGGACTCGTTGGAAGTTTTTATATTGTATATCTAGGAAAATGTTTTTTCTTATTGCATTGCTTGAGGTTTCTTACGCATACAATCGCATTGGTCCTGTGCGTTGATGTAAAGATCAACGCTTACCTATGATGTGAAAATCGATGTTAACATCTCATGTAAAGATCAGTGTTAACATCTGAAGTTCAATTTAATTCCACGAAAAGTTGTCATATTATGATAAAATCATGCAATTTAGTGGAACACACAACACTTGCAATGATATAATTCATTGCATCAAAAATTCCAAAATCCTTTACCATGTAAAATACCTTATTGAAAGCTAAGTACATTAATTACTATTCTGTAACAATTTATGTGAGGCCTCGAATGCCGGCTCCAAAATGTCCATGATTACCACAACATTGCTTCCTGTAGTAGCTCTTGCAACACCCTCCAATTTCTCTCTTCTCCAAACTTAAAGATGCACTCGTAGCAGCCTGATCTGTTCCCAACGGAATATCAATAGCGCAGTGAAGTCGCTTAGTATGCTCTGTAGAACACTCGTTCAGTTTCTCTCTTCTTTGAGACTGGTACTGGTCATGGCTACAGTTGTGTTCATCTATGTGTCCTAATTCCTTATAGTTAGTACTATGGCTTGTGAGATGTTTATCAGTAAAATGGACTTGGTGGCAAGGACCATGGTCAGCCACTTCTTGGATTTCTTCCAAGGAAGTAGAATGGTTTAAATGTTTATCATGCGTATGAAAGCAGTGTTTTACCTCACAAGATCCATCATAATCTTCCACACAGTTTTCGTGTCTTTCCGCGGATTCTGAGCATGAATTTTTTGTGCACAAGCCTGAACAACCATGGATATGAGTGTTCTGTTCCTCAATTTCATGATCATGATTGTTAACTGTGTTACAGCTCCCATTATCACAGTGCTTTGCCACATAAGTGTTATCACCAACCACACCGCCCCTGCACTGGTCAGCCAAGGCCACGCACTGATTATTGTTACACGAGTTGGAATGACATCCTGAAGCAGATCCGTGGGAAGTAGTACACTGTTTATGCTCGTATGCCTTTTGAGTTTTGCTCTCTGAGAAACCATGCTGATGGTCATGAGATGAATGCTGGTTATCTGAGTCATGTTCATGCTTGTGGGGGATTGATTCTGCTGAAGGTTGGCAACATTTTCCTCCAGGTTTGCGAGTATGCACTGCAGAAGAGAATTTGTAATGGCTTAGTCCAAGTTTTTGGGAATGTGATTTAGCTGAAGATTTGCAACACTTTCCTCCACGTTTTTCAGAATGCCATGCAGGCTTGTGGGTTCCTCCCAAAAGTAGCATGCTATTTAAGATGACGAGCAAGCAAGTCCCAACATCAGCGAGAACTGCAGCCCAGACTAATGGGTGGCCAGAAAAGGCCAAGGCAAGAATTGCAGCCTTTGTAGCAATTGAGAAAATGATATTTTGTATCACTTTCCAACGAGCATTTCTAGCGAGTTGGATGGCTTCTGGTATTTTTGTTATGTCATTTGACATAAGAATAACCTGCCCTGTCTCTGTTGCTAGTGCTGAACCTGAAATTCCCATTGATATACCAATATCTGCAGTAGCTAATGCTGGAGCATCATTTATACCATCCCCTACCATGGCAGTTGGTCCCTCCTTTTTAAATTGGTTGATGATGTTTGCCTTGTCTTCTGGTAAAAGTTCAGATTGGACTATGTCGAGAGCATGTCCTAGCTGCATATCAATAACATAATTTAGCTCTAGTGTCCTAGTTTTCATTGAATTATACCTGAATGTATCATTGGAAGAAACCGAAAAACAAAAAACAATGCATAGTTTTTTTAAGTAGATGCTTTTTGTATTAAGTATTGTACATGCAATCTATTATATGATGAGAACCGCTTAGGGGTATAGAAGTGCACCTGTTCTTGTGCATGCATAGCTGCTGCATGATTATCTCCTGTAAGCATAGCAGTTTTAATGCCCATTGATTTCAGACTCTTGATTGCATCAGCAGCCCTAGATCGACAGGCATCAGAGAGACTGAAAACTCCAACAGGGGTGGCTCCAGAGTATACGTAGCCAACAGTATTTCCTATTTTCTTGCCTTCATTTACAGATGGAACTAAACATGCAGAGAATAAAAAAAAAGGTTGATAAACCATTCATAAAGATAGTACTAAATAAACACATAATCAGAAAGAATTTCATTTTAGAATAAAATTGAAGCTAAAGTGAGTGAAGATTTGAACCTGCTTCACCGCCAGCTCTTAGCGCGATTCTTCTGTTTCCAATGTAAATATTTTCCCCTCCAATTTTTCCATAAATGCCTTCTCCAGGAAAATTTTGATAGTCTTCCACACTTTCAGGCTTCGGATCAATGGAATGTGATCTTCCATATGCAACAAGTGCAGCTGCCATTGGATGGCTTGACTTACTCTCAATGCTTGAGACCCTACAAAAAATTTCCCAAATTTATTAAAACAAGATGGAAGACAAATCTACAAAGAGAAAAGGGTAACAGTCTTTACCAGTACAGCAAGGTATTTAAGTTGATAGTTTCACTAAGAGATTGAAAATCTGACACAACAAATTCTCCTCTTGTTATTGTTCCAGTTTTGTCAAAAGACGTGACCTTAATTTTGGCAAGAATTTCAAGGAAGTCCCCCCCTTTGATTAGCAGACCAGATGTAGCAGCCTTTGAAAGTGCACAGAAAGTCACAATAGGGGTTGAGAGGATTAGTGCACAAGGACATGCACTAACTAAAACAACCAATGCTAAATGAAACCAGTAATTCTTGTTTGGAAGTCCTAAGGCAACGGGAACCACCGCCAAGCAGGCTGATGCAACTATAACGGCTGCAGAATATGTAATTCACGGCTTAAATTTGGAGAACATGAAACAAAATGGATGTAGCATATACAAACTAAGCCAACACTGCAATAACACATTCTCACACATAACATGGACTATTACTAGAATCTCAATAAAAAGAGTCTGGTTTTGGAAAGACAGACAATGACCTTCCAAACCAGTCATTATCCTTCGAAGTTGGACCAAAACACAAATTTGCTTTGACACAAACCTGGGGTATAATACTGGGCACATTTGTCTATTAATCTTTGAGTTTTAGATTTGTGGCTTTGTGCTTCTTCAACAAGCTTTGCCATTTTAGCCACCACAGTATCTTCAGCTAGAGCAGTAGTTTTTACTCTAATGTAACCTACAAACAAACAGCATTGAAACTTTATGATCCATTTTGGTGGCAAAACAAAAGAAGAGAAAGCACTTAGTAGTACCATTTAGATTAATGGTGCCAGCCCAAACGGTGGAATCCTTTTGCTTGGCAACCGGATATGATTCCCCCGTCAAAGTTTTCTCATCTACTTCACAATCCCCGTCCACAACAATCCCATCAATTGGTACAACTTCACCAGCCTTAACTGCAACAATGGTGTTCACCTTGACATCACTGACATCAACTTCTTCCCCAGTTTCAGCTATCACTGCTTTTTGAGGGGCTATGCTCATCAATGATGACATTACAGCAGTTGCCTGATACATTGAAATTTTATAAATCATAAATTTATTTTAAGTTTTTTTTCTTTTTCCTAACACCTTTTGAGGGTCAGGGGACTATCAAGACCAATCTAAATAAAGTTATAGTAATACAGCTTGGATTACTACTCTCGGACATCGGGAGAGGATATTAAGAGAGGTCTACGTATAATTTTGTGAATACTAACATATAGGATGAGACTTATTGAGACTCGAATCTACTATTTGAAGTAACGGGTAGTGGTGACTGACCACTAAACCACCCCACTTGTTAGTCATTTTTAAGCCAATTTTCAATACTTGTTGTTAACTCTCATAAAATGAATTTGTAGTAAACAACAACAATGAGGGCCAAGGACTGAATTAATAACTGGCCATTTAATAAGTCTAAGAACATATTGGAAGAGAAAAAGCGACGGGCAGCTGATTTCAAACCTTGTGGCTTGCTCTCTTCTCAAGCCATTCTGCAATGGTGAAGAGAAAGACAATGGTCCCAGCTTCAGTAAAATCTTTCATGGCCATTGTACCTATCACTGGTCAAAGTAATACTTACGCGTAAGAAAAGAACATGATTATGAACAAATCATTTTAACACCTAGTTGGGTTCATCTTGTTATTTTGGTATCTTCGTCAAATATTCAAGCCCGTTATTATCCTAGAAGGAATGACTTTTCACAAGTCACCACCTAAACATAGACATATCTTTTTATGAGATGGAGTCAGTCCGAATTAATACACTCTTAATGCTCATAATATTAAATATGTGGGTTCAAATCATATACTCCGTCTAAACTATTTGTGTAACAAACTATTATATTAAAGTATCAAATAGAAATCTAATCATTCTACTTTTAATATTTTATTTGATGCCATGATATCAACTATCATAAAAGGGATAAAATAGCAATAAAAGCAAGGCAAGAAAAGCTGCATTAATTTTTTTTTTTTTTTTTCTTAAAAAAAAGTAATGAGAAAAGGAAGATTTGCTATTGCAAGCTTTCGAGTTGTAAAGGCAAACCACTCAAACAACTTAAAGACGTCCGAAATCCGAACTCTTTTGGTTGGATTTGTTACTTTTGTTAAAGCAAGAAAGACGTTATAACAAAGTAGAGAAGAAAAGGAACAAAGACAAATCCACAAAGAGAAAATCATTGGGCAGTCGTTGTTTTAACACAAAATCTAAGAATGGGTGTGTCGTCAAAGATGCCTGATTAGTGAATATTGAGTTGTGTACAATTTGAACGGTCGCCTGCATGATAACGGTAAAAGTAATGTGAATGATACATATCCTGATTGATTAGAATGTCCAATAACAAGATTACATAAAAAGGAGATTCTTCAATTACCTTTTCGGCAAAGGAAAAATGGTTTTGTATAAATAAAAGTAAAAAGGAATAACAGCAACGACAAAAAAACCAGTCACTCACAGCACAACGGTTCAGGGACAAGAAGACAGGACAAAAGGATCATAAACAATATGTCTTTTAATCTATTGATTATATTATATTATATTTATCATTATTTCAACAATTTAAATAAAAAAATTTTAATTAATAGGACGATAAAATATTGACTGCAAGGATCTTGTTTTACTTGTTACAATTTGTTTGTGCATAATTGTCCTGAGTGAGAATAGTAACAAGAATCATACTGACTTTATACTTTGCTGATGATAATATTGAAAATGAAAAAGAGGATTACGACAATCAATTGAGTTCTATCTGTTTACATTTGATCTTTTAAACATTTGTATAATAAATTAAAACTAAAATATGACTAGTGTTGATTTTATATTTTGTTGATGATTTAATAAATTAAATTGAAAATATAATATTCCACAAATATATGAATCAATTTTGCAAGAATATATATATATATATATATTAAGAAAATCTAGAAAATTTGAAATTCTAGAATTAAGAAATTTAAGTTAAAAATGATAATAGAATAATAAAGATTTAATTACCTTATTGATTGGGTAACCGTACCCAATAATTATAACCATTGAATTGGTTTCAATAATTACTTTTATAATCAATTCAATAAATATAATTGTTGGATATATTATCCAATCAGTAAGGTTGTTAAATTCAATTAAAAAAAATACCTGCGATTAGCATAAGAATGTTAATGTCGAGCCTAAAATTGCGAATAGAGGCGATGGCTTTCAGGATAATGGGGTAGATGCCAACAACGACAGCTCCGACAGCGAGCCAAAGCAATGGATGGTAAACATATTTCAAAAATGATAGTGAAAGCAAAACACCACAAGCAACAGCATATGGACTTGGCCATTTCTTCTGGTAATTTGTCCCCCCATAAGCTCGCACATTAGCCTCTAATCTTGCATCGTTTAGAGCCTTAACTGTCTCAATTAAACACAAGAATGCAAACACTCCATTAATCAATTAATTGTGTTGGTTCATACACAGACGTGCGCGTTAATCATGACGTACAGTGCAATAATCATAGTGAGGGACTTGAGATGTAAAAGTTTTCAATATAAAAATATTCAAATAAATATCACCACATTATTTTAATTATTGATGAACCTTTTGATTTTGTCTAAGGTTTTAAGTTAAATACCCGTAGAATCAGATTATTCTAAATTTTGTTGGAATTTTTTTTTTTTTTAATGATGAAAGAGAAGATTAAATTTAGATAAAATTACCTATTTTTTTATATTTTTAAGCAAAAAAAAGACTTAAAACCTTTAACCTTTTAGGATCAAAATAAATGTTTGATCACTGCTACTAAAAAATTTATGAAAATCTGAAATAGGTCTAAATAAAAATTTTTCATCCATTTCCCAAAATCGAACTGAGGTTAGTGATCAATTTTGAAATCATTATTTTTTTTTTTCCTTTCCAAAAACAGGGGTAATTGCATGAGAATAGTTATTGGTCATCCATCAAGCATTCGAATAAGTATTGATAATCAATCAAACACTCACTTAACCTTTTTTTTTTTTTTTTTTGAAAGGACAAACACGTAAACATTCAATTTAAATTTTATTTTCTTTTTAAATTCAACTACCACCTACTATTAATTCCCTGTGAAGAGAATGCGAAAATAGAAAAACTTAAAGCTAACTCACTTTTACTATTAAAACTTATTTTATCTGCATACAAAGAAAAAAGCAAGAACTTAGATATGGACAAATTTGTTTTCAACGAGGGAAAAAACACTGGTTCATGAATCATGCTGTAAGTATGTTAAAGATATTTAAAATACTTTAAAAAATGATAATATGGTTACGTTATTATTTAAAAATACTATAAAAAATGATAATCCAGCTACGTTCCAAATTCATTCAGAGAATTGTTATGATAAAAAGAACGTATAAAGAATGACAGAGCATTCCAATGGAAGAAAATTCAATAACGTATCTTTGCCAATTCATTTCATGACTGCCACCAAACAATCGTCCCCACCAAAATGATACTGACATATCATCTCGAACCACTTTCTGTCTACTTCTCTTTATCATCCACTACATAACAACCATTTTTGCCTGTTTTTTATATTATTTTTAGCACCAAGATTCGATATCATAATTCAAGCAGAGTCTGTAAAAAAAGTAGTGGACTCCATGGGTGCATGCCACCACATGGACCTTGGCAGCTTCAAGCTTAATGATACGGTTGAGCAGCTCAGAACCACTAGCACTACTTTAATTATACCACGATTGATAAACACTAATCTTAATAATTCAGTGATAATGTGAATATATGTCCGTAAACAATTAATAAATGTATTAATATATAATAATCTATGTCATAATTAAACACTAATCTTAATAATTCAATAATAATGTGAATATATATCCGTAAGTAATTAATAAATGTGTTAACATATCATAATCTTAAGTCATAATTACTATAATTGACCTCTTTTCTATCCGTTTAAATTTTTAGAATTAATGGTAACTAACATGATATTAAAGTTTGAAGGTCTCTAATTCAAACCATCTCTTCTTGTTTAGGCATTCTTCTATT
The DNA here is from genome assembly GCA_021234005.1 of Nephelium lappaceum. Taxonomy (NCBI): domain Eukaryota; kingdom Viridiplantae; phylum Streptophyta; class Magnoliopsida; order Sapindales; family Sapindaceae; genus Nephelium; species Nephelium lappaceum. The sequence continues at coordinate 12,271,543 of CM038002.1, forward strand.
AACCTAAATTTTTGAATTTGATGGTAAAAAACAAGATGTAAAAAAAGGGAAAATGAAAAAGATAAAATAATAACAATAACGAATGAATGAATTTAATTCCTTGGATGTTCGTGAACTCTCTCCTTTTCTCAGCGTTGTACGTGTGTCCCGCTTATAATGTAAATTGTTACGTGGAATTTAATACTTTACGTTTGCTTCATACTAAATGACCCTCAAATTGACATATATGTAGAGTGTTGTAGTTTTGTAACTAGAAAGCCAGAAAACACTGAAAAGAATACAGTGCATGTTGCGTGAAAAAGCCGCAAGATGAGAAACGTGATCCATGAATGTTATAGTGCTGAAATGAAGGGAAATGAAAACGTGATGAAGAACGAAGTACCAATTTCAAGCTGAGAAATGATGAGATCATCATGAACAACGATTACTGTTCTTGAAGGAACGATCACAGAGAACTCTTTGACTCCGTCTAGTGACTTGAGGATGTTCTCTATCAGCGAAACCTCCGATGAACAGCATATACCCAAAACATCAAAATAACTTTTCCGCAAACGATTGTCCTTTTCCTGAGCAGCTGCCATTTTTTCTATCTCCTGTAGCTCTGCAATTAACAAAAAGAAAACTATTTAAATTGTTACTCATCTGTGCAAAATCATCAATAATAATTTTGAGGAGGGTAATCGGTGTTTGGATCTCCAGAAGAAGACTATATAAATTGTTACTCATCTGTACAAAATCATCAATAGATAATTTTGAGGAAGGGTAATGGGTGTTTGGATCTCCAGAAGAAGAGCAGCTTACGAGATACACAACGCTTTGAAGATCCTCTTGACGCTTTTGTGAGTTTATTGGAGTTAGAAGAAGAGGGTTAAGAGCTTTGAGTAGGTAGCTAAGAATGAATGGGAGGAGACTTTAAGAAGGAGAGGGATTGACGATTCCGTGTGTGAACTGAAAGGACACATCAACCAAAGAAAATAATAATATAAGAATTAAAAATTCTAGGCAGAGATAGAAGAGAGAAACATTAGATGGGTTGTTTATTGATTTGCGGGAATAATGAGCTTAACTTTTCTCTCGGGGATGAGACATATATAGTGGAGAATCAAGCTAGCCCAAGAGAACAATTGGAATCCACATGTGTATCCACATAATGCTCCTTATTTATACGCATATGTGCTCATATCTCCGTATCTTTGTTTTTATTTTTTAGTTTCTTGCCTTCTTTTCATGAGTTGTTCTTTTTATTATTATTATTTTTTTGAAATCTCATGAGTTGTTCTATAATCTCTTAAACAGCCAACTAATAATTATCTTATCACTTCCTTTATTATTATTATTATTTCTTTTGAAAGATCCATATTATTTAATTAGTACTAGTGTTCAGATGAAAAACACAAACACAAAATAATGCAAGGCATATTTTGTAAGAAAATAAACCTTTCAAATTACCAGACTAATGAAGCGACAAAATAATACAGAAATAATAGCAAAATAAAAAATAGATAAAACGACATACAAAATTTACGTGGTTCACTCAAAGTAAGCTACGTCTACGAAGTTGTTGTAGATTTTACTATAGAGAGAAAAATAACAACAAATGTTTACAAATACTCAAACCCTCATAACCCAGATAACAATTCTCTAATACTCAAGAAAATATCACTTTTCATTAAAAAGGTTACACCATTCTTCTCTCAATTCTGAGATGCTTGAAGCAATGAGATGAGAGGCCTTTATATAGGCACCTCTAGACTCCTCTCATTAATTACCATTAATTAATTTCTTATATGCATCCTTAAATTTATCCATTACCAAAATTGAGAAAGATTAATTATCAAATATCCTTATTTTTGAATCCATATGCATCCTTAAATTTATCCATTACCAAAATTGAGAAAGATTCATTATAAATTTCCTTATTTTTGAATCCATATCTCTGTGCATTAAATTCTTTTATTTTAGAAATCAAATGCATTAAATTCCTTGATTTTAGGAATTCATTCCTTTTCAGGAATCTAACAATCTCTCATTTGAAAACTTACTTCAATAATGTCTTTACATAATCAATCCAACAACTCAACTCTTTGCACAGCTTTATCTTTCTCTCCCTTTCTTTTATTATTTATTTGTTGGAATTTTTAGCTGCAAACTTAAATAAGATAAAAGAAAATTTAATTTACTTATCCAACCCCTCTTCTAGGTTAATTATTTTATTTGTCAAAGAGTTTCAAACCTCAAACCATTCTTATGACGAAATCCGCTCCTTACTTGTATATATAAAAGCTATAGACTCTATTTTAGTTATAGATGACATCGCAAACATTTTTAACTATTTTAATTTAAAATTAATTAAAGTCCATTCACTCAAAGTCAAATTATTAATGTATGTTTTATTCTCTTTCGTAATAGAGGTTGTGGACCACTATATGCACTCATAGCAAACAAGGTAGTAATCTTCAAATATCATGATAATAGATTTTCAATGTGCGCTTGATTTGTTTAAATTTGGCAGGTCTCAATAGATTTAATAGTCATTTGTTAGATTACCTTGTAATGAATTCAAACAACAAATTGACTTAATAAAATGACTTCAATATCCACTAATCAATTTATGAAATTAATTAAGAATCGTAATAGCTGATAGGTTTCAACTTAGGATGTAATTAGAACTTTTCTATTATTGATTCATAGTTGGATTCATTTCCTAGAGAAAATTCATTTAGGATTCTTAAATTAATAAGAGTTTTAATTGATTTCTAACCCACATAAGTCACACTATAAAAGCGGTCATTGTAAATTTGTTATAGCAACTCTTTGCATTAGATTTACTTATTTCTTCGTAGAAATTAGAAATTTAGATTTACAGGTTTTGGGCATTCATTTCATCTAGAATTTCATAGAGTGTTCGAGTCAAAAATTCTACTTGTTATGCATACTTCAATTAGTCAAGTTTGAATGTGTACATTAAATGATTGGTTTGAGATCAATTTGTAGTCTTACTTCTTAGAAAGAAGAGGTGAGGAGGATTCATCAGGCTTACATGACTAAACAAAAGGGCAGATTCACATCGTTTAAGTAGCAAATTTGGAAAACAAACAGAGTTGTTGTTCTAAGTTCGAAAATAGCAAAATTGGGAACCCCTCTTAGTTAGATAAGGATTAGGTTTTAGACTAGGTGGAGTTGTGATTGAAACTTGTAATCTATCTTTTAATAGTGGGGTTTCGTTCAAACATAGCTAGAGAAGGTTTTAGTTTTGTGGTTTCCGTGTTTGGGTTTTCACGTTGAAATTCGTATGCACAGCTTTATCTTTCTCTCCCTTTCTTTTATTATTTATTTGTTGGAATTTTTAGTTGCAAACTTAAATAAGATAAAAGAAAATTTAATTTACTTATCCAACCCCTCTTCTAGGTTAATAATTGTTTTCGTCAAAGACTTTCAAACCTCAAACCATTCTTATGATGAAATCCGCTCCTTACTTGTATATATAAAAGCTATAGAAACTATTTTAGTTATAGATGACATTGCAAACATTTTTAACTATTTTAATTTAAAATTAATTAAAGTCCATTCACACAAAGTCAAATTAATGTTTTATTCTCTTTCGTAATAGAGGTTATGGACCACTATTTGCACTCATAGCAAACAGGGTAGTAATCTTCAAATATCATGATAATAGATTTTCAAGGTGCGCTTGATTCGTTTAAATTTGGCAGGTCTCAATAGATTTAATAGTCATTTGTTAGAATAACTTGTAATGAATTCAAACAACAAATTGACTTAATAAAATGCCTTCAATATCCACTAATCAATTTATGAAATTAATTAAGAATCGTAATAGCTGATAGGTTTCAACTTAGGATGTAATTAGAACTTTTCTATTATTGATTCATAGTTGGATTCATTTCCTAGAGAAAATTCATTTAGGATTAATAAGAGTTTTAATTGATTTCTGACCCATAGAGGTCACATTATAAAAGTGGTCATTGTAAATTTGTTATAGCAACTCTTTGCATTAGATTTACTTATTTCTTTTTAGAAATTAGAAATTTAGATTTATAGGTTTTGGGCATTCATTTCATCTAGAATTTCATAGAGTGTTCGAGTCAAAAATTCTACTTGTTATGCATACTTCAATTAGTCAAGTTTGAATGTGTACATTAAACGATTGGTTTGAGATCAATTTGTAGTCCTACTTCTTAGAAAGAAGAGGTGAGGAGGATTCATCAGGCTTACATGACTAAACAAGAGGGCGGATTCACATCGTTTAAGTAGCAAATTTGGAAAACAAACAGAGTTGTCGTTCTAAGTTCGAAAATAGCAAAATTGGGGACCCCTCTTAGTTAGAGAAGGATTAGGTTTTAGACTAGGTGGAGTTGTAACTGAAACTTGTAATCTATCTTTTAATAGTAGGGTTTCATTCAAAAACAGCTAGAGAAGGTTTTAGTTTTATGGTTTTCCGTGTTTGGGTTTTCACGTTGAAATTCGTATGCACAGCTTTATCTTTCTCTCCCTTTCTTTTATTATTTATTTGTTGGAATTTTTAGCTGCAAACTTAAATAAGATAAAAGAAAATTTAATTTACTTATCCCACCCCTCTTCTAGGTTAATTATTGTTTTCGTCAAAGACTTTCAAACCTCAAACCATTCTTATGACGAAATCCGCTCCTTACTTGTATATATAAAAGCTATAGAAACTATTTTAGTTATAGATGACATTGCAAACATTTTTAACTATTTTAATTTAAAATTAATTAAAGTCCATTCACTCAAAGTCAAATTATTAATGTATGTTTTATTCTCTTTCGTAATAGAGGTTATGGACCACTATTTGCACTCATAGCAAACAGGGTAGTAATCTTCAAATATCATGATAATAGATTTTCAAGGTGCGCTTGATTCGTTTAAATTTGGCAGGTCTCAATAGATTTAATAGTCATTTGTTAGATTACCTTGTAATGAATTCAAACAACAAATTGACTTAATAAAATGCCTTCAATATCCACTAATCAATTTATGAAATTAATTAAGAATCGTAATAGCTGATAGGTTTCAACTTAGGATGTAATTAGAACTTTTCTATTATTGATTCATAGTTGGATTCATTTCCTAGAGAAAATTCATTTAGGATTCTTAAATTAATAAGAGTTTTAATTGATTTCTGACCCACATAGGTCACATTATAAAAGTGGTCATTGTAAATTTGTTATAGCAACTCTTTGCATTAGATTTACTTATTTCTTTTTAGAAATTAGAAATTTAGATTTATAGGTTTTGGGCATTCATTTCATCTAGAATTTCATAGAGTGTTCGAGTCAAAAATTCTACTTGTTATGCATACTTCAATTAGTCAAGTTTGAATGTGTACATTAAACGATTGGTTTGAGATCAATTTGTAGTCCTACTTCTTAGAAAGAAGAGGTGAGGAGGATTCATCAGGCTTACATGACTAAACAAGAGGGCAGATTCACATCGTTTAAGTAGCAAATTTGGAAAACAAACAGAGTTGTCGTTCTAAGTTCGAAAATAGCAAAATTGGGGACCCCTCTTAGTTAGATAAGGATTAGGTTTTAGACTAGGTGGAGTTGTGATTGAAACTTGTAATCTATCTTTTAATAGTGGGGTTTCATTCAAAAATAGCTAGAGAAGGTTTTAGTTTTGTGGTTTCCGTGTTTGGGTTTTCACGTTGAAATTCGTATGCACAGCTTTATCTTTCTCTCCCTTTCTTTTATTATTTATTTGTTGGAATTTTTAGCTGCAAACTTAAATAAGATAAAAGAAAATTTAATTTACTTATCCCACCCCTCTTCTAGGTTAATTATTGTTTTCGTCAAAGACTTTCAAACCTCAAACCATTCTTATGACGAAATCCGCTCCTTACTTGTATATATAAAAGCTATAGAAACTATTTTAGTTATAGATGACATTGCAAACATTTTTAACTATTTTAATTTAAAATTAATTAAAGTCCATTCACTCAAAGTCAAATTATTAATGTATGTTTTATTCTCTTTCGTAATAGAGGTTATGGACCACTATTTGCACTCATAGCAAACAGGGTAGTAATCTTCAAATATCATGATAATAGATTTTCAAGGTGCGCTTGATTCGTTTAAATTTGGCAGGTCTCAATAGATTTAATAGTCATTTGTTAGATTACCTTGTAATGAATTCAAACAACAAATTGACTTAATAAAATGCCTTCAATATCCACTAATCAATTTATGAAATTAATTAAGAATCGTAATAGCTGATAGGTTTCAACTTAGGATGTAATTAGAACTTTTCTATTATTGATTCATAGTTGGATTCATTTCCTAGAGAAAATTCATTTAGGATTCTTAAATTAATAAGAGTTTTAATTGATTTCTGACCCACATAGGTCACATTATAAAAGTGGTCATTGTAAATTTGTTATAGCAACTCTTTGCATTAGATTTACTTATTTCTTTTTAGAAATTAGAAATTTAGATTTATAGGTTTTGGGCATTCATTTCATCTAGAATTTCATAGAGTGTTCGAGTCAAAAATTCTACTTGTTATGCATACTTCAATTAGTCAAGTTTGAATGTGTACATTAAACGATTGGTTTGAGATCAATTTGTAGTCCTACTTCTTAGAAAGAAGAGGTGAGGAGGATTCATCAGGCTTACATGACTAAACAAGAGGGCGGATTCACATCGTTTAAGTAGCAAATTTGGAAAACAAACAGAGTTGTCGTTCTAAGTTCGAAAATAGCAAAATTGGGGACCCCTCTTAGTTAGATAAGGATTAGGTTTTAGACTAGGTGGAGTTGTGATTGAAACTTGTAATCTATCTTTTAATAGTGGGGTTTCATTCAAAAACAGCTAGAGAAGGTTTTAGTTTTATGGTTTTCCGTGTTTGGGTTTTCACGTTGAAATTCGTATGCACAGCTTTATCTTTCTCTCCCTTTCTTTTATTATTTATTTGTTGGAATTTTTAGCTGCAAACTTAAATAAGATAAAAGAAAATTTAATTTACTTATCCAACCCCTCTTCTAGGTTAATTATTGTTTTCGTCAAAGACTTTCAAACCTCAAACCATTCTTATGACGAAATCCGCTCCTTACTTGTATATATAAAAGCTATAGACTTTATTTTAGTTATAGATGACATTGCAAACATTTTTAACTATTTTAATTTAAAATTAATTAAAGTTCATTCACTCAAAGTCAAATTATTAATGTATGTTTTATTCTCTTTCGTAATAGAGGTTATGGACCACTATATGCACTCATAGCAAACAGGGTAGTAATCTTCAAATATCATGATAATAGATTTTCAAGGTACGCTTGATTTGTTTAAATTTGGCAGGTCTCAATAGATTTAATAGTCATTTGTTAGATTACCTTGTAATGAATTCAAACAACAAATTGACTTAATAAAATGACTTCGATATCCATTAATCAATTTTCACTCAATCAAAGGGTTGCAATATATCCACAATTCATTTACTTTTTCTTGTCAAGGGATTGAGTGAAAAATTATATGGATATTTAAATACTATTTTAAGCCAAATTTTTAAATTGACACAAAACCTTTACTTTTTAAAACTCTCATTTATTTATTAATTTTTTTTTTTTTTATAGATAATGCTATATTAAAATCTATAAAGTTGTTTCAAAAGTAATAAGATGAGGTTTGTTATTCTTCACTCTTATACCCTTGCGACTGTAAGTTTGAATTGTGTTATTATTCGTCAAATTCTGAGTTAATTATAATACCAAGTCTTTGTAGTTTGTATAAAGCTTCATGTACACGTTCAACAGGAAGGTGGTTCTCATTAACTTTTTGTCTTGAGATTTTCAATTGTCATATCAGATCATATGTAAAGGTTAAATACTTAAATATGTGAAAATTTTCATATTATTTGTATTCTTATGTTAGCATTAACTTTTATTTCGTTTTTTTTTTTAGTTTTTATAGCTTCTTGATATAAATATATTATAGATGCGGTAAACGATAAACCTCTTCCAGAACAGCACGTGGCTTTGTAGTTGTTTACAATATAGGTTTATCTAATTGGTAAAAACTCATTACTTGAATGTTAAAAAAAAAATTAAAAACCACCTTATATAAAAATTACAATAATCCATTTAAGTTTAAAAAACCTATGATAATCCACTGATATTTAAAGGATTTAGCTTGCACACTAAATCAACATAGTTGATGGATACTTATAAGAGGATTAAATATTTTGTTAAATTTTATTTTATTTTTTATCTTTTTATTTTTGCAAACCCTTAGATTATATATCAATTATTATTAATTGCTCCTGAAAATATGCAAATACTATACAGTAGTATTTACTCCTGTATGACATATTTTCACTTTTCAAGTTAGCCTAATCCATTTGTTTATAGTTATATTTAGAAACTAATTGCACTGTTTCAAAAAAAAAAAAAAAAAAGAAACTAATTGCACAATAACCCTTGAGGTATGCTTTTATTTAGATGAAAATAAGTTTGCTTTTCCATTACAAGATACCCCCACTTCATCAATCAAATTATGTTGAATAGAATAGTTGACCATCATTTTTTGTTAAATGCGAATACTATACAGTACTATTAAGGCGAATTAGAATTTTCATTAGGGAGAAAAGACTTGTTTTCCGTCCAATGAAATCCAATATTTACTTGGACTTAAATTACTTGTTCAAAGTAATGGAAGATATTTCCACTCTCTCGCCCTAAGGAATAAGTTCTTTCTATGGAATAAATTACTTTACCTAAAATGCTCTCAATAAATTTTGTTTCTCTAGTTTTTGTCAAGAATTTTTAAGAATTAAAACATATGTTTTTAAATTTTTAAAAGTTATTAAACAGTGGAACAAAATATTAGTATAACTTTTCTCAATTGCTTTTTTTCATTTCCATTCCTGTTTCAATTTGTTTATTAGTTTTTTAAATTTTATATTGGTAAACATATTGAAAATGGGAATCAAACGTGACGAATAAATGAACTCTTTTTTAGTTTTATGGGCTTTGGATTTTCCCCTCTCAAACACACATCAAATTGTGGGTGGGATCCACGTTGGCCATGATGCGCGTGTTAGTCGGTTACTGTCAATTTGTGGTGGAGCCACGGTGATGTAAGTCTGCAGTAATAAGGCCCAGTTTTGAGGCCCATGATAATCACAGCTTACTGGTAAAACCGTAAATTGCACCGTCATATTTAGTAGGCCCACTTGCTCTTTCAAACTTTCGAGTGGAGAATACAACGTAACAGTCTTGATCCTTTTCCATTTTTAGGTAAACATTCACGAGTGTGGTGGGTTACCTCAATAATGTCAACCCCACTTCGCATGCTTCCCTTAATGTGTGTCAAATTCGATGCTCAGCAGCCACCAAAATGCAGTGACAATTTCCTCATTGTATTGTGGGTTAATTTTCCCACTACATTGTGAGTTAACTTTTCTCTTCATTTCTGGGCACCCTCCTCCCCCTTCTAGGAGATTTAGTTCCGCACCATTTTTCAGTGTGTCATTATCAAGAGAGTCCAATAATAGTACACATATTTGGAATCGATATGTGTAATAAATCCAAAAAAAAAAAAAAAAAAACACATTGACAAGATAAGATATTTAAAGAAACTATTTATACCATCCAAATATTTACCTCTACTATTAGAAGATATTTACTTTTATAATAAAGGAAAAGAATTATACACATAAATTTATGAAATATATCTGATACGATTTAAATTTATGAAATATATCATATATGATTTGAATCCCCACCATTAAATTGGATGAAGGGATGCACACCAAATTCAACCACGAGGGATGTTTGATGTGACCTTTTATTTCTAAGAATTTTTCCACACCAAATTCAACTAAGAGGGATGTTTGATGTGACCTTTTATTTCTAAGAATTTTTCCTGATATAATAAGCATGCATATTCGTCGTTTGTGCTGTGAATAATCCAAAGTGTTATTTCTGTTTCTTGTCAAAATGTCTACCGTACCATGCCAATACTTTTTTCTCTCTTTCTCTTTAATCTCAATCCTTATTATACATATTTTTTATAAACTATAAAAATTTTATCAAAAGTATGTATTAATATGCACAGTAATAAAATCCATTTCATTTTAAATTTGTTCGGGATCGGGTCAACATGATTTGAGGCTTTAAGCAAAAATATCAAATTAGGCCGTCTTCTACCTACCAGTTAAGTACTATTATTTATACATAAACATATTGTATTTTATTATTTAATTTTATTTATATTAAAAAAATAATCTAAAGATTGTAATGGATGTTTATGGTTTAATTTGTTAACTTTTTTCAAAACTTTTAATTCTTAAATTAAAATAATAATCAATATTAAAAAAAAAAAAACATATTCCAAAATGTTTTCTATAGTCCGTGTTATTATTTAAAATGACGATATTGTCACCCACATAGTTGATTTGTACATCTAATTTATTAGTACACCCATTAACAAAACTTGATACTGAACTCATTATTTTAAGCACACAAATTAATATTGAAAATAACCCTATATCAAATTTATCCTGCACAATAACATGAAAAAAAAAAAAAAAAAAAGAATCATATGACTCATTAGTCGTTATACCTTTATAAGTATCATCTCTTTCATTTATATACACTGAATTCCATCACCACTTCTAGATCACCCTTTCACCAGCACAATTGACATAATAATGAATTCAAAGGTTTTTAAGTGTAACTTTACCTCCTCTTTATCAAAAACCCTAACTTTTAATTAATTATTTTTTTCACAAACCCTAATTGTCATATAAACAAAAAATAAAAACTGAATTTATCATAACAAAATATATTAGTAACATATCGAAATATATCTGAACAATTTGATCTGTTAAACCGAATAAGAAAAATAGTATTTACAAAGAGAAAAACAAATTGGTTTCATTTTTCTTATTTTCCTGCTTTAATCTCAAAAACATTTTAATGATCCGCATCGTATTCCTGTTGGTTTAATCTGCTCACTATAGTTGACTTTTTGTGTTTTCTAATTAATTTGTTTTCCTTCACACTCATCCCTTCGATCACTCATCTATTGTTCCCTTTTTTGTTTAAAATTTTTAGTTAATTTATATCCAATCAAGAAATTGTTTTCTTATTTCCTTGTCTGATCCTTATTTTCGTTATTTCTCTGGGTTTAATCTAAAAAGAATTGTTATTCTTGTTACGTAAACTTGCTCCCCGGTTTGCCCTTCTTCTTTTTCTGTTTTGTCTTCATTTATCTTCCTTCACATCTGTTGCTCCGAATCCTAAAGAGAAAGAAAATTTCAGTGGGCTACTATTGGTTTTTATTTGATTTTTAAGAAATTGGATCTATAGGCTTTATGTTGTATTTACTTCATGGATTAGAGAATAAGAATGAAGAATATGATTGATTAATTGTGTTTATTTGTTTAAAATTCATTTTGTAATGAGAATGAAAATGTAGATCCCACATTAATTTAGGGCCGTAAAATGGGAATCCCACTCTCTCCACCTCACTTAGGAATCTCAATTCCATTTCTAAATTTAATGTAGAAAGTCTTTTATACCATTCTTTTTTAAAAAGAAAAAAGAAAAAAAGAAAACAACTATTTTGATAATTCTATCTTTACTGTTGAATTAATTTATTGTACTTGGTTGTTTTTATATTTATAAATATAAATATTTACATACACTAAAAGCTTTCCAGAAAAAAAAAAAAATGTATTCCAATGATCTGTAGTTAGCACTCAACTTTTGTGATGAATTGAAGAATGTTACATATTAATGATGGTTGTTACTACCACTGTCATGGTTGCTAAACTACTACATTCACAAAAGTGAAGCAAATTTGGGTAACATTTTATATCAAAAAAAAAAAAATCATGACTTGACATACAATATAAATATACAATATGTTTTTTCTAAAATTAAAAAAAAAAAAAGATACATAATAAACTTATAATAATATTGTTAAGAAATATATATATATATTTTAATTTATTATAATGAGTTATATAACAAAATCATGACACTACATCTTAAATAATATTTTACATATTGTAATTAATCCATAATTTTAATTAAGGTTATTTTTGTAACTTATAATTAATTCATTCAGATTCCAAAAGGCAAAGTAAATAGCTTAATGGAAAATATTGTTCATTTAGATTTTGATTCTTACAGTTAAAGTAAATAACTTATTCTAATTCTGATTCCAAACCATTTCGATTTTATATCATTTTGATTCCCATCTTAATTTTTCAAATTGAAGTAAATGCACTATTAGTTTCATCAAGACAAACAACAATAAGAAATGAGAATTATAGCGGTAAAAATCAATGACCCCACTACAAGAATGAAGATTAAAATGGTCTTATTAATTAACTATAGGGATTTTTTTTTTATATTATAAAATTTTAAATAAAAATGGGTGCACAAATAACTTGTTTGGGTGGCAATATCACCACCCTATTATTATTATTATTATTTATTTGGGTTGACTATCTAACTGATTTAATAAATTTAACTATCGATAACAATTCTTAGGTTACTGGTTGAGTAAGTTTACCTATTAATAATAATCCTCAGGTATTTTTTAATAATCAATTTTACAATCAATCCAATTGTTATTGTTGATGGATAGTTAAATCAATAATGTTTGGATTATTATTATTATTATTATTATGAGGATAATGTGATATGGTTCATAACAAAGATTTTTTAAAAAGGAAAAATGAGACCTTAATCAAATAAGCCTAGGCAAGTGAGGGCTTAGGCAATTGCCTCACTTTCCCACGCATTAATGAAGCCACCCTGAATCTATTTCGTCTGAAACGACAATTTCCTCAATTTAAACTCTCGCCAAAGCCTCACAACTTCGTTCTCCTCACTCAAGCGTGAGATAACCATTTTTAATCTTTATACTCATAGGCGCTGTTGTTGCACAGGATGGGACTGGCATTGAATAATTTTGGTCCCAATCTTGTGTTTGGTGACTCCAAAAGAAAGTGGACTAATTTATTCCATCATCTTTTTATCCCACTGGGAGAGGATAGAATAAACCTCTCAAACAACTTGGGATTATTATTATTTACTAAAAACGTATTCCTCTTCTCGCTTGTATTTGGCTTGCTGCTTCTCTGTCAAACTTTTGCCTTTTCTGTTATTTCTCCTCCATCGGATCCTTCTCCTGCTGCCGCTCGCCGACGACAGTGAAGCAAGAACGGCAACAGCAGTCAATGATAATAAAATTGTGGCTAAGCGGATTTTGTCAACGAAAATACACAAAATTGAAGAAGAGGGAGAAGAAGAAGAAATTTGTGGATTTCAAGAACCACAAAAAAGAAAAGAGAGAAGATAGCCTAGCCTGGATATCAAGATCAAGAGAAGAATTTTAATATTTTATATTATTTTTAAAATTAATTTAAATATTTTTTGATGTCTAATTAATTTAGTATGTTTATAAAAAAAAATCCTTTAGTATTAATAAAAAAATTTTATTTCAGATTAAAATTAGTTGAAAATATATTTGTTTATTTTTAAAAATAATTTAATTATTTAAAATTCATTTTATCCAATTTCATATTACATCAAACATATAGGAGAAAACTTCATTTTAGTCCTTAAGGTTTTAGAAAATATCAAAATTTTAAATCTCTTTTGGAAACAGTTCTTTTTATCCCTAAATTTTCCAAAACTCTTCAAAAAAGTCCAAACCGTTAGTCAATTAACGGTCAACAGTGACAAATAATTTAGATAGGAAAGGCAAGATGGTCTTTTTGTATGAAATGTTAAGATCGTGACACATGGACAGTTAAGATTTTAAAATATTTAAAAAAAATTGATAAATGAGAATATTTTAATAAATAATTTAATTTAAAAAAAATTAAACAAAAATAATGTATTTTCTTCACTAGCAAAATCACCATTCATCATTAACACAAATCTAGTCCTGAATCATCATTATCAACACAAACAAAAACTTATCTTCATCACCAAAACAACAAAAGAAAACAACAGCCACCATACAATCACACCCAATCTAAAAATCATCAATGCGCCATAACCTGTTAAACAATCCACGCAATCACCTGTTAAACAATCCACAAAAAGTCATCAACACTCAATCAATCTAAACATCATCAACAGCCACCATCACAATAGCCACTAATCTGAAACACCTAGAAACCAAAGCTTTCTCTTCTTTTTCTTCTTCTGCAAAATTAATCACCAAAAATGCGAATTGGGTCTCCACATGACACCAAAAATCCGAACAATCTGGTTCATCGATCTGATTTGCACCATCTGATCGACAATCTGGTTCGAACCAGATTATCAATTTGGTAACGATCTGATGCAAACTAGGTTGATGCACCAAATCGATGCACCAGCTCGTCGATCTGGTTCAAACTAGATCGTCGACCGATCTGGTGCATCAATCGAACCAGATTATCGATCAAAATCAACGATTTGATGCGTTGCCCCTATCATTGTTTTTTTTTTTTTCCTTGCAATCTCAAGGAAGAGAGAATGAAAAGAAAATATTGTTTTTCTGCCATTTGTTTTTTTTTTTTAAATTATTATTTAATTAAAATAATAATCATATTTAAAAACAAAAACAATAATCATATATACACATGCTGCCTTTTTATTGGATGAAAAATATTTGATATTTTTCGAAACCTCAAGAACTAAAATGAAGTTTCCCCAACATATAATACTAATTTATCTAATTTTACACCAAATACATTACAAAACTAATTTACTCGATCAAATCTAATTCTATCCAATCTAATTTAATCCAGTCCTATAAAATATAATAAAATTTAATCCCACATACCAAATGGGACCATATAGATTACTTGGACAGCTTTTGATTTGTAATAAAAAATTATTTAAAATTTAAGGTACAATATGAAATTCAAAAGATTGATATGATCAATTAAGATTGCTATGAGATATCACTCATAAAAAAGTGATGCTTATAACATTTTTTGATATAGTATTGCAATCATGAATCAAACACTACCTTACTATTTAATTCTTTTGGAAGATTCTTTTACTCCTACCATCTGCATTAATATCTCATTATCGGCATCTCTAAATGTACATTTTAAACATTCTTGGCAAGTTACAGGTGTTAAGGACATATTCTTGTTCTATTTCTTTTTCTTCCTTTTTATTTTTATTTATTTTTGAAATATTTTTCTTCCTTTTTATTATGTTCAAATTGTATTGTATATTTTAAAAATCTATCTTGTCTTTGTATTTATAAAAGGGGAAATTTCAGTTTCGTCTTTAAGGTATTGGATACTATTAGGATTTTAATTATTTATTGAAAACAGCTCTCATATTCCCTAAAGTTTTCCAAAACACATTAATTAGGTCTTTGATGCTAGTCAACTGACGGTCAAATGAGACAAAAAAGTTGGATGGGAAGGGCATTTTTGATATTTCGTAATGAGAAGAGGGATGTTGACACATGTATGGATATGATTAAATTGGAAAAAAAAAAAACTAAGAAAATGAATAAGAAAGTAGATTTAATTAAACTAAAATTTAAAAATAAATAAGTAATTTAGTTTAGAGATGGACGGTGAAGATCTAACTTACTTTAAAAAACAAATTTGAAAAAAAAAAAAAAAACAACGTCTGGATTTGAGAAAACAAATTTTAAAAAACAAATAAATAAATAAATAAACATTTGGGTTTGAACCTAGATGAAAATCAGGTTGAAATCCAAATTTTCAAGATATGGGTTTGTTAATATTCGGGTTCGAACCTAGATGAAGATGGCCATTGCAACCACTTTATGTTTCCTTGTCAGTGCGTCCACTACCACAATCAGTACATCAACTACAAGACAGAGATGTATGACACCAGCGACATCGCCATCCTCAATGCTTTTCCATATTTGTTGCAACACCTATCAAAAACCACAAAACCAAAAATCAAAAACCAAAAACACCAAAAGTCAACCTATTTGTTTGTTGTTGTGATGGTGGTAGTGGTGGTGATGGTTACTAAGGTGGGTTCGTTGGCGGCCATTAAAAACCCATCAAATCAAAGATAAAAAATCACCATCGTCGCTACATGAAGACCTATATTGTCTCCATTGTGCGATAGAACTCCATCACACCGTGGAGATAGATCTCTATCGTTGATATCCATTGTCAGCAATAGAGACCCCTACCGTCATTGTCGACTTTGATAATGGAGACCCATACCTCCATCACTAAAGTCGGCGATAGAGGACTTTAGTGTTTTAGGACTAAAGGTAGCAACAATTTGGACTTTAGGGTTTTTGTCTTTTTTTTAAAAAAAAAAGTTTAATTGCTTTTGTGTAAATGTTTAATTTCATTTTTTTATTATTATTTAATTTCTTTTCAAAAAAACAATAATCAATTTTTTTTTAAAGAAAAACAATAATCAAATTATTTTGCACATGTCAATTCATTATTGGTCAAATTACATCGTAATATTTTGGTGTTATTAAGACAAAATGGTCATTTTACGTGCGCAACTAAAGTGAGGGGCAATTGAGTCTTTTTTATTTTTTTATTTGATTTAACTGTTAATTGACTGACGTCATTGACTTAATTGATGTGTTTTGGGAATCTTTAGGGAAAATAAGAGTTGTTTTCAATGGACAATTAAAATCCTCATGGTTTTCAATATTTCAAGGACGAAATTGATATTCTTTCTAAGGAAAAAATTATAACAAATTTCGGATTTTGGAACAAGGTACATGATTTGAATGCAAATTTTTATTGTAACTATGGAAAGTCTATTAAATATTACTGAATTTCTTCATTACTAGAGGAAGTTTTTGAACTTGATCATTATAAGAAGTAAACCTTTCGTGCCCACCAAAAGGTGTAATAAACTCGATCTTCATCCATCCTTCCTTTCAATAAGACATCATGATGAAGACATGATGAGTTGATCACGACATTTCCCTACATTGTTTTCAAACAATTTGTTGCCAAAAAAGTTGCAGTTCTATTACATGTTAGACCAGAGAGCAATATTAATGGTCGGCAGCCCTACTAACAAATTTGAAAAAGAGAAAAAAGGATGAGGGCAATATTAAGTTTTGCTTTATATTTTCATTGGTTTTATTCAAGTCACAAAATTCAAGACATGGTTAAAATATTTTTGTAGAATGTGTTCTTGGGTGAAAACGGTAATTTTAACAAGAATCTCAGAGTGGACAGAATTACGTGACCTAGTAATATACTCTCCTTAATCATACAGTTAGATTGCAACCCAGTGATAAACTCTTCATAATCATACAGTTAGATTGCCAGTTCAAGCTAATCTTCCTCAAATTTAATTTGTACTTCAAATAAATAAAACAAAATAAAAATACCAAAATGCATGGTTTTCTACTAGTTTTTCTTTGAAAAACTTGTTAAGTATTTATCTAATTACCAAAAAGATTTACACATATATAAACCAAATTCTATTGATTTAGTGAACGTATCTATATTTTAAAATGTAGTTGCTAATAATATAAAAATTATGATTAATTTAGGCAATTTTTAACTTTTGGAATTCTATTAGACACTAAATAGTAGTTGAAAACTGAAAGATGAGTAACATATTTTTCTTTTTTCTTTTTTTCTTTTTTTGATAAAAACCAAATATAGGTCATAAACTATTTGTTTCTTTTAAAAACAAATATTTTTATTCAAGTCACAAAAATTCAAGACATGCTTATAAATACGTTTTCTTTAAAATAAAAATTGAATATAAGTCATAAAGTATTTGTTTTTTTAAGTCACAAATATTTGAAAACAAATATTTGTATTCAAGTCACAAAAATTCAAAACATGCTTATAAATAGTTCCTAAGTAGCCGGCTCAATTTGGCAACTACTCACCTTCGATGAGTAGAACCCCCAATTTGGGGATTCTTAGGTCAATGGAACCCTACCAATCGAGTTCTTGACGAGTAGTCAAAACTACTCGCCAAGGTTTATAACCGTGATAAATTTATACTTCACACTAGTAATACAAGCAAGCATGCAAGTAAAGCAATCAATTGCCCCTTTAAATATTCAATAGGTTTATATTGATTAGTTTACTTAAGCATCTCTTCTACCAATTTCTTCTTAATCCAGTAGTTATCATCCACCTTTAATTCATTTACTCTCTACTATCATTGAACGAGTAAAAAAGGGAATTGAAATTATAAAATTAAATAAAAAAAGTTCAAATTACTACTGTGTAACTCTGACATAACATTAATAATTTGTATAGGAAATTTGCTCCTTGCTATCCAATTTTTTATACTTATTTTCTAAAGATGCTCTGTCAAAAATAAATAAATAAATTTATAAAGTTTTGTAAGATACTTCATCTCTGAAATATCACAACTATCATTTTTATCTTTTTATACTCCTTTGGACAATCATTTCGTTTAAATGGATAAATTGGGAAAACACTAGTATGAAAAACCCCTTTTTTTTAATTAATTTATTTGATATTTCAAGATGGTTATTTTAAAGACTCATAATTATGTATATATAATTTTTAAACTTTTATTTTTTTTAATTATTTCACGCTACTCTTTTTCAAAGACATTGCATTTAAGAAAAGATTAAACTCATTTCTCTAAAAGCCATATTCTTTCGTATAAAAATAAAATTTAAAAAATTGCTAGTGAAAAGTTAATTAAAAATTTACTTAAGATGTTGTTCTAGTGGCATATTAAGTGTTAAAATTTGAGTTGTTCTAGTCTTGAGTCTTGACGGTGGTCAACATAGTTAAAATAGTTTAGAGGATGTTTGTGTAATTAATGAATTAATTATGGACAGAACAATTTTCACATATACTGAAATAAGTTATAGCAACCGTCCCTTAAGATTATCACACAGTTGCTTGCCTGAGTGATAAGCAGTAACCCATTCGGTGCTTCTCACTAAAACGAGATCAGGTTTGAGTGTATCTGTCCACATTAAGTGGATAATTTTATTTTGGCCCACTAATGAGAGTGGATAAATTACTTGAAAGTCTCTCCAAGTTGAGAATAGTTTTCTCACTTCAATGTAGGTTTCTCTTTCATGTTTAATAGGAGAAAAAGGTATAAATATGTTGTAGTCCAAGATGTACCTTAGTGTCATTATCAAGGGGTCCCAATAATTGTAACAATATACTTATAATAAAAAGATTCACTTTTATTGTATGTTAGACACATTTTTATTTGTTCCACCACCTGCATGTATGCATGAAAGCTATCCAAAAAGGCATGCTGCTTTTAGTCCACTTATGGTTCACCTTAATTAATATTGTACTTTTTAATTGTAATTATAATATTTGCATCTTAATTGGTATGATTACTGAATTCGTACTCTCTCATCACATAAAACCTGATACAAAATTTCAATGTATATAAAATTAAAACAATTTATAAAATTTAATAGATGATGTGGTAGCTAGTATTGATTATCAATTACGGTGAAATTGTTAGAATATAAAGTAATTCAAAAGAATCATCTTTAAATTTGATATTTTTTTAATGCATGGTATCAACTATAAAAGATTATATACAATTTAAAAGACAAAATCATTACAATAAAAAATAATATCTAAATGATCTAAATATATGTTCATTTGTTTAAATTAATGCCTGTGGTTGCGCCACCAAATGCTACGCTTAAGCTTTGGAAAGTGTTCATCAACAATCAGGATGCGAATGGATAAATATTCTTAAAGTATAATTAGTAGTTAAAAAAAAAAAAAAAAAAAAACAGTAGTCAAAGGCCAATTAAGTTTGAAACTTTAGGAATCTAAGCAGTATTCTTCCAGAATGCCTTAAATTAAATAAATTGAACCTTTTGAATTTTGATGCAAAGACAAAGCTAGCATGATATTACAAAAATCTCCACAAATGCTCATTATCGGGATTTTCATGGTGCACGTAACTTTACAATAATTGTAAATATATATAAAGGTCCACAATCCTCCACTTTGGTCGGCTTTATCGCCTATCACCATCGACCGATCTTTTGTGTATGCCAACTCAGAACTTTAACAAGTTATTCGATTCTAATCTTATTATCATGGTCGTTAATTTTCATTCATTAATTTATACTTATTTCACTATCAACTAGTTGATAAAATAATTGATAATCATTCGCGATCTTGGAAAGAACTACATCACTGATTGGTTAATCTAGTGAGGGTTAATTAGGCTAACATTGTGAGGGTGGGTAGGCTTACTATCAACCAACCACACCAGCTAATATTGAATGCAAATATAAATGAAAATTATGTTGAATTTTTTTTAATATGAAAAAAACCTCAAAAGGGAAAGGAAAAATAACAAAGAATGTATTCAATAATAGAAAAGTTCTGGGCTAAAAAAATAATAATAACAGAAAAGTTCTGTTTTCCCAAAAAAAAAAAAAAAAAAAAAAAAGTAGAAAAGCCCCTTTTTTTTTTATGTCTCTTTAGTGCCTGGGTTCTTGAGCTTCTCACGAAACTGATGCTTAATACCTCTTAACATTGTATCTCCCCCTTTGTTTTGCAGTAAAGTTCTTCTTTTCTCAAAAGGGAAAAAAAAAAACATAAAGGATAAGAGAGAGCACCTTAGTGTCCCTCTCAAAATAAAACCCAAAATTCAATTTCTTCTTCTTCTTTTTTTTTTTTTTTTGGTTGGCTCCTCAAATTAAAACCCAACAAAATTCGAAGTTGATAAATAAAAAGCTAAGGCTTAGAAGTGAGAAAGTTAGAGAAAGAAATGAACACCATTAATTGCAGAAAAATTTGGTAAAAATGGGGAAAAATGCAATGATGAAAGCTAAAATATTTGAAACAATTTTTGGTGATATATTGTGATCTCAAATCCGATGCTGTTCGCCCCCTCAAAGGCTTTTCAAAAGTGTTCAACATTAGTCACAACAATAAGGTGGTTATACAAATACCAAGACACTCAATTATACGAACTCAATTACATGATTTTTACAGTATTACTTGATAGGATTTTGGCTTGTATTCTTAGTAAACTTTAATCGATGTAAAAGTTATCTCAACCAATAAGGTGCTTGGGTTAGTTTTTGAGCGAAAATAGTTTGGTTATGAGATCTTCCATTCTGATGGGTTTCTAATTGTTTTGGAGGCAAGGAAAAGTATTTTTAAAGGGTTTTCTACCATACACTATTGATACATGGTGTATAGTGGAAATGATATCAACGGCTGAGGAACTCCTAGAAAAAGCCAAATGTGGGGATTGTAACATATCTTTTTAGCTAGTTTAGTCTACAGGTGTCGAGAGTAATCTTAGGACGAGTTGCTCCTAAGTAGGGGTGGGCACAAGTCAAGTCGGATTGGTTTTTGGCAAAATTGAATGAAACCAACTATTTTCAGTTTTCCAAAGTGAAAACCAACCTAACCCGATTTAAAGAGGAAAACTGACCAGCTTTGGGTTGGTTCAGTCTTGTTGGTTACATCAATTTTGACACCAATGTTACCTTGTCATCACTAACTCAGATTGAAACAAAAATTACAAATCCAAGATAAAAACCAATTACTAGTCACTAAAACCAATTACCAATTCATCACCAAAACCAAAATTACCAAATCTACGAATTACAACATATGAGATAAGAAAAAACAAATAAAATATAAATTAAGAAAAAACAAAACAAAAACCCTAGCCAAGTAAAAATACTTAAGAGTTGGTGAGAGGCGAAGGCAGAGCTGTGAGCCATTGATGATCGGTGATCGTGCAGAGAAAAAATGGCCATAGAGGTGAGAACAACTAACTACAAAGTTAAGGTTTTGCAGGAAAGCTAGGTCAGCAATAAAGCCACCACCTATCGGAGTTGGAGTTGTCCAAAGTTGAAGATGACAATGGAAAGGCGATGGTGACCGGCAACAAAAAGAAGAAGAAATGGAAGTGGAAATGTAAGAAGAAGTGGAGTGGAAGATGACAGGTGGAGGTTGATGATGGCGATGAAGGGCGAGAACGATGGCGATGACTAGGCGAAGAAGAAGCAGATGGATTAGGTGTGTTTGGTTTTGACAGCTAGGATTGTGTGTTTGGTTTGTTTATATTTATTTATTTATTTATTAAAAGTCAATATACTTTTTTCAATCCAAAATCAACTCGAAACCAACTTGGGTTGGTTTTTATTTTTAAAACTGAATCGATACAAACTCAAATTGAAAATCAATTTTTTTGATTTTTTTTAAGGTTGTGTCGCTCTCCCTTTTTTTTTTAATTTATTTTGTGCCCACCTGTACTCTCCAAGTGGTTGTACATTTATGGTAGAGTATAGTATTTCTCAATATAAACTACCAAAGAAAAGAGAAAAGTTTTGAAAATTTTCGCCAATTGGTGGTTTATTAATATTTGGCTCACATCTCTTAAAAATCAAGACAAATTTCAACTTATTCGAAAGTAGGTCTGTTGGTGTCCGTTTGGGGTGAATGATGTATACCATTGAAAATCTTAGCTCGAGGCAAATATAATGCTACAAACAGTGTCCAAAAGAGAGGCTGAATGCGCTAGTTTTGCGCTCTTAAAAATGGCTAGACAATTTGCACACGGGGTTGACATTTATGAGCATAAAGGTGTGACTTTGATCTTTATGCATGGAGACAACTTGGGTAACAAGTAATGGTACTCGGAGGCCAAGTTTAGGAATGCTTGATAACGAAATCTTGGATTTTCTTTGGGAACAATGTTTCAAGTTATTTTGGGACCAAGTTTAGGGTTCCATAAATAGGCTTATTTTCTTGTTTGTTTAGCAAACCTGGAATCCAAAGAGAGCAGTAAGCTGATTGTATGCTTACAGTTTAGTGTGACTCAATTGTGACCTTAGAGCTCAGTATTAGATTAGTTGTGAGTTTAAAGCTCAATAAGATTCAATTGTGAGCTTCAAGCATGGTATGGCTCGGTAAGGCTCAGTTGTGAGCCTAGAGCATGACATAGCTTGGTAAGACTCAAATGTCGGCTTAGGACTTAACTGTAATTGGTTTGGGGTTGGAGAGAGGATGTGAAGTGTATAGTTGTAAAAATTTTCTACATAATGATACATCTGTTGTTGTCTTGACAGTCGGAATTCTTCCCTAGATTGGGTTTTTGTGTAAATTCTTGTGTTTATTCTATTTCTCCATTATTTTAATATTTTTATAACAATGTTAGATCCTATAGTAAGATTTTAAATTTGTCTAAGCCACTTGAAAGATTAAGAATCCCAACAAAACATACATACATACACACATATATAGATATATGTATAAAGGTTTTGATTGTTCAAATGCATTTGATCTTGTTTGAGATCACGTTAAGTTTTTTTTTAAAAAAAAAAAAAAAAAAAAAAAAAAAAAAACCGCAAAAGCAATGGTTTCTGTGACGTATTTTGCAACATTATTGGTCAAAGGACAGCCTTTTGGTGGACATAAAGATGTTTGTTTAAATTATTTAAATTCATAGTTGCTCCACCACCTGAAGGACGGGACAAAAGGTCAATTTTTGCAAACATAAGCAAAAGACTTCCCAAGATATTGGAAGTTCGATCTGTTTCTGTACTTTTTATTTTTTTTTACGTGAAAGATATTGTAATAAAAAATTTTATATATATTCACCTTTTTTTTAGAAAATTAAATCAAAGCCAATCTAATTTGAATTAAATGCTTAATTGGTTGTCTAACAACAGCTGGAACTTCAGATTTAGGTCTTCTTTTGTTAATACACTACAATTAAATTAAAACATCTATAAGGTCAACTTGCTTGATAGTAACAATTATCACATGAAAATATTAGTATATATAATTATATACATCAAATAGAAACAAGAAGTCAGCGATGGAAGTGCTGCTCTTCATGATAACATCTATAAAAGTACAACTTTATAAACATATGCACATTCATGATCATTTTATTACAATAGTGCGCCCCTTATAATTATTGTAGAGACAAAAGTTATATATAGACATATTATTGAAATAAAATTTCATTTCCTATGCTATCTCGGGACAATTTAGATTAGATCTTATTCTTATAATATTGAGGTTTATTTTTTTTTTCCTATTCGGATTAAAATACCTTAGATGAATTTTAAATGCACTCAATTCTACCAAAAGAAGGAACCGAAATTCTTATAATAAAGAACTAAAATAAATCTTTCCAAAAATTAAAAAAAAAAAAAAACTAAAAATAAAGGCACAAACAAACCTTAACCTCCAATAAATGTAAGTATTAATTACTATTTTCTTTTTTTTGTTTTCCTCATGAGTTTTTCATTTATTATTATTTTAAAAAAATTTAACACTGAATGGAGTAAGGTATGTTAAAAATTACTGAAATTAAATAATATAAAATGGTCTAAATATCTATTATTATCGGACATATTCATACATAAATAATATGGGGTTTTAGCTTTTATAAATAGTAGTTTCTTTTCATGCTAATTATACTAGCTTGAAGCAACTACAATTTTCTTTGGCGTAATTATTTCTGTTGTCTTTGCTAATTTATATATGCACAGTTCTTTTTGACTTCCAACTCGATGACAATTTGATATATCAATGCACTCATTTGCCATCCCTGTGTGTGGATAATTTCTTTCACAAAAATATTGTTATATCAATCTCTTTTCTGATTTGTTGGATCTTGTTGGTGCATGCAAGTGCCTCTTCTTTGTTAAGATGAATTCCATGGTCTCTCATTGCCTCATTCATAAATTCAAAATTTATCTATATATTAGTCAATGATGTAACAATGACAGTTTAAAAGAAAGAATATATAAGGGCGAATTATATGAGTAAATGCCAAACTGATACTGGTTTTCAAAAAGGTAAAATTCTCAAAGAATATACAGTACTAAATAAACAATAATTTTCGAAATTGGCTAGAATTGAAAAGGAATTTGAACGCATCTATTATCACAAATTAATGCAAAGTGTCATTTATGTTTATATTATATTTATTAAGTTATTTTTTTTAGTGGTCAAATCACTTAAAATTATTTTAAAATAACTGAAAAAAAAAGTAAAAATATTTTATTTATAACTTAATTATAAATCACTTAAAGGTCACTTATTTTTTTCTGAAAATTTAACAGTGTTAAAAGTTATCAAAGATTTAATAGTTACTGAAACCTGAAATCTAAATAATATTTTCTGAATCTATTGTAAACTTGTTTGTAAAGTAAAATTATACTAAAAACTAGTAATTTGACATTTATATCATTTTTACTATTAATTTTTATAAAATTTATTTTTAATATAATACAAATAACTAAAAAAATAATTTAATAAATTTTAAAATACTTTTATGCACATAGTACTCATAATTAAAATATTATTAAAATCATAATAGAATTAATAATATTTATATATTTAAATAAAAATGAAATGGCATCTGAATTAAATTATCAAGCAACTAAAAAAAAAATATTTAAATTATAAATTAAAATAAAGTAGCTGATTCCAAAAAAATGGGATGAGATGTGTTTAAGTCTTTTTTTTTTTAAGATTGTTTTTTTCTTTCATAGTATTTGAGAGAAAAAAAAAAAGTCTATATAATATAAATTAATATAAACTTGGAAATATGTTAGTTTTGGAAGAGTAGACTTGGAAAATAATATTTTGAGTATTATTAAGTGATTTATATTAAGTTATAAGTAAAAAATTCTTGTGTGTTTTTTTGCTAAGTTGTTTTAGGTAATTTTAAGTGGTTTGACTACTTTAAGAAATATATATATATATATATATATATATATACAACTTAAATGGTGTAATTAAGTGTCACCAAGCCATAAATGCAAAAAAACAAACAACTTCTTAATAATATTTAAAATATTCTATGCCAAGTTTACCCTCCCAAAATAACATCTTTTCAAATTTATACTAACGTTATTTTACAAATTTTTTCCCAAAAATACTTATAGAAAAAAGCTTTAAAAAAAAAAAAAACATAAACACTTCTCATTCTAAATTCTCTTAGAATTGGACGACCGTATTGTAATTTACAATTAAAGCATTTATTTTTTAGTTGCTTTATAATTCGATTTAGATGACATTTCATTTTTATTTAAATATATATCATTAATTCTACTATTTTTAATCATATTTTACTTATGATAATATGTGCATAAAAGTGTTTTAAATTTTTTAAAATAATTTATTTTTAGTTGTTTGTATCACATTATATAAAGTTTCATGACAATTAATATAAAAGTATATTTGTCAAATTACTAGTTTTTAAACATCTTTAACTTAAAAATAATAATAAGTTTAAAATAGATTTAGATGTAAAAATAAAACAAACATGTTATTAAGTTTCAATCATTATACAACCTTTAATAACTTTTAGTACTATTCAATTTTCAAAAAATAAATAAATAACGACATCTTAGTTTATGAACACAGGCAAAGGCAAGTGTTTGCGAGCTGCGCAATAATAAGGAGTTGTTAAAAGACCTCATTTCTCTCTTTCGTTGGTAATTTCAAAACCCATAAATGTTTTTTAGTAGAAATCAAAAAATAAAATAAAAAAACAAAAACAAAAAATAAACAAAACCTTCTGAAAATAACAAAAACCAGTGGGCCATTTTTTGTTTCAAATAATGTATAACAAATTAGGACTATTTAGGTATTTACAAGTAATTTTTAATGTGCAAATACAAAATTAACTAATCAAAATTTTAAAATGAAAATCAATTTGATGTAGTCTTTAAGAACGAGGAAGCATTAGCATGAGTCTTCAATTTTAAGTTTATTTCTACTTAAATATATATTTTTTAATTTTCTATTATTAATTGAAAATATGGATCTAACTGGAACCTACAAGTTAGGATATATACCAAGTCATCAACTCATCTAAATAGTTTCTACTTAACTAAATTAATTAATTTAATTAACTTTTGTTTAATTAGATTAAGTAATTATGCCCAAGCTGGTAACCCAATTTGTTTGAACTTTTGCCACAAAGTGAGAGATTTGGGTTTATCTAAATTCTAGTATAAAATTTGAATAAAATTTTCTTCCTCTTCTACATTTAAAATAAGAAAAACAATGCTGATATGATATTGTTATATATTTTATCTGGATATTGTGACATGATC